>LPNX010488619.1:0-83441 GCA_001517045.1 Pseudotsuga menziesii | reverse complement strand
GACATTTACACATTGAAATATGTTAAGTTGTCCATATGATTTAGCATGACCATATTGAGTTCAATCGTGCATATACCAAAAAGAGTAGTGATTAAGGTAGCAATATATATGTATATATGTAAGTATAACCAAACAACATTTATTACAAAACTAAGTGATATCATTGAAATGCATTTAAAATAATAATTTGTTGTGTCAAAAGATGCTAGATTTACAATTCAGTATGATACAAATTGTTAACATGCGTGGGTAACATTTATGTCATTACATGTTAACTTTAAAAAACATAATTTTATGAAAAAAGATGGCAACATGCCTTCTCCATGCCAAACATCTACCTCCTTCTCTTTGGGCTAATGCAGTAAATTGTGCTTCGTATTTGTAGAATAGAGTGCCTCACAAGTTAATGGTTGGGTGCACTCCATTCAAAGCACTGCGTGGGAATAATCCCAATGTCTCTCATCTGAAAGTTTTTGGTTCCAAATATTGGGCCAGAATACCACTTGACAAGAAGAAGGCCTTCCAACCCCCAAGTAGCGAATGAATTCTACTACGATATGTAGAAGATGAAAAATATTACAAACTGATGGAGGTTGCAACCAGAAGATACTTCATTGAAAGGAGTGTTCAGTTTGAAGAAGATGAGTTGTATGACCCACCTCCAGCAGCATAGGAAGGTATAACTATTTCTCCACCTATTTTTGATCCCTTTTCTAGACTATGTAGACTAACTAAAGAAAAGGCCCACCCTAGCACCTTCTAGCTAGGAACAGTTCTCGTTGTATCCTTTTATGCATTTGTGGACATTGGGACTGCAATTTACAAAAAAAATCACTTATGGGTTATATTTAAGCTCTTTTCAAACCATCTCATAGAGAAAATATTGCTGAGAAAACTTGGTTTCATTCATGCTCATAAAAGTATTTGAATGAAAGTCTAATTAGTATAGGTTTAACCTTTTTCGTCGTAGTTGGAATACCTATGGAAAATAAGTCTCTTTGCCCCTTTTGGCTGGGAGAGTTTTCCTTTGTACACTTTTATCCTTTTTTCGGGTTTCAGATACTACTGTACAAAAAAGAGACCCATTAGAGTCTTCTTCATGTTTTCAAACTCTCTAAACATGAAAACACCATCGAGCATTTAGCGTCTCGAGATAGAAAAAAATCCACAAGACAATATCATACGGAGCAAACTTATATCCCTCATGTGCGTTCCTTTAACTATGAAGAAGGGACAAATGCCTCCTTTCAGTTCCCACACATATTTCATATAGTCTCAAATTATGACAACATTACCCCCATTGTGTCACCTTTGTTCAAAGTAATCTTTGATGAGTCTCCCTTGGATCCTTTGGATATCATTTGTCCAGTACCTTCCCCAAGTAGCTCTCATTGCAGTCATCTTCCCGATCCCGCAACTATGATTCCCTCCCCATGATTCAGTGTCATATACTAAAAATTAGTAGAGTGGGTAAAGCTAAAAATAAATATTTAAAGAACTAATACCAAATTCAGGTGATAACTTTAGTATGCCATCCGGTCTTTTAATGTCATGGGGTTTTATAGATAGCATCGATGGTCACCTCTTGCATAATCCCCACAATGGGCTCTAAGTTAAGAGATTCTATAGCTAAGATGACCAACCCGCAAAGCCTTGTATCATAGTTATTTTTTCTTGTTTTTCATCGTTTTTACCACGAGTCTCCCATTTTGTTTCCTTGGTTGTTCCTGATGGATCCTACCTTTCCCTCATATGTTGGTTTTGATGATGGTAGAAGTATATGGTCTCCTAATCTCTCCTTCACCACGTGGTTCATTTATTTCCCGTTAAATTAATTGATCCATATCAACGGAATGTGTGTTGGTATTGCTACCAAAAAACAGGATGAGTATGACGGTGTCACTGGTTTTCCAACCACCACCCTTCACTTGGGTATTCATCCTCTTGATATATTCCTAGACTCCTAGCTGTTTGTCTTCCAGTTGAATAACTGCTACAGGGTACGCGATCCCTACCTCTTTTGAAAATTCCTACGCACTACACACTTGGGTAAATATTTTCAATCCATTTCATTCATGCATGTTCCCACAATTCTCAATAAGGTAGAGAACCAAATGGATAATGACATTCTAGAGTGGCGCCTTAATCATTGCATACAGGAAATAAATTGCATCTTGCATCATTATATAGTCATGCATACATATGTCATATACATCATATAGGCATTCTCGTCATCATAACAAGAGACTCATCAAAGACATAAAAATTCAAAAATATGCATCCACGTGCATTCATATCATAATATCATAATCAGTACAAAAAAGAGAAGCCCGACAGGATTTCTCATCATACATATAATACAAAATTCCCCATATTCAAATCCATTTGTGGCAATCACAATTTGCTAGTCCAAGTCATCCTCCTTTGACTTTGTGTCCTCCTTAGTGTCCTCCTCCTCATCCAATACATCCTTCTGTATAGACACATCTCCCAATGTAAATGTTGGTATATTTGACCGTAGGGACTTGTCTACAGCCTATCTATCGTTAATTATAGGGAGGGTGAATTATGTTGACAGAATATATGCAATAATGGACAATTTCCTAAAATTTCTACACTTTTTCAAAGGAAAGAGAGAGAGGGAAGGGAGGATATTACCTCTTGATTCAACCTCCATGGCCTTTAGGCCTCCATTAGAAGCAGCTAGCTAGTTCCTTACCTTTATATCTTAAAATAATTCAAAGAAAGCATGAAATTTATCTACTAAATGTTGCAAAAATACATGAAACAAACATGGATTGAAACACAATATTTAGAGGAAATTTGAATTGCATCATATTAACTTGAGAGGAAGGTGATTACAACCCAATAATGGGTGAATCCCCTTCTCCCTTTCTCTAATCTACCCTTCTCCATCAATGCCAATGATCAAAGAAACTATGATGTACAAGAAAGGATTTATCTATCTTCTCATTCCTCCAGCTTGCCTTTGCTCTCTAGTTTGTCCTCTTTCTTTCACCTCATATGCCTTTCTTATATAGCATTGGGATTTGTGTTTCCAATCACTCACTATGAATGTGGGTTTAATCTTCTTGAATCTTTTTTATTCTTTCCTTAATAAAACCCACTTTCCTTAGTTTTTGGGCATTTTACTTGAATTTCCAGGTTTTTAGGACAATTAATACATATTCCATGTATTCTTCCACTCCAGGAGTTGTGGTGACTAGGTTTTGATCCTTACGTAGTCTTGGTATTGAATTCTTTAGAGAAACCTTTGTATTCACATACTTATTCCTTTGCGGAAGCAGTTGTCCAATGAGAGATCAAAGCTCTCAATTTGTTCCAAATTCCGGTCTTCATGTTGCGGGCGAAAATAAGATATGTTTTTAGACCATCATCTTCGAGGGTGTTAATTTTATTGTTAATAGATGCCCCGGAATGTGTGAGGTCCAAAGCTATGCTGAGGGCCAAAATACATTTAATTTTCTTTTATTCTAATACTCTTTGGACTGATACTCTTTAATGGTCAAGGCATGATGAAAAAAGGTAGTTTATGAACGTAAGAGTCAGAGAAACACCTGCAAGTCAAATAAGGAAATTTACCAAATATACAATATATTCTTGAGGCAGGTATACCCATGTTCAGTAGTAAACAAGCATGGCCATGAACAATACATGGTGGATCCATGTCAAAAGTAAATTCTATAAAAAAATATAAGTGCACATTTGATGAGTGCAACATATCCAGGTCTTCATGGTACTTTGACATTGTATTTTAATCTTGTGAAACTCGGGGAGTGCATTGATGAGTGATACAACTGTATTTACCAAGATATTCAATACAAACCAATGATAGTACGATTTTATATCATGCAAATAAATGAGTCGATGTCGAGAATAATAAAACACCATATGATTACCGGTCATTGATGTATACCGTTAACAGATACGAAGAGGCCCACTGATAATGATGATGGACTCCAAGGTACTTGAGTACGAACTGAAAAGTGTGAATATATGTCCTAAAGTAGAACACTTGTAGAATCAAACAATCAGGGGTCATTTGTGTATACCCACTGTTGTTTGTGAGGAATCCTGCCACTAATGGCTGCAAGATCCAAGGTACTCACTAGGGTTCCTAGATGATCATTTGGCATCAACAGGAACATATCCATCAGAAGGAGGGAATTAATGCATCCCACATCAACTGACATGAAATTGAGATAAATAGGATGATATGATTTGGTAGAGCTGCAAGATCCAACACTGTATACTGACACAAGGAAGGCCGACATGATTGGTCAGGAATATTTGAGGAATGGTCGACACTGGTTTGACTTCCCTTGAACACATAACACGACAAAAAATGGACACTTGGAAACACAAGACTCAAGTAACCAGCCCTTGTGAAATTCATCAACTCCAGATGAATCAACAAAATATCCATAGATGATAGGAAGGATAACCTATCAGTGGATATCTGTTCAAATTACTGGTACAACTTACTAAGGAAAATGTAAATGGTGTACTGACAATAGATACAAAATTATGTGTCATGTTCAACGGAGACTACTGAATGTTCCCTTTATCTCAAATATTTAATATGTCATGATTCAAATTTCCCCTTTTTTTGGATTTTTGTGTTTTTTAATTTTTAGTACTTTTTAAATTTATTAGCTTGAAAAACGAATAAAGAATGCTATAGTACATGGGAAGGAATGGGTGTTGAATAGGAGTACTTTATTTTTCAAGAGAACGGTTCAGGCCAAGGCAAATATACATATTGCAAACAAGGGATGAGCTAGTTTTGCACACTCTTACCAATGTTCCCTCCATTGGTTTTCTATTTGAAGCAGGATTATGTGTCGACGGACGGTGAAATAGAACCAAGTAACTGCAGTTATCCAATTTTATGGGATGAACAAGTAATAAGGGGGAAATGTGGTTTACTTGATGCTAATTCTTGTGAAAAACACCAAAATCATAAATCACAATGAATCATGCTCCATAAACTACTTGAATCAAATAGTTCCCCAGTATGGTCTCCATTCTGTTGGTATATTTGACCGCAGGGACTTGTCTACAACCTATCTATCCTTAAGACAGGGAGGGTGAATCCTTGATAGAATATATGCAATAATGGAAAATTTCCTAAAATTTGTACACTTTTTCAAAGGAAAGAGAGAGAGGGAAGCGAGGAGATTACCTCTTGCAGTGTGTCATTTGGTGAAGATCCTTTTGCTCCAGCCTCCATGGCCTTTAGGCCTCCATTAGTAGCAGTTAGCTAGTTCCTTACCTCTAGCTCTTAAAATAATTCAAAGAAAGCATGAAATTTATCGTGACTAAATGTTGCAAAAATACATGAAACAAACATAGATTGAAACACAATATTTAGAAGAAATTTGAATTGTATCATATTAAATTGAGAAGAAGGTGATTAAATCCCAATAATGGGTGAATCCCCTTCTCCCTTCCTCTAAACTACCCCTCTCCATCAATTCCAATGATCAAAGAAAGTATGATGTGTAAGAAAGGATTTATCTATCTTCTCATTCCTCCAGCATGCCTTTGCTCTCTAATTTGTCCTCTTTCTTTCACCTCATATTCCTTTCTTATACAACATTGGGATTTTTGTTTCCAATCACTCACTATGAATGTCGGTTTAATCTTCTTGAATTTTTTATACTCTTTCCTTAATGAAATCCACTTTCCTTATTTTTTGGGCATTTTACTTGAATTTCTAGGGTTTTAGGAAATTAATACATATGCCATGTATTCTTTCCACTCCACGAGTTTTGGTGACTAGGTTTTGATCCTTAAGTAGTCTTGGTATTGAATTCTTTAGAGAAACCTTTGTCTTCACATACTGCTTCCTTTCTAGAAGCAGTGGTCTGATGAGAGATCAAAGTTCTTAATTTGTTACAAATTCTAGTCTTCATGTTGCACGCAAAAATAATATATGTTTTGAGACAATAATCTTTGAGGGTGTTAATTTTATTGTTAATAGTCACTTCTCTGACATACTCAACAACAACCATGATCCTCCTCATTAGAAAGATCCACCTTGGAGGGGCTCTACAGCATGTGATGATCATATTGTCATTCATGTTTTTACACCCATCGTCGTTCACCCCCTCCCATAGCCCATCCATGTCTAGTTGTAGTGATTCTAATGTAGCACTCTGTCACCTACTCTTCCTGTTAGCGATTATACCTAACCCCTCCACTCTGCCCCTGCGTCACTGGTATCCTGCTAGAGGATGTGGTCCCACGTCTGCACATGCACATAGTATGTCATTAATATCAATCACATGTATGATATAGCTACCACTATGCTAGTAAGCTATATATGAATGAAACCACAAAGAGTTATGTATACATACCATCTGATCCCCAAACCTGTCCAAGAGACCGAGGCATCTCCGAATCTCCTCGGTAGTCCATACCTGCGTATGGATAATCCTCTGTGCAGATAGGAAGTTGTCACCACTATGCAAAAATATACCAGGTGAATAAAAAACCTACCAAGCCGCCTCCCTTCCTGATCACAATCTCACACCACCACTTGATCTGAGGCTCGTGTAGTTCTTACTCGTGCTTATCTATGATGTTGTAGATAGAAATAGTTAACCTCAAAGACAAATTCCTAAAATAAGAGTCACCATATTTAGATATGACCTCCCAACATAGTTTTATTGACTTCATAGTTCAATGATCTATGAAGAATTTAAAATACCCACCTAACAAATAATGCTCAAACATATGGATCATGTATACCATGGCTAGGCCTTCCACTTTAATACTAGCATAGTTTCACTTGGATCGATTCAACGTAATTCTATTAAAGTAAACTTTATGAAATAAGATTGATTCTCTAGGTTGTGCATGGATACCTCTCCAAATGATAATTGAAACATTGGAATGTACTTGGAATTCAACCATCCACTTAGGGAAAACTAAAATTTCCATCATTACCAGTTTATTTTTTAGGATGTTAAGGATGCTTCACACTCCTTGTAAAAATACATTCTTTGTTTTTATCTGTTTCATTCTTCAATTACTCCATAGTATTCTTAATAGTAGCATTGCCATTGATGAACTGTAAAAAATACTCATCACCTGAAGCCATAGCAAAATAAGGTATTCACATCCTTTCTTACTTCCCTTAGACCAAAGGTGCACACGCTGTAAGAAGAGTCACAGAGGAAGAGATTGATTCTTCTATGCCTTGGAATTTTTTTTATGGAGCCACACAAGACCATAATTATTGGGGTGGCACCACCCTTTTTCTAAATCAAAACCACTACTTTTAGATCCAAATGGGTCTTGGAATAGGAACAAATAATTATGGAGAGCTCATGGATCTGAAACTACTACTTTGCTTCGCCCAAGAAAAAGGCTATAGAAAGATCCATATTTTTGGAGATTCACTTATAATTATCAACCGGGTGAACAAAGTTCAGCGCTACAGAAATCTTTCTCTCAGTTCAATTTTTGAAGAAGTAAACAGACTCAGGACAAATTTTGACCACATTTCATGCCATCATGTTTAATGGGAAAGAAACACAACTGTTGATCGCCTATCCAAAGAAGGCTTGAATATGGAGCACGATACTTGTATTTTTTTTGAAAATAGGGATGCAGAAGTATATGGATTTTTCCACAGGATGTTCATAGAATTAACTCTTGCTGAAAATACCTCTTAAACAATTAGACCTTTTCAAGAATTGTTTTTGCAATATTTTGTCTCCCAGCTTTGGTGGAGAGTTTCAAGCAATTTTTTGTAATATCTTCAAAACTATGTGGGACTCAAGCAGATTGTTATATCCTTGAGATTTTCAGCTTAGCAATATTTCATGGATAGTTTAATGACCAAGTCTTATGACCTGGAATGTTGGAGACATTTTTTGTTTTATTTTTCGGTATGCTTAACAAGGGTATGCAGGGCATACATACTATGTAAAGAACCTCATTTTTATCAATATAAATACAAGATTTTTTTCTTGGAGAAAAATATAGTGATGACAAGTTTAACTTACACATATTATATTGTTAGTTTAACAAGTTATAAAAAATTAAATAAGAAAGCAAACTTAATACAGTAAGTCATATATTCAATACACATTGTTGCAATAAAATGGATAGAAACTTAATTCTAAATTTTCTTTATAAAATAATATTGTAAGACATGATAGGAATAACATGAAGCTTTATGATTTCACATCTAACAAAAAAATATTTATAATATTAAGGTAGTGTATATATAAACAATCTATCCAAGAAATACGAATTGATTTGGTTTTGTTTATTCTTATTTTAAATTATGAGTATACAAAATTTAGAAAGATGATACATGACGTTATGATACATTTTTGTTTATTCCTATGGGTGTATAAAATTTAGAAAGATAGATAAATACACAAAAGAAGAACATACACTACTGAAGACCGTGGGACATTTGCACATTGAAATATGTTAAGTTGTCCATATGATTTAGCATGACCATATTGAGTTCAATCGTTCATATATCAAAAAGAGTAGTGATTAAGGTAGCAATATATATGTATATATGTATGTGCAACCAAACAACATTTATTACAAAACTAAGTGATATCATCGAAATGCATTTAAAATAATAATTTGTTGTGTCAAAAGATACTAGATCTACAATTCAGTATGATACAAATTGTTAACATGCGTGGGTAACATTTATGTCATTACATGTTAACTTTAAAAATTATAATTATGAAAAAAAGATAAATTTTATATACATACTTAATATATATGATAAATAAAAAATAAACACCAGATTTGGACATAAATAAAATTACTATAATAATAAGAAGAAGAATATGTTTATACGTTTTGAGTCTTAGTTTTATTGTGTTGAATAAGATTACACTCAATTTAAATCCATTTTAATGAGATTTTTTTTACAACTTTAATCACTTTTTGCACTTGAAAATCCATGGTTGACATGGATCCATGTTTGTTTATAAAACAATGCCAAAACATAATTTTAACCCATAGCAATGTTAATGTTTATGATATGTATTCAATACTGATACATTTGCCTAAAACTAATGGAACAATGAAAACTACATAGCTATATGTTTCCTATTTTTAGTACTTCTTCTCCCATCAATCATGAATGTAGTGAGTTTATAACTTGTTCTAAAATCACACTTCTTTTTTTTAAATGGTTATTTGAAATCATTGCATCTCATGAATAACTCACATCTTTTACAAGTTTATAATTGGGTATCTTGTCATGTGTTACTCAACTATTTCTATTGGAATAATAATTCATATGATTATGGATGTTTTTTTCACAGTGGTTAGATATTGTATCAAGGCTTCTCGATATTCAACACATATCCATAATCATATCCCAAAGAACAATCTTAAAGTTCAACATAGTAAATATCCAAAAGTATGGATAAATAATAGCGCATTCCATTCAATGTTGCATATTGTCTAAATCAAATGTTACTATATGGGTAGTTGGTGTATAGTTTATTGTAATTTAGAAAGTGCTTATTGCTTGTGTTGGTTCCCTCCAACTAAGCCCTTTTTTTTCCAAATTTATCTTGTATATTGAAGGGTAGGGCCTCAGAACCTCAACAACAATTAACATAGACAACACCAAGTAGTTTAGGCTTCATGGTGCACATGGCACACTCAATATCTTGCATGCACACACCCACACTTGCACATTTATAATTAGGAATAACAATTGTTTCTATGATTGCTAAGGTGGCCTAACTATAACATGTGGCACATCAAGAAGATAGAAGAGAGACACTCACCTTATTAATAGTTACAAAAGTATACCACCTTAAGCAACTAAATATATATTCTTATAATTGAAAAATGCTTATATGTATTAATATATATGATACACAGATTTAGGTCCAGCATAAAGCATGATATAGTTAGTCATTCTCTATCTCTCCCACATAGCATTGTACATAATATTTTAGGTATTGATAAAAGTATTATTATATTCTAATTTGCTTTATGTACATTTTACTTATTATTGTTTATTATTTTATTTGGTTTATAAATCCATAACTAAATTAATCTATTTTTTCTTCAGAATTTATTAATGCATTGTTTAAAGAACATATACTAATAAAATCAATTTAACTAAACAACAACTATAATGAAATCAACTTACATGCAATTGACACAAATTCAAGTTACACATAAATTTTTCACAAAATATTTTGTGATAAATAAAAAACATAACTCATACCAAAAGTAAATTCATATATAAATACATATTGGCACAAAAATTGGACACTCACTTGAATATCAAACCCCCACACACATATAATATCTCATATCAATCATAAATTTATATATCCAAAAACATATAAATATAATAAATTGGATAATAACTCAATTTTTGTTAATAAAATAATATTGTATAATAAAATATACATGACATTAAAATTTATCCATACATAACATGTAACTACCAACCTATTGACTATCTTAAAGTGTTGTACATCTACAACATTAATAGGCCTGAGCGATTGATGTGAACCCCCAATTAATAGGCCTGAGTGATTCATATATATCCCCTTATCGGGGACATAATAAGAGAACATGAATTCATTCCATCATTATCCTTACAGAATAGTACAAACCTCATTACAAAAATTATTTAATAAGAAAACATGAATTGATTCACTTTATCATTATCCTTGCAGAAATGTACAAACCTCATTAAATGATTTGATAAGAGAACATGAATTAATTCATTCTATCATTATCGAACTATGTGGGACTCAAGCAGATTGTTATATCCTTGAGATTTTCAGCTTAGCAGTATTTCATGGATAGTTTAATGACCAAGTCTTATGACCTGGAATGTTAGAGACATTTTTTGTTTTATTTTTTGGTATGTTTAACAAGGGTATACAGGACATACATACTATGTAAATAACCTCATTTTTATCAATATAAATACAAGCTTCTTTTCTTGGAGAAAAATATAGTTATGACAAGTTTAACTTACACATATTATTTTGTTAGTTTAACAAGTTATAACAAAATAAATAAGAAAGCAAACTTAATACAATAATTCATATATTCAATACACATTGTTGCAATAAAATGGATAGAAACTTAATTCTAAATTTTCTTTATAAAATAATATTGTAAGACTGGATAGGAATAACATGAAGCTTTATGATTTCACATCTAACAAAAAAAAATTTATAATATTAAGGTAGTGTATATATAATCAATCTATCCAAGAAATACAAATTGATTTGGTTTTGTTTATTCTTATTTTAAATTATGAGTATACAAAATTTAGAAAGATGATACATGACATTATGATACATTTTTGTTTATTCCTATGGGCGTATAAAATTTAGAAAGATAAATAAATACACAAAAGAAGAACATACACTACTGAAGACCATGGGACATTTACACATTGAAATATCTTAAGTTGTCCATATGATTTAGGATGACCATATTGAGTTCAATCGTGCATATACCAAAACGAGTAGTGATTAAGGTAGCAATATATATGTATATATGTAAGTGTAACCAAACAACATTTATTACAAAACTAAGTGATATCATCGAAATGCATTTAAAATAATAATTTGTTGTGTCAAAAGATGCTAGATTTACAATTCAGTATGATATAAATTGTTAACATGCGTGGGTAACATTTATGTTATTACATGTTAACTTAAAAAAATATAATTATGAAAAAAGCTAAATTTTATAAATAAAAAATAAACATTAGTTTTAGACATAAATAAATTTACTATAATAATAATAATAATATGTTTATAAGTTTTGAGTCTTAGTTTTATTGTGTTGAATAAGATTACACTCAATTTAAATCCATTTTAATGAGAATTTCTTTTACAACTTTAATCACTTTTTGCACTTATGGTTGACATGAATCCATGTTTGTTTATAAAACAATGCCAAAACATAATTCTAACCCATAGCAATGTTAATGTTTATGATATGTATTCAATATTGATATGTTTACCTAAACTAATGGAACAATGAAAACTACATAGCTATATGTGACCTATTTTTAGTACTTCTTCTCCCATCAATCATGAATGTAGTGAGTTTATAACTTTTTCTAAAATCACACTTCTTTTTTTTAAATGGTTATTTGAAATCATTGCATCTCATGAATAACTCGCATCTTTTACAAGTTTATAATTGGGTATCTTGTCATGTATTACTCAATTATTTCTATTGGAATAATAATTCATATGATTATGGATTTTGTTTTCACAGTAGTTAGATATTGTATCAAGGATTCTGGATATTCAACACATATCCATAAGCATATCCCAAAGAACAATCTTAAAAGTCAACACAATAAATATCCAAAAGTCTTGATAAAATAATAGTGCTTTCCATTCAATGTTGCATATTGTCTAAATCAAATGTTAATATATGGGTAGTTGGTGTATAGTTTAATGTAATTTAGAAAGTGTTTATTGCTTGTGTTGGTTCCCTCCAACTAAGCCCTTTTTTTTCCAAATTTATCTTGTATATTGAAGGGTAGGGCCTCAGAACCTCAACAACAATTAACATAGACAACACCAAGTAGTTCAGGCTTCATGGTGCACATGGCGCACTCAATATCTTGCATGCACACACCCACACTTACACATTTACAATTAGGAATAACAATTGTTTCTATGATTGCTTAGGTGGCCTAACTATAACATGTGGCACATCAAGAATATAGAAGAGAGACACTCACCTTATTAATAGTTACAAAAGTATACCACCTTAAGCAACTAAATATATATTCTTATAATTGAAAAATGCTTATATGTATTAATATATATGATACACAGATTTAGGTCCAGCATAAAGCATAATATAGTTAGTCATTCTCTATCTCTCCCACATAGCATTGTACATAATATTTTAGGTATTGATAAAAAAATATTATATTCTAATTTGCTTTATGTACATTTTACTTATTATTGTTTATTATTTCATTTGGTTTATAAATCCATAACTAAATTAATCTATTTTTTCTTCAGAATTTATTAATGCATTGTTTAAAGAACATATACTAATAAAATCAATTTAACTGAACAACAACTATAATGAAATCAACTTACATGCAATTGACACAAATTCAAGTTACACATACAATTTTTTACAAAATATTTTGTGATAAATAAAAAACATAACTCATACCAAAAGTAAATTCATATATAAATACATATTGGCACAAAAAGTGGACACTCACTTGAATATCAAACCCCCACACACATATAATATCTCATACCAATCATAAATTTATATATCCAAAAACATATAAATACAATAAATTGGATAATAACTCAATTTTTGTTAATAAAATAATATTGTATAATAAAATATACATGACATTAAAATTTATCCATACATAACATGTAACTACCAACCTATTGACTATCTTAAAGTGTTGTACATCTACAACATTAATAGCTTTGAGCGATTCATGTGAACCCCCAATTAATAGGCCTGAGCGATTCATATATATCCCCTTATCGGGTTATCGGGGACATAATAAAAGAACATGAATTCATTCTATCATGATCCTTGCAGAATAGTACAAACCTCATTACAAAAATGATTTAATAAGAGAACATGAATTGATTCACTTTATCATTATCCTTACAGAAATGTACAAACCTCATTACAAAAAGTGCTTATTGTTTGTGTTGGTTCTTTCCAACTAAGCCCCTTTTTTTTCCGAAATTTATCTTGTATATTGAAGGGTAGGGCCTCCTTAACAACAATTAACATAGACAACACCAAGTAGTTCAGGCTTCATGGTGTACATTTTACTTATTATTGTTTATTATTTTATTTGGTTTATAAACCCATAACTAAATTAATCTATTTTTTCTTCAAAATTTATTAATGCATTATTTAAAGAACATATACTAATAAAATCAATTTAACTAAACAACAACTATAATGAAATGAACTTACATGCAATTGCCACAAATTCAAGTTACACATACAATTTTTTGCAAAATATTTTGTGATAAATAAAAAACATAACTCATACAAAAAGTAAATTCATGTTTGCACAAAAAATTGGACACTCACTTAAATATCAACCCCACACATATATATAATATCTCATACCAATCATGAATTTATATATCCAAAAACATATAAATACAATAAATTAGATAAAACTCAATTTTTGTTAATAAAATAATATTGTATACTAAAATATACACGACATTAAAATTTATTCATATATAACATGTAACATAAATAATATCCAAAAACATATAAATACCAATAACATATATATAATATCTCATACTAATCATGCATTTATATATCCAAAAACATATAAATACAATAAATTAGATAAAACTCAATTTTTGTTAATAAAATAATATTGTATAATAAAATATACACAACATTAAAATTTATTCATACATAACATGTAACTACCAACTATTGACTATCTTAAAGTGTTGTACATCTACAACATTAAAATTTAGCCTTATATTAATACCCACCCATAATGATTTAATAAGAGAACATGAATTGATTCAATTTATCATTATCCTTGCAGAAATGTACAAACCTCATTACAAAAATGATTTAATAAGAGAACATGAATTGATTCATTCTATCATTATCCTTACAGAGATGTACAAACCTCAAAATATTCATTCTATCATTATCCTAAATTGCAGAAATGTACAAACCTCAAAATATTTAGAGAGCTTTTTCGCATGATAATTTATTTCGTTTGTGTGATGTAACAGTGTACAAACCTCAAAATATTTTTTAATATTAAAATTTTAAAACAAAGTTAAAGTTGATTTCTATAGATTATTATGATGTTTGAAGTGAACTTGATTTTTATTGATTATGACGTTTGATTTAGTAGGGGATTTTTATCGATTATGACGTTTGATGTTTGATTATGACGTTTGATTATGACGTTTGAGGCGGTGCAGGAGCAGACCGTCTTGGCTTTCGCAGGTGGTTTTATCTGCGTATTTTGTTGGTTCTCTTGAGGTGGTGGACTAGGCATTTGGTGGGTCTTCATGATTATGCATTGATGGATGAGTGAGCATGTGATAGGGTTCCTTGATGACTGATGGCTTAGTGCCTGAGATAGTTCATGATTGGCGAAGGTGTTGGTGTTTCTTGACCAGTTTGATTTTCTGGTAGTCCATATTGGCTGTTGATTTGACCACCTAAGTCTAGTGACCTCAATGTCCTTATTGCTTGTGCTAAGGCGGTGAAGGCCGTAGCTCTTGGTTGCTGTAGCGTGCGTAGCAGGTGTTGGCTGTTGTAGCTTGAGTATCATATGTTGGCAGTCTCGGCTCTTTCAGCATCTGGGGGGTCTGCTTGAATCTGCATTGTGGTTTCCAAGCTTATCTCCAGGTATGCTCGGTTTTTCCTTCGTATGCTGTGCATGGTTTATCCTGTTAGCGAGCTATGTCTATCTGTTTCTTGTTTTTGGGAATGGGGTTATAAGTTTGATCAGCTTTTCCGGTTTTGGATTACTCTGGAGGTTCTTGGCCTAGCACAAGGATTTTTGTTTGTCAGATGTGCATGCTGTGTTATTCCATTGCAGTAATTTGCTGTGTAATTCCCATGCTTGAGTCTGATTGTATGGGTCTTATGGGTTTTCGGGTGATGGGTTATTGATTGAATCTCTGTGGCGAAGGCATGGTTCTCTTTGTGATGCACTTTCAGGGGTCTATGCGGGGCTTAGTCGATTTCTGGTCTTCTGATGGTTGAGATGAGTGATTGTGGAATTGGTGTAGGTGCTATTGGTGCATCTTGGCCGCTTTCATGTCCTTCAGGTTGATTATTCTTGGATGCTTAGCTGGCCCTCCATCAGTTTAGGCTGTCTGTGCTTCTAGTTGACAGTTGTAATTACTGTCATGATTTGGTGAAGGATTGTGTTCGCATTGTCTGTATTGCTCTTTTCTAGGATATTGGCCGGGTTGGGTATTGATGATTCTTGATCTGGGTTGGGGGACCTGACCATTTGTATTCGCTATGTCGCTTCGTGCGATGAAGACTCTGGCTCGTACTCCGCCAGGTTGTCTGCATTGTGACAAGCAGGTTTCGGGTGTGGTGAAAAGGGTTTCAAAATCCTATATGCCTTCTCTGTGTAATCTAGGAGACTTGAGGTCCGATTCGGGTATGGATTCTTTAGTTAATCCTGTATCAGATAGGTTAAATCTTTCAGTAGATTGTTTGGATTTGGATGGATGTTCCAAGTCAGATTTTTCTTTGCATAAGTCGAGTCCTTTACCTGCTTATCCTTTTGTATCTACTCCTATGGGACATCTATCATGTTCCAGGCAGGGTACTGGTGAGGAATCTCATTTATCTGTGATATATTCTCCTTTGTGGGAGGATTGTTTGGAGAATGGGTGTCAGGTTTCCTCGTGCTTGGTTGGGGGTTTTAAGAGAGAAGGATTTATTAATCCATCCTCTCTTTCTAATGAGGTTAATGCAGTGAAATTGGTATCTTCGGTCTCTGATTCTGTTGATTTGTTGGTCGAAGGGCCAGTCGATTGTGGGAATGGTCTTCTAGTTGACTTATCAGACCCTGTGGGGTTATCAACTATGATTTATGATGCGGCTGAAACTGGTTCTGATCCATGTCAGGTGGATGTCCTTTCTGACCCAAAAGCCATTTCTATTCCATTAGACATTCCGGTTATTGGACAAGGCCCTGTGGGAATTGGGAGTAGTTTATTAGCTGGGAATTTACTATCCTCTCTGAGATTGGGGTCCCATTCGGACTCTTTGGTTAATCTGAAGAACGATATCAAGGGTGCCAATGTTTGCTATCCTTTAGGATCAGATTATCTGGTCGAACCAAGAGATTGTTCATTGGTCTGTCCTAAGGCAGGTGGATTGGATCAAGGTGAAGGACTAAATCCAGATTTGGGATATATTTCTAAGCCAGATGTTATTCAGGGTTCTATTAGATCGCTGGCTTCTGATTCTGATCAAGTGCTTGATTCTCTTTCTTTTAGAAAGGGGAATCCTAAGGCCAATAAGAGGCAGCCAAAACCTATTAAGAAGATTAGCCCTGTCTTGATGACTCTGGGGGAAGATATCCTTCTAAATGATATTGTTCTTACCAATGCTCTGACTCTGGTTGGGAGGTTTGGAAGGCGTAATTTCAATGCTGATTCTCTATGTAGGTGGGCTGATAGGGCTTGGTCTGATGGAATCAATACTTGTCCTGAGATTTTCATGCTACCAAGGGGATGGATAGCCTTTAAATTATCTTCTGGGGATAATGTTGACAAGATTCTGGCAGGAGTTTGGAGATGGGATAAAGATGGCCTTCTCCTTAAGCGTTGGTCTCCTTTATTTGATCCGAGGAAGGAAAGATATGATAAAGTCCCTATTTGGGTCAAACTTCCAAACTTACCATTTGAATTTTGGTCCTCTGATTTCTTCAAACTTGTTGGTAATACCTTGGGAACCCATTTGGAAACTGATTTTACTTATTTGACTTCTGGGGTTTGCTGCATAGGACGGGTTCTGGTTTTGTTAGACTATCATTTGGGCTTACCTGCTGAACTGGTTATTAAAAAG
This sequence comes from Pseudotsuga menziesii, assembly GCA_001517045.1. Taxonomy (NCBI): domain Eukaryota; kingdom Viridiplantae; phylum Streptophyta; class Pinopsida; order Pinales; family Pinaceae; genus Pseudotsuga; species Pseudotsuga menziesii. The sequence continues at coordinate 65,831 of LPNX010488619.1, read as the reverse complement.
GGTAATAATGACTTTCATCAGCCTCTGGATTACTTGGGTATTCCTTTCAGGTGCTATCGTTTTCATGGGCTTGGACATTTGGCATATGAGTGTTCTCTATCATTTAAAAAATCTCCCAAAGTTTGGAGAGTAAGAATTGGAAGGAATCAATCCAATACTAAGGCCGGACCATTAGTTTCTGAAATTATGGTTGTGCCTGTTTCTTCTGAGTCTGACTCATTAGACATTCTTAATGAAGGAATTCAGTCTGCTACTAAGATTGGACCGTCTGTTAATAATTTTTTGGATGTGCAATCTGGCTCTACTGAGCCTGACTCATTAGCCATCCTTGACCCTTTAGCCAATCTTACTTCGTTTAGCATTTTCAATTCTTTGGATTCTTCTGGAAACTTCCAAAATCTATCCTCGTCTACTACTATCTCCTCACTAAAAGACCTGGGGTTTGTATCTCCTTGCAAGGCTTCTCCTGTTGCTAGCAAGGGCTATTTTCTTCGTTCCTGCTCGAAATCAGTTCAGGAGACATTGCGACCTATTAAGCATAAACCTGGGTATCATTCAGTAGATAAGGTTCAGATTGGGGATGTTAAAGATCTTCAATCTGTGACAAGTTGTGTTGGGGCGCTTAGAGCATCAGCCCTTAAAAAGGTTTCCATATGATCCTTTTGACCTTAAATGTTAGGGGTTTGGCTAGTCTTCCCAAGAAACTAGCGGTCCTTAGACTTATTGAACAGAATTCAACTGATGTTATTTTTTTACAAGAAACTATGATTGAGGGGTATGCTCTGGTTCAGGATTTGGAACATTTGGTTCATGGTTGGCAGTTCATTTCGGTGGATGCCATGGGCAGATCAGGAGGACTTATTTTGGTATGGAAGTCATGTAACTTTCTATTTCATAATGCATGGGCAATGAAAGCAGGTTTATGTGCTGTTTTATTTTCATATGATTTACAAAAGGAATTTTCCTTTGTTAATCTATATGCGCCCTATCTGGACAGGGAATCTTTTTGGTCTAATTTGGTCAAGATGGAAGTTTTCATGTCGCCCTTTTTAGTTTTGGGGGGCGATCTTAATTTTTCCTTGGGTCTCTCAGAAATTTGGGGGATCAAAGCTCAGGTTGATCCTTTAACTAACTTTTTTCGCAATTTGCTGGATAGCTTGGGGATTGTTGACATTAATCCTCTAGTGTCTTTGCCTACATGGAGTAATCGCAGAGTTGGTTCTGAGAGTATCTGTAAAAGGTTGGATCGTCTATTAGTTTCGGCTGATTTCCTAGATTGTAACTTCCTTCTTAAACAGTGGATTGGGTGTGGAGGTGTATCTGATCATCAACCTGTCTTTTTACAAATTTCTTCTCTATCTCCAAAGGCCCATAGTCCTTTCAAATTTAATGCAGGGTGGTTGGATTGTGATGACTTGGTTGATGCATTAAAAGCTTCGTGGGTGCCTTTCGATGCTGAGTCTGCTTTATCTCCCGTGGTTCAATTTAGTGAGAATCTTAAACGAATTAAAACAATCTCTATTAAGTGGTCACTAAACAAAAATGCTCATAATATTAAAGATTTGGTTGATATTGAATTTGAGCTGAAAAGATTTTATGATAGGCATTTTGGCTTTTCATCTCTGGCTGATAAAGAATTATTGATTGAGATTGAATCACGCAAGAATTCTATATTATTATTTCGGGAAAAGGAGGCTCGCCAGAAAAGCAGGGCGTTATGGTTGATTTGTGGTGATGAAAATACTCCTTTTTTTCACAAATATGCTGCTCATAGGAAATGTCGCAATTCTATTTGGAAACTTCATGATGATTCTGGAAATCTTGTGGAAGGATCTGAGGCTATAGCTGAGGTTGGGATTCAGCATTTTGAAAGCCTTTTCAAAGAAGAAGCTGATCTCCATCTTCCATAGATTGTCCAAAGTGCTGGCTATTTCCCATCTTCTATTACAGAGGATGAAAATGATGAGCTCATGCAGGCTATAACTATTAAAGATATCAAGCATGTTTTATCCATAAGCAAAAATGATAAGAGTCCTGGTCCCGATGGTATTCCTGTTGAGGTGTATAGATGCTTGTTTGAGGTGTTGGGTGAGGATCTTTTAAGAGTCATTGAAGAGTCTCGGATTAGTGGCAAAATTCCAGGTGTTTTTAATTCTACCTTTCTTGCCCTTATTCCTAAGGTCGATAGTCCTTCATCTTTTGAGGACTTTAGACCTATATCATTATGTAATTTTGTTTACAAAATTATTGGCAAGATTATCTCAATAAGAATTAGAAAGGTTCTGGGTAGATGTATATCTGGGGAACAGTTCGGGTTTTTACCAGGTAGGCAGATTCATGATGCTGTTGGTGTCATTCAGGAAGGTATGCATACTATGCATATCAAATCCTTAAAAGCTGTCATGATTAAGATCGATCTTTCTAAAGCTTATGATCGAGTCAGCTAGACATATCTCCGGGTTATTCTTGCTAAACTGGGAGTCGCAGGAAACTTTATTGCATGGGTTATGAGCAGTCTATCCTCTGTTTCTTTTTCTGTGCTTATCAATGGTGTTGCCACTAAATTTTTCAAATCTGGTAGGGGACTCAGACAAGGGTGTCCTTTGGCACCTCTTCTGTTTCTTATTGTGGTAGATGGTCTTGGGAGGGCTATCCTTCATGCCAAACACTGTGAGACTTATCATGGTTTACCTTTTGGTAATGATATAGATTTAACTCATGTTCTATTTGTGGATGATATTGTCATGGTTAATGATGGTTCTGAACAATATCTTTCCACTCTTTATGAGATATTACTGCATTTCTGTAAGGCATCTGGGATGCAAATTAATGATAATAAATCCTCCCTTTATTATTCCTGTATGGAAGAATCTGAAGTAATTACTTTACAGAATATATTCAGTTTTCCTGTTGACAGAATTGCAAAGGGCATGAAGTATCTCGGGTTTCATCTTAAACCCTGTAGATATCTTATTCAGGATTGGGATTGGTTGATTATTAAAGTTGAACAGAGGATTAAGAATTGGAGTTTCCGATGGCTATCCAAAGGTGGAAAGTTGACTCTGATAAAAGCTGTTTTAGAGGCTTTACCAGTTTATTGGATGCATTTTTGGGTTCCTATGGGTGTCATAGACAAAATCAGAAAGCTATGTTTTACTTTTCTCTGGGCTGGTAAACAAAACTCTGCTGGTTATCCTTGGATTTCTTGGAAGATACTTGCTATGCCTAAATCTATGGGTGGTTGGGGTCTTAAGGTTCCGGTTTTATTTGCTAAGGCACTTGCAGCAAAAAATGTCTGGAATATCATTCATGGTTCAGGTTTATGGGTTAAGATTGCATATCAAAAATACATTTACCCAATGAATATTCTGGAGTGGATTAGATCTATTTCTAAAAAGAAAAAGAATATCTCTATTTGTTGGAAAGCTGTTCTCTGGGCATTTGATCTCATAGGTAATTCTCTTGTCTGGAAGATTGGAGCTGGCAGGGATGTTCGTATTGGTTTAGATCTGTGGTCTGGATGTAAATGGAGACATTCTCTTCCAGCTCCTATGATAGACAGATTACATTTGGCTGGTATTCACTTCATTTCTGATATTGCTATTCCATGTTTGTCTGGTTTGATGTCTCAAACTTGGCTATCTGCAGACTCTATTGGATTTACTGATCCACTTGATATTGTTGCTTGGAATGGTTATATAGCCATTCTCAAGTCTAGTCATGTTAGACTCTCTCCCGTAGATGACTGCCTTATATGGAATATCTCTAAATCTGGAAAATACTCTCCTAAAGATGGTTATGCTGAGCTCTTGAACAGAGAAGTGGATTTGATTTGGTGGTGGAAGGTCCTTTGGAAGATGAAATGCCCACTTAAAACTAAAATTCTTAGTTGGTTTCTACTCTCTGGTAAAGCATTGACCTGGGATGTTTTATGTTCTAGGGGTAGAGAAGGCCCTGGTAGGTGCTTTTTATGCAAGCTGAGTGGTGAATCCAACTTTCATATTGCTGTGGAATGCCCTTTTACTCAATCAGTTTGGTCAATTATTGAGGTTCATTTGAAACTTAATAATTTATGGTATGGAGACTCCTTGTTTGATTGTTTTAAAAACAGGTGCTGTAGTCCAGATGTGGTTACTTTCAAATCTTTACCTATTATTGTACTTTGGTTTATCTGGAGTGCAAGAAATAGGTTTTGTTTTGAGGATCTTGTTACTACTCCTGCACAAGTATCAAGTTCCAGTTTAGGTATGATAAAGAACTTTCCACAGATTTTATCTGCGGTGTCTATCAGATCTATTTTTGTGGAATCCATTGATCAATCGTATGCATGGGGATACTTTGATGGGTCTGCAGCTGGGGACCCAATGATTTGTGGGGCTGGTGGTATAGTGTTCATATCTGATATCCATTCTGTTACTTTCAAAGCAGGATTAGGCTTGGGTACTAATAATTATGCAGAATTATGTGCACTTAAGCTTCTGCTTAAGCTGACTAGGCAGCATAACTTGGATAAAATTCAAGTTTTTGGGGATTCTCAGTTAGTCATAAACTGGGCAACAGGTAAATATCGACTTCTAAATACTGAATTAGCCATGATTCTTCAAGATGTTCATTGTTTAGCTGACAGTCTGGATTATGTGTCCTTCAAACACATATATAGGGAAAGAAATTTCAAAGCAGATAGTTTGGCTAAAGCGGGTGGTAGCATTATCGAGGGATCTTGGATTATAGGTGAACAGAGAGGTACTTCATTGGTGGAAACGTTTCAGGTTTTTTAAACAGGTTATGTGAGCATTTATTTCCTGCAGGTGTAGGCTTAATGTTTTTCTTTATGATCTACTTGCTGGATTGGAGGCTTTCTGCTTGGGCATATCTGGATTTTTTTTATGGATTTCATGATGGACTATGATTATGGATTTTTTTGATGGATAACTTGCTGGACTATGATGGATCTCATGATGGACTATGATGGTTACTCTGGATATATGATGCTACGGCTGATTTATGTTTCATTGGTGATTTTAAGCATATTTCCGAGAGCATGACCTGTGGGATGTATAGGACTCATTTTATTTGATGAATTGGATGTGAAAATACTCATTGGATGGCTTGAAAGCCAAATTTTATTGCTGCTGTGTTTTTTTCCAGCATATTACAAAACTTTATGCCTACAGAGTCTATTAGCCAGCTAGTGATGCTCTGGGTTACAATGCTTGTGATCACCATCTATATTTTTTCTCATATCTGACCTGATTTATCAGGAATGATGAAAAAAAGTCTGCTAAGATCAGACTTGATGATTGATGAACAGTAATGCATTTTTTTGAGGTATTTTCTGATGTAATAACAACTTTAAACAGTTGGTTTTTTATCTGACCTGTTAAGGATATTGTGTACTCCTCTTGAGGCAAATATCGATGCAATGACAACTTTTAGTTGGCTTTTTTTGTACAATGGACCTTTTGGACCATCTACTGAAAGTGAATAATATATTTACGAATTTTTTCATTGGAAAAAAAAAATTTAGTAGGGGATATTCAGTGAAGCAAATAATAGAAGCAATCAATTGAGATATATTCAATATTGGAGCTTAGTATTCAACTATGTAAATAATTTTTTAAATATTGTTTTTGAAATATAATAATAAAAATTAAAACAATATAATAATTTAAAAAATAAATACAATAAGATACAGTATAATTATTTAAAAAATTAAATTAATATATATATATATATATATTCAACAACTTAACATTAATATTTCTTAACATTAATATTTTTTATATTGCTACTTTTACGTCTTCAGTGTATAAGTTACAGATAACTTCTAGCATTATATAATATGGGCTTGCTCATTGTGGATGTTTTATGTCTTTATTTTGGATGTTTTATGTTTTTTTACTTTTAAAATATCATTTATATTATAGGCTTACTTTTTATTGTAGGTGTTTTATATATTTAGTTTTTATTTTGGATGTTTATGTTTTTTTTTTTTTTAATTAAAGTAATATGTATTTTAAACAATAATTATTTTCAAATTATTATTGGGTTAGTTTAGTATTGGGAGATCTTATAATGTTACACTACGCTACGTTTTTTTGTAAATGTTGGCTATAAATAATAATAAAAAATTCTTATGTTGTAATTTTACAAGACTAACAAAATAATAAAAAATAAGAGATTGTAACATTTAATGTTCCTATCTAACAAAACATTAAAAAAGTAAAAATTTAATTATCCACAAAAAAATGTTGCCCTTGCATATGGTCTTAAAACCATCATTCTAAAAAACCCATGGTTTTATTGTACATGGTTTAGGAGGGCCTTGCAACACATGGTTTTAAAAGCCTCCTAAATAATCCATGGTTTTATTGTACATGGTTTAGGAGGGCCTTGCAAATGGTTTTAAGACCATGTGCAAGGCCTTCTAAACAACCCATGATTTTAGGAGGGCCTTGCATATGGTTTTAAAACCATGTATAGGGAGATATTGTAATGTTTGTTCCTAAAAAAATAAAAAATAATAAAAAATATTATATGTGAACCATAAATAATATTAAATATTAATAATAAAAATATTATATGTGGACGTTAAATAAAAAGATGCATCTTTTGATTTGAATCAAATCAATGGCTATATATAGGATGCACCAAAGTTGATAGCTTATCTTATTAATGCAACTAACGATATGTATGTAAATATATCATATTATTTGTACTTATTATATTCTCATTATATACATATATTTTGGAAAGTTTTAAGTATAAAATTTAATAGTGTTGATAGGTGTGATATCATATTGATAATATTTAATGAAATTAAAGTAACAGATTTGTATACAAATAAATTGTTGCTTGATTAATTATATACAATTTTCAATATCACTTATTTAATTATTTGCAACTTATACAATGATATGAACAAAATGACTAAATAAATTAAAAGTTGGATTTAAAAAAAAATAACCATATAGAAATGAAATGAGGTGCTTGCATAACCCATGCAATTTGCTTTACTTTCTTATATGCATGTACATGTGCAATATAAACATAGCAACATAGATCGATAAATCTAAGGGTTATAAAATAAACCAATAGAAATAATCCAATTTGCACCAATTTAGTTTGTTTATTAGGCTTCTTTGTTGCTCTCCTCCTTGGCCTATTCTCTTAACTATTGTAAACAAAAAATAAAATAGGTAAAACTATTAATTGTTTATCATGTTATAATTTTAGAATCAAAATTTAAAAACATTGAATTGCATGTTAAATAAACCAATAACAATTTTAAAAAATCAATGTTTTTTTTTTATAAAATTCAACTTAAAAATTTGTAATTTTCAAATGTATTTATCTAAAATTAATTGTTTTTTTTCTTATTTTATAAATTTACAATGATAAATATATATCCTAAATAAATAAATTATAAAAATATCATAAACTAACATTTTCACCAAGAGGTGCAAAGGAACGTCTAGAGGAACAATCTAATTAAGAATATATACTAGGTTTATTGAACTTAACACTTTTACAAAATATCAAGTATGAGATATCTTTGCTTTTGAAAACAAGAGCAATGGCAACTAGTCTTAACAATGAACATCACATTAGAGTTTGACATTGCATGACAGAAACTAATCTGATGCAGACCTAAAACAAATATCTACTCTTAATCCTTAATTCAGTGTTTTTTTAGGTTCTCCTCCTCTCTGTGGATGAGCACTAACACTATTCAACCAACAACTCATACGTAGCAAACACTCTGAGTAATATACTACCAAAGCCTTTCTTCAAGATTCCTTCTATAAATTCATTACACAAATGCCTTCTACATAAATAAAACAATGTAACATATAAGCACTTATTCTCTCACATTCCACTAGTTCTTTTTGATGGTTAAACACTCATACGTAACTTCATATGGTTCATAAAATGTATGAATTGTCATTTATGGATTTGCATAAGATCAACTTACAACCATCCATCCATCATGCATTGCTCTTTTACCAACAATTTACACAAATACCAATTTACCTTCATGTAATTGACGCAACGCTTTCTCCAATATTCAAGGCACTCTACATTCTGTCAAACGCAGATTTAGGAAAGGTTCTTGAATCTTTCCCACTAAAATAACTTCTGTCTCCTCATATAAACTCGTCAAATGCAAGGAAATACAGCTCCATCTCAACAGGAAATTTCAGCTTTCTCAAAATTCTTCTAAAACCCCAAGATACTACTCCAAAGAACGTTTCATTACCGATATCTTTAGTTTACAACAACTATCGATTTCCAATCTCATACCTGATAATGCGTTGAACAAGATCTTACTTACCATTTAGTTATTGGCCTGCGTATGGGTAATCACACTCCATTATCATATGTTGCTATTACATAACAATATGTCGAGACTCAAACTCCTTCCATGAACCTCTGCCTTAAGAACGCACTTCAAGGACTTTGCATAAGATCAACTTACAACTTGAACCAATGGTTCCCACCATCCATCTCTTTTACCAACAATTTACACAAATACCAATTTACCTTCATGTAATTGACACACCGCTTTCTCCAATCTCCAACGCACTCTACATTTTGTTAGACGCATATTTAGGACAGGTTCTTGAATCTTTCCCACTAGAATAACTTCTATCTCCTCATATAAACTCGTCCAACGCAAGGCAATATGACTCCAGCTCAATGGGCAATTTCTGCTTTCTCAAAATTGTTCTAAAACCCCAAGATACTACTCCAAAGAACATTTCATTACTGATATCTTCAGTTTACAACAACTATCGATTTCCAATTTCATACTTGATCATCCGTTGAACAAGATATTACTTACCATTTAGTTATTGCCTGTGTATGGGTAATCACACTCCATTATCATATGTTGCTATTACATAACAATACATTGAGACTCAACCTCCTTCCATGAACCTTTGTCTCAAGAATGCACTTAAGGGACTTTCTTTGGTCTTAGTGCTATCAACTCATTTTTCAACTTCCCAAATCGATTTCAAGATCGATTCTCTTGAGAGTTCCTTCTTCAAGTCCTCCAGGACTGCTAGGATTTCATATTAAAATATTTATGCCAGGTATATTCTTCTTGACAATCCCTCAAAGGGGAATTTCCCTGCAACTAGGGTTCTACAAATTTAGATAGATTAACCAAATCAAATGCGCATAGCATTCAAGATTCACAACATGCACAACATTAACATATAGTAGTACCCAAATCCTCTTTCCATTAATAAGAAATACAACTGTACATGTATAAGATAACCCTATCGTAATTCCTGTGGCGACCGGATCTAACATTTCATGGCCATCTTCTTTGAAATCTCGCCCATTCTTGGATTTTCCTGTATTTAACTTCCTGTGGGATTACAAATTTATGATGAGAATACAAGCCTTTTCTTGCTCGTTAACTAACTCCTAGACTTCTACAACCAAAATCCTAAATACTTGCAACTGATTTCTAAAAATAAATCTTTAGCTCTTATCTTTCTAATGACTCATGACTGAGATATTCTTATCTCCATCGAATACTTCCCCCATTTAAGAGGTTGTCACAATGAGTCACTACTCCACTTAACACTTCACAATTTAGATTAAAAAACTGATACTTGACTGACACCTATCACAATTTAGAACCTTCTAAAAATATATTGACTAACTATGAAAATAACTCAAATATTTACAAGAAGTTTATAATCGACCCTTTATTGGGCTAATGTCAATACCTCATGGTTTGATCAACTTTACAGTTTAAATTGAGAGTAGGATTCCACGGCATCATAATCTTGTAATAAACACGACTCAATGTGTTATTATAATTGATGCTGTAACAACTATAAAAAAGTAAAAACATGTTTGATGCGAATCAAAGTATGAAATGAACAATAATAATCCCATGTAGGATTCAACATAAAAATATGGTGTTGGAAACATTTCAACCCAACATAAGGAGTTCATGTACATGAATATTGAATCCTCATGCTTTGAAATGGCAATCACCCTTCCCCTTTTGCAGTTTGTAAAGTTGTTTTTGAATCCTTTGCTTTGACAAATTGTTGCAGTTGACTTGGAGATAGATGTGCATAGTTGATTGGAGGAACTACACAAGAAACACATAATGTCCAAAGCAAACACATGTGAATAAATTCCAGTTGTTCTTTGATACTTGCAGAGAAAGAAATCCTATTAGAATTGCAAGGAAACATCAAAACATAAAATGAATATGAAATACTTGAACTTAGTTCGTTCTTGGAATAAAAAAATTTGATTTTACAAAAAGAAAGAGTAATCACTCTCATAATGAAAAATGAGTTAGCATAAACCCATGTTTCAGCATGCAAATATTGAAACATGATCCCACAAACTGAATAAAAAATAAACTTCTACAACTGAATCAGAATAAACGTATGCATCTACTAAAAAGAACCAAGAACTAAATAACAAGTATGTGCTTTGTTCTTGGAATAAAAAGTTTTGTTTTACAAATATAAAGATTAATTACTCTCATAATGAAAAAATGAATGAAAATAAGCCCAATAGTAGAGACATATATATGCAGATACAAGTTGATTATCAGCATGTTGATGAATGCAATTTTTGAAACATGCTCCCACAAACTGAATATAAAGAAAAATTATACAACTGAACTGGAATAAGTGTATGCATCTATAAAAGGTACGATGAACTAAATAACATATATGCTTTAGAGTTTAGAAATGAAATATAATTTCGCAAGTGATAGCCACTTATTCACAAATCCTACTTAAAAAATGTGTTGTAGGAGTGAAATTTCAATATCAAGGATTTGTAACCTTTTTGCATGAATAGTTCCTAAGACATTATAGCCTTTATTATAATCACTAAAATTGATCTTAATTCTCTGCACAGGTATTACCTGTTCATTTTGGAAAAAAACAATTGTATTAAGTTTTCTGTTCTTGGAAAATGATGATCAATTAAAGAATTGAACAAAACATTACACTCTTAGACTGGGAAGCTAATTTTTATAAAGAAATCAATATTCATTCTCTTAGACTTATATAACAAACATGGAAATTTTCCTTGCTGTCAATGTACTATTTTTAAATGTGAGTGGAAGATAGAAAATCAACTCTTGCTAAGTTGGATAGGTTTTCTGCAATATAAGTGTGATATTGCTATAACAAAATAAAAATCAAGTAACTTAAAGGGGTTAATGCACATATTATTCACATATGTTATGAAGTACCTAAAAGGGTTTGATTCTTCATTAGATTTGCAACAATTTGATTTTGATCAATGGAAACAATTGGAAAATCTATAGAGGCATACCAAAACGTAACATGCTAAAAAAATGCATATTGAAATGATTGGACTACAAATCAAAATGTTTGAACAAAAGAGAAATATATAATTTCTCATTATGAAATTATTGAAAATTTCACTAAGGAAGGCTAATGATGGATATTTTCCATGCCCTCAAAAATCCATAGACTGTTTAGCTATTTTGGACTGCTTCTTACCCACCTAGAAATAATGAAAATTGGTAGAGTGGGAAAAGCTAAAATAAGTATTTAAAGAAATAATAATAGTTTCAGGTGCTAAATTTAGAATGACATCTAGTCTCTTAATGCCGCAGGGTTATGCAGATAGCACCGACGGTCACCTCTTGAAGAATCCCTACAATGGGCTCTAAGTCAAGAGATTCTATGCCTAAGCTGACCAACCCACATACCCTTGTATCATAGTTATTTTTTCTTGTTTTTCATTGTTTTTACCATAATTCTCCCATTTTGTTTCCTTGGTTGTTCTTGATGGATCCTACCTTTCCCTCATATGTTGATTTTGATGATGGTAGAAGTAGATGGTCTCCAAATCTGGCCTTGACCGCGTGGGTCATTTATTCCCCGTCAAATGAATTGATCCATATTAATGGAATGTGTGTTGGTATTGCTACCAACAAACAAGCTAAGTACGACGGTGTCATTGGTTTGCTAACTGCCACCCTTCACTTGGGTATTCTTCATCTTGATGTCTTCCTAGACTCTTAGGTGCTTGTCTCCTAGTTGAATAACTGCTACTGGGTACGCGATCACTACCTCTTTAGAAAATTCCTATTCACTAGACACTTGGCTAAATATTTTGAATCCATTTCATTCATGCATGTTAGCATACTTATCAATAAGGTAGCAGAACAAATGGACAACGATGTTCTAGAGTGGCAGCTCAATCATCGCATATAGGAAATAAATTGCATCTTGCATCATTATATAGTCATGCATACATATGTCATATACATCATATAGGAATTCTCATCATCATAACAAGAGACTCATCAAGAACACATAATCCAAAAATATGCATCCATGTGCATTCATATCATAATATCATAATCAGTACAAAAAAGAGAAGCCCCACAGGATTTCTCATCATACATATAGTACAAAATTCCCCATATCAAATCCATTGGTGGCATCCTCACAAGCTACTAGTCAGAGTCATCTTCCTCTGACTCTGTTTCCTCCTTAGTGTCCTCCTCCTCATCCAATCTCTCCTCCTGCATCAACACATCTCCCTGTGTCACTTCTCTAACATACTCAACAACAACCACAATCCTCCCCATTAGAAAGATCCACTTTGGAGGGTCTCTCTAGCATGTGATGATCAGATCATCATCCAGGTTTTTCCACCCATCATCGATCACCCCCTACGGTAGCCCCTCCATGTCTAGTTGTAGTGAGTCTAACATAACACTTCGTCACCTACTCTTCCCGTTATCGATTAGACCCAACCCCTCCACTCTTCCCCTGCGTCGCTGGTATCTTGCTGGAGGATGTGGTCCCACGTCTGCACATGCACATAGTTTGTCATGAGTATCAATTACATGTATGATCTAGCTACCACTATGCTAGTAAGATATATATTTGCACCGAGAGGCACTCTACAGCCCAGTATGGGGGAGATCTTGTAACGTTACGTAACATTATGTAACGTTACGTAACGTTATTTTTATTAATAACAAATAATTTTTTTAATTATAGGCCAAAATAAATGTTGGCTAGAAAAACCACCTAATATGGGGAAGATGTTGTAATATTCCTACCTAACAAAACAATAAAAAAGTAAAAATTTAATTATCTGTAAAAATATGGAAGATGTTATAATCAAACAATAAAAAAGTAAAAATTTAATTATCCGTAAAAAAAAATGTGGATCAGGGAAAAAACACAATATGGGGGAGATGTTGTAATGTTCCTACCTAACAAAACAATAAAAAATAAAAAACTGAATTATCCACAAAAAAATGTTGGCCTTGCACATGGTTTTAAAACTATGTGCACATGGTTTTAAAACTATGTGCACATGGTTTTTAAACCATGTGCAAGGCCTTCTAAACAACCCATGGTTTTATTGTACATGGTTTAGGAGGGCCATACAGATGGTTTTAAAACCATGTGCAAGGCCTCCTAAACAACCCATGGTTTTATTGTACATGGTTTAGGAGGGCCTTGCAAATGGTTTTAAGACCATGTGCAAGGCCTTGCATATGGTTTTAAAACCATGTATGGGGAAATGTTGTAATGTTTATTCCTAACGAAATAAAAAATAATAAAAAATACTATATGTCGGCCATAAATAATATTAAATATTAATAAATCAATGGATACCTAAGAAGAGATTTGATCCCTCTCGGTGCTTGATAGAGCCTAGGATTTCGATTTACACTGGTAATGAAAACACAAAGAGTCATATATATGTACCATCTAATCCCCAAAAATTTCCCAAGAGGTCGAGACATCTACGTATCTCCTCGGTAGTCCATACCTGTGTATGGATAATCCTCTGTGAGGATAGGAAGATGTTGCCATTGTGAAAAAATATCCCAGGTGAAGAAACAACCTACCAATCGGTCTCCCTCTTTGACCACAATCTCACACCACCGCCTCATCCGAGGCTCGTGTGGTCCCCCCTTGGTTATAGGAATCCATTTGGTCAAATCCTTCTTTCATACACCCCAAAGTCATCCGACGTCCATTTTTCACACCGTTTGCACCAACAGATTCAGTTTTTCATGCTCTATATATCCATGAGACTCATGTCTCATGATCACCCTATGTTGTTTTGGGAAATTTCCAGTAGTTACCTTGATTTAAGTGCCACCAGGAAAATTGAACCCCTTATGTATTGGTATGTTCATGATCCCTCTGCTCCATGCATACTGCAAACTCTACGTTATTTTACCACCATTCACCATCCTGGAAGGAGGCCCAACCAATGTTCTACTGTTCTTTTTTCTCCTGGTTAGCCATGATCCCAACATCATGTTAGGATTATTAATCCTCCCTTGACCATACTGTCTATTACATTATTTAGCCTAACTTAGGAGTCTTAATTGATTAATTGGGTCCACTAGTACCATTGGGTCCACTTGGCCTAATGGAGCCACATCTACTAGTTACTGGAGTGTGGGGAACAATGCTAGAGGTTAAATGCCACTTACTACATGTGAATGCATTAGTTTCGGTGCCTCCTAAACTAATCCCTACATTTTAGGAGCCACTGGGAGTCCCGACACTGACCTCCATCGGTTAGTTGGAGTTGGAACTAGTCAGCCTTAGTTAGCTTCCAGTTACTTTCATTTAGACCACAATCAATTATCTAGCGCTATTTATGCATGGCTAATGCATGGATGCATGTGGAGTAGGCTCCTTTTTCCACCTACCACCTTAGTTGCACTGGGTTAACTAGTTATTATTGATTGTATGAGTTGGTTGGGCATATGGGAGTTGATCTGTTGGACTCCGATATTGATTGAGACACCATAAGTTAGCTAGTCTGATAGGTATAGTTAGATCCAGTTGGTAGATTCGAATTGATTCCTAATGCATTCAAATTATTCCTATAGGTAAACTATTGTAACACTGAATTTAATAAAATGATAATGATATTGTAATTATCTGAGCTATACTCATATGTTTCTTGTGTGGTTTATTTTTTTTAGTGTGTATCTTCATTCTTCTTTTACTGCAATAATAATATTTGACTCATTGCTTGAAGATCTAAATGGCACAAAAATTTTAACATGGTATCAGAGCCTTCTCAGGAATGATTCATCTTTGTTTCTCTCCATTGAACATTAGAAGCAGCTGGGTTTTGCTAACTATGAATTTATTCAGAGTAGCAGTGCAGACATGATGGACCCCAAAAACATGTTCATGTCAAGAGGAAAAGCATGATTCTAACATAGTTCAAATGTTTTAGTGTTTTGCACTAAAAATATACAGGTTCTACATAGCTTTTGTGAAGTTTTGTGGTCTTTCAGCCGAAGAATTATGGATTCTTAATCTCCTACACCATGGATCCTTACAACTTCCAATTATCTTGATTGGAGGATTGATATGCAGATGGCCTTGTGCAAACATGGCTATGTCAGGATAATACTTGAAAGGGAGGCTGAGTCCCATTAGCTAATTGAAAAGAACAAGTTTTTGAACCGTTGTGATGAAGCTTTCGGTTATCTATGCACTCATATGTCAAGAGATCTCCTCTTCCACCTTGAATGTTTGAGTACACCTAGAGAATCTTGAATACTTGTCTGGAAAACAAGATGAGCTTTGAGGACACATTATGGAGAATGCATTGGTAGCCTTACATCCTAGAAGTTTTGAGACAATACAACATTTCTTTACTAAATTCAAGTCTCTTGCACTCCAATGCAGACAATGTGGAATAGAAAGAAAGGATGAGAAAAATGTGCTCTCCATTCTCAGCAAACTCAGCCCTAAGTATTATGTATTTGTTTCTATATTTCATCCCAAGGGGGATTCCTTCCCCGATTGAAAAATTCCTTCATTAGATTCCTTTTTCGAGTCCTTAATCAAGGAGAAAGACAATTTGATTTGAAAGGGAGTCATAAAGATCTCAAAATATCACGCTCTCCTATTTATTGACTCTAGCAAATCATAAGCCAAAGGGAAATCAAAGAAGAAGGATCCTAAAGAAACTGTTTTGAAGCCTAAAAAGCATCAACATACTTTCGAAGGAGACTCCGGTTCTAAGAAAAAGATGAAGTTTGAAAATAAGTTTGTCCTATTGTGAAAAGGAGTACCATATTGAAGATTATTGTATGAATAAGCAGATTGATCAAATGTCATCTTTTCTTAAGCAGCATAACATTGCTCTCCCACAAGGAGCAAATAATCCTAATGAAGAATCACAGAAAGAAGATGATGAAAGGTGCCATGCTTTGAAATCTATCCTTACAAAGTCTACAACATACATAATCGATTCTGGAGCTGTCAACCACATGGTTGCTTCCAAATAATCTTTCTCTACCCTCTCACTGTTAAAGGGGCCTAACATTCGCATGGGAGATGATTCCTAGATTCCAAAAGAAGGAAGGGGCTCAGTCAGAGCGAAGCATGGTGAGTTCAAGAATGTCCTCTATGTGCCCTCTCTTGTAGCTAACTTGTTGTCTGTTTATCAGATGACTCATACAGGCTCTCCCAAGAGAGTTGCATTCGATTCATAAACAATTGATATCACAGATAAATCCACTGGTAAGATTATAGTGAAAGGTATTACAAATAACTTTACTAAAGCTTATGAGTTCTCAAATTTCTTACCTATCTCTCCTCCTATAGCTTTATTGTCTCATGCTAACAACACCAACAAGATTTGGCATGAGAGATTTGTCCATCTCAATTTCAAATATATGCATCAACTCCACAATGATAAAATGGTTGAAGGTTTTCCCTCCATCCAAACTTCCAATGGAGTATGTGTTGGTTTCTTGGTAGGTAAGCATCCAGAAAAGAGGTATGATGTTGGGAAGGCACATAGATCTGCCTCTACACTTGATTTGATACATAGTGATGTAGCTGGACATATGCCCACAAAGTCCATTAATGGTTGCAGGTATTTCCTCACCTTTATTGTTGATTGTTCTAGGTACTGCTGGATCTACTTCATGAAACAAAAATTAGAAGTTTTTGAGACTTTAAATTTTTTTAAGGATATGGTTGAGAATAGTTTCAATAAGAAGATCAATTCAATAAGACCTGATAAAGGAGGAGAGTACATCAAATGACACTTCCAGAATGTCTATGAATCAGAGGAGATTTGAATGGAACACTCAGTTCCATACACACCACAACAGAATGGTGTGGCTGAGAGGAAGAAGAGATCACTGAAAGAGATGGAAACATGCCTTCTCCATGCCAAACATCTACCTCCTTCTCTTTGGGATGACATAGTAAATTGTGCTTTGTATTTGCAGAATAGAGTGCCTCACAAGTTAGCTGTTGGGTGCACTCCATTCAAAGCACTGCATGGGAATAATCCCGATGTCTCTCATTTGAGAGTTTTTGGTTCCAAATCTTGGGCTAGAATACCACTTGAAAAGAGGAAGGCCTTCCAACCCCAAAGTAGCAAATGAATTCTACTGGGATATGTAGAAGATGAAAAATCTTACAAACTGATGGAGGTTGCAACCAGAAGATGCTTCATTGAAAGGAGTGTTTATTTTGAAGAAGATGAGTTGTATGACTCACCTCCAGTAGCATAGGAAGGTATAAATATTTCTCGACCTATTTTTGATGATGATGATTTGCTACAAGTTTCAGATTCATATGAAGAAGATGACATTCAGCATGATCCTGTTATTGAGACTGAATATCATGATGGGATAGAAAGCATGATGGGCTAGAAAGCATGATCATGTTTCCTGTGTGGTTTTTTTTTCAATGTGTAACTTCATTCTCCTTTTACTGCAACAATAATATTTGACTCATTGTTTGAATATCTAAATGGCACAACAATTTTAACACATCAACACTTTCGGTACATCGAACACTTCCTCCTTGCATGACTGGGTATTACATAGTTTCTGTTAATCTCTTTTTTGACTCCTTAAATAATGAAAAGATTATCGAGCTTCCTTGCTTCCTTTCATGCTCGTTAAAGTATTTGAAATGGCGTCTATGTGGCCTCATTTATCCCTTTTCCAAACTATGCAGACTAACTAAAGAAAAGGCCCACCCTATCACCTTCTAGCTAGGACCAGTTCCTATTGTATCCTTTTATGCATTTTTGGACATTGGGACTGCAATTTACAAAAAAACTCACTTGTGGGTTGTATTTAAGCTCTTTTCAAACCCTCTCATAGAGAAAATATTGCCGAGCCAACTTGGTTTCGTTCATGCTCATAAAAGTATTTGAATGAAAGTCCGATTAGTATAGGTTTAACCTTTTTCGTCCTAGTTGGAATACCTATGGAAAATAAGTATCTTTGCCCCTTTTGGCTGGGAGAGTTCTCCTTTGTACACTTTTATCCTTTTTCTGGGTTTCAGAGACTACTGTACAAAAAAGAGACCCATTAGAGTCTTCTTCATGTTTTCAAACTCTCTAAACATGAAAACACCATCGAGCATTTATTGTCTCGAGATCGAAAAAAATCCACAAGACAATATCATACGGAGCAAACTTGTATCCGTTATGCGAGCTCCTTAAACTATGAAGAAGGGACAAATGACGCCTTTCAGTTCCCACATATATTTCACATAGTCTCAAATTATGACAACATTACCCCCATTGCATCACCTTTGTTCAGAGTAATATTTAATGAGTCTCCCTTGGATCCCTTGGATATCATTTGTCTAGTACCCTCCCCAAGTAGCTCTCATTGCAGTCATCTTCCCGGTAACCTAACTATGATTCCCTCCCCACGAGATAGTGTTATTTGCTAAAAATTGGTAGAGTGGGTAATGCTAAAAATAAATATTTAAAGAACTAATACCAAATTCAGGTGATAAATTTAGTATGCCATCCAGTATTTTAATGTCATGGGGTTGTATAGACAACATCGACGGTCACCTCTTGCATAATTCCCACAATGGGCTCTAACTTAAGAGATTCTATAGCTAAGCTGACCAACCTGCAAAGCCTTGTATCATAGTTATTTTTTCTTGTTTTTCATAGTTTTTACCACGAGTCTCCCATTTTGTTTCCTTGGTTGTTCCTAATGGATCCTACCTTTCCCTCATATGTTGGTTTTGATGATGGTAGAAGTATATGGTCTCCTAATCTGTCCTTGACCATGTGGGTCATTTATTTCTCGTCAAATGAATTGATCCATATCAACGGAATGTGTGTTGGTATTGCTACCAAAAACTAGGATGAGTATGACGATGTCACTGGTCTACTGACCACCAACCTTCACTTAGGTATTCATCCTCTTGATGTATTCCTAGACTCCCAGCTGCTTGTCTTCCACTTGAATAACTGCTATCGGGTACGCGATCCCTACCTCTTTTTAAAATTCCTACAAACCACACACTTGGGTAAACATTTTCAATCCATTTCATTCATGCATGTTCCCACAATTCTTAATAAGGTAAAGAACCAAATGGATAATTACATTCTAGAGTGGTGCCTTAATCATTGCATACAGGAAATAAATTGCATCTTGCATCATCATATAGTCATGCATACATATGTCATATACATCATATAGGCATTCTCGTCATCATAACAAGAGACTCATCAAACACATAAAAATTCAAAAATATGCATCCACGTGCATTGATATCATAATATCATAATTGGTACAAAAAGAAGAAGCCCCGCAGGATTTCTCATCATACATATAATACAAAATTCTCCATATTCAAATCCATTGGTGGCAATCACAAGTTGCTAGTCCAAGTCATCCTCCTTTGACTCAGTGTCCTCCTCAGTGTCCTCCTCATCCAATATATCCTCCTGTATAGACACATCTCCCCATGTTAATGTTGGTATATTTGATCGCAGGGACTTTTCTACAGCCTATCTATCATTAATTACAGTGAGGGTGAATTCTGTTGATAGAATATATGCAATAATGGACAATTTCCTAAAATTTCTACACTTTTTCAAAGGAAAGAGAGAGAGGGAAAGGAGGAGATTACCTCTTGATTCAACCTCCATGGCCTTTAGGCCTCCATTAGAAGCAGCTAGCTAGTTCCTTACCTCTAGATCTTAAAATAATTCAAATAAAGCATGAAATTTATCTACTAAATGTTGCAAAAATACATGAAACAAACATGGATTGAAACACAATATTTAGAGGAAATTTCAATTGCATCATATTAACTTGAGAGGAAGGTGATTACAACCCAATAATGGGTGAATCCCCTTCTCCCTTGCTCTAATATACCCTTCTCCATCAATGCCAATGATCAAAGAAACTATGATGTGCAAGAAATGATTTATCTATCTTCTCATTCCTCCAGCATGCCTTTGCTCTCTAGTTTGTCCTCTTTCTTTCACCTCATATGTCTTTCTTATATAGCATTGGGATTTGTGTTTCCAATCACTCACTATGAATTTGGGTTTAACCTTCTTGAATCTTTTTTATTCTTTCCTTAATAAAACCCACTTTCCTTAGTTTTTGGGCATTTTACTTGAATTTCCAGGTTTTTAGGACAATTAATACATATTCCATGTATTCTTCCACTCCAGGAGTTGTGGTGACTAGTTTTTGATCCTTAAGTAGTCTTGGTATTGAATTCTTTAGAGAAACCTTTGTATTCACATACTTATTCCTTTGCGGAAGCAGTGGTCCGATGAGAGATCAAAGCTCTCATTTTGTTCCAAATTCTCGTCTTCATGTTGTGGGTGAAAATAAGATATGTTTTCAGACCATCATCTTCGAGGGTGTTAATTTTATTGTTAATAGATTCCCCTTAATGTGTGAGGTCTGAAGCTATGCTGAGTGCCGAAATACATTGAATTTTCTTTTATTCTGATACTCTTTGGACTTATACTCTTTAATGGTCAAGGCATGATGAAAAAAGGTAGTTTATGAATCTAAGAGTCAGAGAAACACCTGCAAGTCAAATAAGGAAATTTACCAAATATACAATATATCCCTGAGGCGGGTATACCCATGCTCAATAGTAAACAAGCATGGCCACGAACAATACATAGTGGATCCATGTCAAAAGTAAATTCTGTAAAAAAATATAAGTGCACATTTGATGAGTTCAACATATCCAAGTCTTCATGGTACTTTGACATTGTATTTTAATCTTGTGAAACTCGGGGAGTGCATTGATGAGTGATACAACTGTATTTCCCAAGATATTCAATAAAAACCAACGATAGTACGATTTTATATCATGCAAATAAATGAGTCGATGTCTAGAATAATAGAACACCATATGATTACCAGTCATTGATGTATACCGTTAACAGATACGAAGAGGCCCACTGATAATGATGATGGACTCCAAGGTACTTGACTACGAACTGACAAGTGTGAATATATGTTCTAAAGTCAAACACTTGTAGAATCAAACAATCAGGGGTAATTTGTGTATACCCACTATTGTTTGCGAGGAATCCTACCACTAATGAATGCAATATCCAAGGTACTCACTAGGGTTCCTATATCCATTTCCTAGATGATCATTTGGCGTTGACAGGAACATATCCATCAGAAGGAGGGAATTAATGCATCCCACGTCAACTGACATGAAATTGAGATCAATAGGCTGATATGATTTGGTAGAGCTGCAAGATCCAGCACTGTATACTGACAGAAGGAAGGCCGACATGATTGGTTGTGAATATTTGAGGAATGGTCGACACTGGTTTGACTTCCCTTGAACACATAACACGACGCAAAATGGACACTTGGAAACATAAGACTTGAGTAACCAACCATTATGAAATTCGTCAACTCTAGATGAATCAACAAAATCTCCATAGATGATAGGAAGGATAACCTATCGGTGGATATATGTTCAAATTACTGGTACAACTAACTAAGGAAAATGTAAATGGTGTACTGACAACTGATACAAAATTATGTGTCGTGTTCAAGGGAGACTACTGAATGTTTCTTTTATCTCAAATATTTAATATGTCATGATTCAAATTTCCCCCTTTTTTGAATTTTTGTGTTTTTAATTTTTAGTACTTTTTTCATTTATTAGCTTGAAAAATGAATAAAGAATGCTATGGTACATGGGAAGGAACGGGTGTTGAATAGGAGTACTTTATTTTTCAAGAGAATGGTTCAGGCCAAGGCAAAGATACATATTGCAAACAAGGGATAAGCTAGTTTTGCACACTCTTACGGATGTTCCCTCCATCGGTTTTCTATCTAAAGCAGGATTATGTGTCGACAGATGGTGAAATAGAACCAAGTAATTGTGGTTATCTAATTTTATGGGATGAACAAGTAGGAAGGGGGAAATGTGGCTTACTTCATGCTAATTCTTGTGAAAAACACCAAAATCATAAATCACAATGAATCATGCTCCATCAACTACTTGATTCAAATATTTCCCCAGTATGGTCGCCATTTTGTTGGTATATTTGACTGCAAGGACTTGTCTACAACCTATTTATCCTTAAGATAGGGAGGGTGAATCCTTGATAGAATATATGCAATAATGGACAATTTCCTGAAATTTATACACTTTTTCAAAGGAAAGAGAGAGAGGGAAGGGAGGAGATTACCTCTTGCAGTGTGTTGTCTGGTCAAGATCGTTTTGTTCCAGCCTCCATGGCCTTTAGGCCTCCATTAACAGCAGCTAGCTAGTTTCTTACCTCTAGCTCTTAAAATAATTCAAAGAAAGCATGAAATTTATGTACTAAATGTTGCAAAAATACATGAAACAAACATAGATTGAAACACAATATCTAGAGAAAAGTTGAATTGCATCATATTAAATTGAGAAGGAGGTGATTAAATCCCAATAATGGGTGAATCCCCTTCTCCCTTCCTCTAAACTACCCCTCTCCATCAACGCCAATGATCAAAAAAACTATGATTTGTAAGAAAGGATTTATCTATCTTCTCATTCCTCCAACATGCCTTTGCTCTCTAATTTGTCCTCTTTCTTTCACCTCATATTCCTTTCTTATACAACATTGGGATTTGTGTTTCCAATCACTCACTATGAATGTGGGTTTAATCTTCTTGAATTTTTTTTCCTTAATGAAACCCACTTTCCTTTGTTTTTGGGCATTTTACTTGAATTTCCAGCGTTTTAGGACAATTAATACATATGCCATGTATTCTTTCCACTCCACGAGTTCTGGTGAGTAGGTTTTGATCCTTAAGCAGTCTTGGTATTGAATTCTTTAGAGAAACCTTTGTCTTCACATAATTCTTCCTATCCATAAGCAGTGGTCTGATGAGAGATCAAAGCTCTCAATTTGTTACAAATTCTAGTCTTCATGTTGTAGGAAAAAATAATATATGTTTTCAGACAATCATCTTTGAGGGTGTTAATTTTATTGTTAATAGTCATTTCTCTGACATACTCAACAACAACCATGATCCTCCTCATTAGAAAGATCCACCTTGGAGGGGCTCTGTAGCATGCGATGATCAGATTGTCATCCATTTTTTTCCACCCATCTCGATCACCCCCTCCCATAGCCCATCCATGTCTAGTTGTTGTGATTTTAATGTAGCACTCTGTCACCTACTCTTCCTGTTAGCAATTATACCTAAACCCTCCACTCTGCCCCTGTGTCGCTGGTATCCTGCTGGAGGATGTGGTCCCACTTTTGCATATGCACACAGTATGTCATCAGTATCAATCACATGTATGATCTAGCTACCACTATGCTAGTAAGCTATATATGAATGAAACCACAAAGAGTTATGTATACATACCATTTGATCCCCAAACCTGTCCAAGAGGCTGAGGCATCTCTGGATCTCCTCGGTAGTCCATACCTGCGTATGGATAGTCCGCTATGAGGATAGGAAGTTGTCGCCACTATGAAAAAATATACCAGGTGAATAAAAAACTGACCAAGCTGCCTCCCTTCTTGATCACAATCTCACACCATCACCTGATCTGAGGCTTGTGTGTTCCCCACTTTTTTATAGGCCTCCATTTGGTAAAGTCCTTCTTTCGTACACCACAAATTCATACAACGTCTATTTTTCACGGCGTTTCTACAGAGAAATTAAAATTTTCACGCTCTATCCAGCCATGGGACTCATGTATCATCATCTCCCTATCTTGTTTTGGGATAGTTCTTGTATTTACCTCAATTTGTGTTCCACCAGGAAAATCAAACCCCTTATGTATTGACATGTTCATGAGCCCTCTGCTCCATGCATAATACAAACTCTATGTTATTTTACCACCATTAACCATCTCGTAAGGAGGCCCCACCAGTGTTCCACTGTTCTTTTTTCTCATTTTTAGCCATGATCCCAACATCACCCCTTTTGGTACATCTAACACTTCCTCCTTGCTTGACTGGCTATTACATAGTTTATGTTAATCTCTTTTCCAACTCCTTAAAGAACGAAAAGATTATTGAGCATCCTTGCTTGATTTCATGATCGTTAAATTATTTGAAATGGCATCTATGTGGCCTCGTTTATCCCTTTTCCAAACTATGTAGACTAACTAAAGAAAAGGACCACCCTATCACCTTCCATCTAGGAACATTTCCCATTGTATCCTTTTATGCATTTTTGGACATTGGGACCTTAATTTATGAAAAATATCACTTCTGGGTTGTATTTAAGCTCTTTTCCAACCCTCTCATAGAGAAAAGATCGCCGAGGAAAATTGGTTTCATTCATGCTCATAAAATTATTTGAATTACAGTCCAATTAGTATAGGTTTAACCTTTTTTTCCTTGGTTGGACTACCTATGGAAAATAAGTCTCTTTTCCCCTTTTGTTTGGGAGAGTTCTCCTTTGTACACTTTTATCCTTTTTCGGGCTTCAGAGATTACTATATGAAAAAGAGACCCATTAGAGTATTCTTCATGTTTTTTGAGACTCTAAACATGAAAACACCATCGAGCATTTACCATCTCGGGATCAAAAAAAATCCATAAGACAATATCATACTGAGAAAACTTGTATCCCTTCTTTGTGCTCCTTAAACTATGAAGAAGGGAAAAATGGCACCTTTCAGTGCCCACACATGTTGCATATAGTCTCACATTATGACAACATTACCCCCATTGGGTCACCTTTGTTTAAAGTACTCTTTGATGAGTCTCCCTTGGATCCCATGGATATCATTTGTCCAGTACCTTCCCCAAGTATCTCCCATGCAGTCATCTTTTCAGTCCCACAACTATGATTCCCTCCCCATGAGTCAGTGTTATCTGTTGAAAATTGGTTGAGTGGGTAAAGCTAAAATAAATATTTAAAGAAATAATACCAGCTTTAGGTGATAAATTTAGCATTCCATCTGGTCTTTTAATGTCATGGGGTTGTGCAAAAAACACCGATGGTCGCCCCTTGCAGAATTCCCACAATGGGCTCTAACTTAAGAGATTTTATGCTTAAGCCGACCAACCTGTATACCCTTGTATCATAGTTATTATTTCTTGTGTTTCATCTTTTTTACCATGTGTCTCCCATTTTGTTTCCTTGATTGTTTGCGAAGGATCCTACCTTTCCCTCATATGTTGGTTTTGATGATGGTAGAATTAGATGGTTTCCTAATATCTCCTTGACCGCGTGGGTCATTTATTCCCCGTCAAATGATTTGATCCATATTGGCAGAATGTGTGTTTGTATTGATACCAAAAACCAGGCTGAGTACAATGGTGTCACTCGTTTGCTGACTTCCACTCATCCTGATGTCTTCCTAGACTCCCTGTTGCTTGTCTCCCAATTGAATATTTTTTACTGGGTAAGCGATCCCTACCTCTTTTGAAACTTCCTATGCTCTAGACACTTGGATAAATATTTCGAATCCATTACATTCATGAACATTCCCAGAATTATCAACAAGGTAGTAGAACAAATGGATAACGATGCTCTAGAGTGGCACCTCAATTATTGCATATAGGAAATAAATTGCATCTTGCATCATTATATGGTCATGCATACATATGTCATATACATCATATAGGAATTCTCATCATCATTACAAGAGACTCATCAAACACACAAAAATCCAAAAATATGCATCCACATGCATTCATATCATAATATCGTAATCAATACAAAAAGAGAAGCCCCACAAGATTTCTCATCATACATATAATACAAAATTCCACATATTCAAATCCATTGGTGGCAGCCTCAGAAGCTGCTAGTCCAACTCATCCTCCTCTGACTCTATGTCCTCCTTAGTGTCCTCCTCCTCATACAAACTCTCCTCCTGCATTGACACATCTCCCTATGTCACTGCTCTGACATACTCAACAACAACCGTGATCCTCCTCATTAGAAAGATCCACTTTGGAGGGGCTCCGTAGCATGTGATGATCAGATCTTTGTCTAGGTTTTGCCTCCCATAGTCAATCAAACCATCTAGTAGCCCCTCCATGTGCAGCTGTAGTGATCCTAACATATCACTTCGTCACCTACTCTTCCCATTAACGATTATACCTAACCCCTCCACTCTGCCCTTGCATCGTTGGAATCCTGCTGGAGCATGCGGTCCCACGTCTGCACATGCACACAGTATGTCATCAATATCAATCACATGTATGATCTAGTTACCACTATTCTAGTAATATATGTATGAATAAAACCTCACAGAGTCATGTATACGTAACATATCATCCCCAGACCTATCCAAGAGGTCGAGGAATCTCCGGATCTCCCCGATAGTCCATACCTGCATATGGATAATCCTCTGTGAGGATAGAAATATGTCTCCACTATGAAAAAATATCCTAGGTGAAGACAAACTACCTAGAAACCTCCCTTTCTGATCAAAATCTCACACCACTGCCTCATCTGAGGCTTGTGTGCCCCCCCCCCCTTTGCTCAACTCCTTCTTCCATACACCACAAAGTCATCTGACGTCCATTTTTCACACCGTTTGCACTGAAAGATTCAAATTTTCACACTCTATCCAACCATGGGAATCATGTCTCACGATCTCCCTATCTTGTTTTGGGGTAGTTTCTGTAGTTACCTCTATTTGCATGCCACCAGGAAAATCGAACCCCTTATGTATTGGCATGTTCATGAGTCCTCTGCTCGATGCATACTACAAACTCTACATTATTTTACCACCATTCACCATCCCACAAGGAGGCCCCACCAGTGTTCCACTGTTATTTTCTCTCCTTGTCAGCCATGATCCCAACATCACCCCTTTCAGTAAATCAAACACTTCCTCCTTGCCTCACTGGCTATTACATAGTTTCTATTAATCTTTTTAATGACTCCTTAAAGAATGAAAAGATTATCAAGCATCCTTGCTTCCTTTCATGATCGCTAAAGTATTTGAAATGGCGTATATGTGGCCTCATTTATCCCTTTTCCAGACTATGTAGACTAACTAAAGAAAAGGACCACTCTAGCACCTTCCATCTAGGAACAATTCCCGTTGTATCCTTTTATGAGTTTTTGGACATTGGGAAGGGAAATTTATGAAAAAGCTCACTTATGGGTTGTATTTAAGCTTTTCTCCAACCCTCTCATAGAGAAAAGATCGTCGAGCAAATTTGTTTTGTTCATGCTCATAAAAGTGTTTGAATGACAGTCCAATTATTAGATTTATCATTTTTTGTCATGGTTGGACTACCTATGGAAAATAAGTATCTTTGCCCCTTTCAATTGGGATAGTTCTCCTTTGTACACTTTTATCCTTTTTCGGGCTTCAGAGACTACTATACCAAAAAAATACCCATTAGAGTCTTCTTCATGTTTTCAGACTCTCTAAACATGAAAACACCATCGAACATTTACCGTCTCGAGATCAAAAAGATCCACAAGACATTATCATACTGAGAAAATTTTTATCCCTTCTTCGCGCTCCTTAAACTATGAATAAGGGACAAACAATGCCTTTTAGTTCCCACACATATTGCATATAGTCTCACATTATGACAACATTACCCCCATTGGGTCACCTTTGTTCAGAGTACTCTTTGATGAGTCTCCCTTGGATCCCTTGGATATCATTTGTCCAGTACCTTCCCCAAGTATCTCCCATTGCAGTCATCTTCCCGGTCTTGCAACTATGATTCCATCCCCATGATTCAATGTCATCTACTGAGTCTATTTGGGACCCATATAGTTTCATGTCCCTTGTGATATCCGGGTTGCATTAGAGATAGTGTTTAGAAGGCTCTCATTTTTATGCTTCCGTATATATCCAGTATCAGATGCTTTTTATTGTACATCAGAGATTTTGAATCTCGGTCATTGAGTCCATATAGTTGTGTACACCTTCATATTCACAATAGCATCAATTATTGTGATATTTCATTCCAAGAGAATTCCATTGTTTCTATGTACTAGTTCTTCAGTTCTGTATTTGTATTTAGCCTCCCATTGAGGCCACCATTATGTACTTCCAGTTGTATGTATTGATGGACTCCCATTGTTTGAGCCTTGATCCCCATTTTTATATTGAAACATTGATACAAACATGGGTATGCTTGTTAAATTTCATGAACCATAAATCTACAAGCCAAAATGATAGCTATCTGAAAAGAAGTATGCAGTGGAATTATCAAATAAATGTAAACTGAACAACGGATTCATGACACAAATTTCACACAAATCGCACAAGTATTGCTCAGCTTATCATAACATTAATCTTCAATAATTAATAAGTAATACAATGGTAGTACAGTAAATACAATTTGAATACCGTGGATAGGATTCGAATCTACCAATTCTAACTGACTGTTTAGCTAGCTTAGTGTGTAAAAATCACAGCTGGAGCTAACTAGTCTAACTTAGTATAGAATTAATAACATTAATCTTCATTAATTAATAAGTAATACAATGGTAATACAATAAATAGAATTTGAATACTATGGATAGGATTCAAATCTACCAATTCTAATTGACTGTTTAGCTAACTTAGTGTGTAAAAATCACAACTGAAGCTCACTAGTCTAACTTCAGAGGACCAAATTAGTCTACAATCAGTTAACTGATGAGGTAGGTGGAAAAAATACACCATATTGCTTGGATGCATGAAAAACGGGCACTATGATAACTAATTGAGATCTAACTGATAGTAACTAGAACATAACTCAGCATAACTGCTTACCTACCAAGGTCTACTAAAGGAGACGACTAGTGTCACTTAGAGTGGGCTCCTAAAATGTAGGGATTGGTCCCTAGGGAACATAAACTCATGCATTTAGATGAAGTAAGTGGCAGATAACCCCTAGGTGTGTCCCCCATACTATATCATAGTGATAATAACCTCCTAAGTTAGGAAAAATGACCAAATAGACTATGTTGGATAAAGGAGGATGAATTAATCCTAACACACCCCCTTATTCCTAAGTTTGGACAACTTGGGCCTTGATAACTAGGCCAAAAGACACCCATACAATATAAATGAATTAAAATACTACATAATAAAATAAGGAAAATGGGAAAACCTCATGGGAAAATCCCCCCCTCAAAATAAGCAGGAATCAGGGAACAAGCTATATGTAAGAGAAATTTTTTCTCTTCGAGCAAAAACTTGTAAAAATTTTGCTGAAATCTGCAACTCTATGGAGCAGTAATGCAAAATCTTGGTTATTTTATGCGTCAACATCCTCGGACTGTGCATGTGAACCTATCCAAACTAAATGATTGTCTAGAGGAATTTTCCTCTTTGGATGAAGAGGAATATGCTCAACTGAATCAAGAACAAATTATCACTCCTAAAATATGATATTTCTTACAAAACATCCAAAGTATCACTTTTCTTCACACCAGCAACATGATTGGAGAGAGAGGAATTGAATTTCTCTTAACCTCTTTGAGATTTCACTAGAAAACTTTGCACATAACTTAGAATAGAAGAATCACTGGAAAATGACTAAGTAGAATGGAAGGAGAGTTTTTCTTCAACAATGGAGATTCAATTTTTTTTTTCAGGATCAACTATATGAGAAGATGAGATATGAGATATCTCATAAATTTATGGAGCAACAAGAGAATGAGTCACTGAAAGGAGACTTTCAACAATTCGAATTGATTGAGGTGAAGATTCTGCTTGTTCTTCATCTTGGACAACCTCATCTAAGATAATAGAGGCCGAGACTTTTGAAGGGAGAACACATGAGGAGGTTTTGTATTTTCTCCAGCGATCATCTTCTTCTTTTTGCACACCAAAGGCTCTATCTATATTTCTCTAGAGCTTGAATGGATACTCAACAGATTCCATGATATAACACATATCAGGATGCATTACCATACCCACACTTCCAAAAAAAGGATGTAACAAAGAGGACAACCCTAAAATCCCAACATTTCAGACATCAAGAAACTGAGCTCGTGAAAGAAAAGCTCGAAGATTCCCCTTAATGATTGATGGAAACTAGCTAAAACAGCTTGGGAAGCTTGGGCTCTAGCATGAGCAGGAGTAGAGATTCAACCTTTTAAACATTGAGAACACTTAGGAGAGTGATTGAGACACCCATAATCCCTATTCGTAGGGTTGGAACATATAGTCTTTCATGGCCTAAGAGAATAACAATGAGAAGCTAGAACAAAACCTAGCTACAAACTAGAAATAATATCCATAAAATACTCAAGCATCATCTTGGGAGTCTGATTTATAGACAAAAAACCATGCAACTCCTCAAAATCCACTAGACAAGGAAGATACATGACAAACCCTAAAGGAAGTAGACTTGAGGTGGAAGGAATAACCTACTAACAACTAGAAATCCCAGGTTGCCCCTTATGTGGATAGTAAA
Source organism: Pseudotsuga menziesii (assembly GCA_001517045.1). NCBI lineage: Eukaryota > Viridiplantae > Streptophyta > Pinopsida > Pinales > Pinaceae > Pseudotsuga > Pseudotsuga menziesii. The sequence goes on along the minus strand of LPNX010488619.1, from coordinate 35,171 downwards.
CAAGTTCATCAATATCTCCTTAACCAAGAAGAAAAAACCGATCATAAATAAAAAAAAATTCTTCTAGATCTAGAATAGAAACAAAATGTAGGATCAAATGACTTGTCCCAAAACCACCACCACACTCAACAGATAACAAACTAAAAGTAAAAGGAACCTCTAGATTAGCACGAAGCACCTCTAGTCTTAAAGTTTTGTTACAATCCATTACTTTTCAAAACCTTCAAGTTCCAAATTTTTAAAAGAAAATCACACTTCAATGTTATATTTATATATTCATACCATGTAATATATCTCAAATTATTTATTATTAATTATATTTAAGAATATATAACAAAGTTCAAGTCCAAAATCCCCATCTCACAATTCTTCATAAGGAATTTTGACTAACAATCGCTTATAAAAAACAATAAAACAATGATATTTATTTTTTTACAAGAAAAGGTTCCACATTATGATGTAAACGATTAATGTTCATAAATTATAACCATCCATCTAGCATATCCATACATCGATACATTGTAGTGCATCTCCATTTGTCATACCACATTTTGCATGTTAAGTAAGTAAAAATCATTGTGTTCCAACATATGGTCGACTAAATCTATTTCTTCATGCCTTAGTAAAAAACTAGATCAATATATGCCGAGGGCTTAAGACAACACAACAAACATTTGATTTATCGCATACCTTATAGGCTATATTAACATATATTGTTCTGCATATTTTTGGCACATATGTTTGTGTATCTTATCCGTTTTCCTTTGTGGTAACTAGTATACTTTTTTTCATAGTTAATATAGGACTTTCTCTAACAAGACTTTTATGTCTCTTCTTGGTAATTGAGACTTCTATTTTTTTCTATTCTAATCTTAATTATCCTTACACTTTTGTACTAGGCATTTTGAAATACTCTTAAGTTATTGGGTACATACATCATTTTAAATAGAAAATAATATTTTAGACTTGGTTTGGTTATCTTAAGTGGATTTTAGGAAATCTCATTGAAATAAAATGAGTAGAGTCTTTATTCATCTTGGTTTCTTTCTTCCCAAATGAATAGCAGGATAGAGGGTGAACTCTCATAGTTAAATAAGGGTTCATCTTTTTATGATGTTTTCTTGATCTTATGCAACATTGGTAAAAAATTACAAAGCTACCAATAGAATTGTGTAACATCTAGCGAGGCAACTTATCTGTACATATAGTAAAATATTTATAAAAAGAGTAGAGAATGGAATCTTTAGTGTTCCTATTCTGAATGAATTTCACAACACCCATTGTCATTGTCTCAACTATGGTTGTCTCCAAGAAGCCATATATTGATGATAGATACAGTAGAAAATAAAGTCACAAATGTATGAAATTTATGGAATATTTACTGTAACCACCTTCTAAGAAAAGATTTTGGTTAAATTTCACAACATCCACTAGCACTCTCTCAAATGCAATTGTCTCCAACAATGTAGATCATGATGATGAATGGAGGTCATATCTTTCGGCTGCTATATTGTTGGGAAATCTTCCCATCGATTTTTAGTGTTGTTTGGAAGGCACAGTCATGAAAATAGTGATATTGGAATTGACATTTGGTGACTCAAAGGACAACAAATGCACTTGACTAAATGCATATTCTCAACAATTAGTCACACTGTCTATGCTCTTAATTATAAATGAGTTCATGTTCGAAGTTGGATCTTAATGATAAATGAATTTGCTCATTTAGTCATTTGATGTTTAATTGTAATTTTGAATTTTAATATCTTATTGCTTTGCTCATTGAAATTTCAATGGTTAAGAAGAATGATATTTCCAAAAAGATGATTTTTAAACCTATATAATATATTTCATAATATTTTTTCCTATAGATATGTTAACCATGGAGAAGAAAAAATTATCGGTGTTCCAAATTGCCTCATGCAGTTCTGTGTTATGAATGATATGGAGGATTTCAATGCATTATAAACCATGCCAGTAGAAATGGAGAAGACTCTCGAAATAGATTTGAGTAGATGAGCATCTCTACAAGTACCATCAGTAAAAAGTAGTATGTCATCAACAAAAAGTCAGTGGGAAACATAGACATTAATCCCAAAATGAAATCCTTTGTAAGTACTAGAGGATACAACTTTGTTGATCATTTTGTTGATCTTGTCCATCATTAGAAGAAAAATGAGTGTTGTGAGAGGGAAACCCTGACGAAGACCCCAACTAGGTCTGACGAAATTGACAACTGAGTCATTAATGAGAATTGAGAAGGAGATCGAGTGAATGATGGCAATAATCCAGTTAATCATAAATAACTTAAGGACAATTTGTACTAATATCAATTTGATATGGGTCCAATTGAGACAATCATAGGCCTTTGATAGGTCTACTTTAATTATGACTGTAGTAGTTTTCTTTAATTTGGCAAAATGCAAAATATCTTATGCAATTGCTATGGTATTGTGGATTTGTATTTTTGCGAGAAAAACAATTTTTTCATCACAAATCTTTTCAGATCATATGTTTTTGATCCGGTTTGCAACAACCCTTGCAATGATCTTATATACAATGTTGCAGAGTGAAATATGATGATAGTCGTAAATATTGATGGCTCTCTCCTTCTTTGGAATGAGAGAAAGAAATGTGCTATTAAAGGAGTCGAGAATCCTACCCCTGACTCTGGATTCTTCAGTCACAACCAGAAGTTTGACATCTAGAATATCCATGAAGCCGAGATATAATTATATGGGGAATCCATCAGTGCCCTAACTTTTATAAGCTTTCATAGAATGTATTTCAACTTTCATTTCACCCATGGTAACATGTTCTTTCAGAGAGTCATTTTGTTGCTCCGAGACAAAGGAGGGATAAAAAGTTATAAAGTCCATCAGATCACATGTTGTGGAAGTGTTGTCCTCTTTCAATACACATGTTGCAATAAAATGGATAGAAACTTAATTCTAAATTTTCTTTATAAAATAATATTGTAATACATGATAGGAATAACATGAATCTTTATGATTCCACATCCAACAAAAAAAAACTATTTATGGTATTAAGGTATTGTATATAAATAATCTATCCAAGAAAAATGAATTGATTTGTTTTTATATATTCTTATTTTAAATTATGAGTATATCAAATTCAGAAAAATGAAGAGATGATGCACTTAGATTATGATACATTTTTGTTTATTCCTACATAAATATAAAATTTAGAAAAATAAATAAATAAATAAGAGAAAAACATACACTACTCAAGGCCCTGGGACATTTACACATTGAAATATGTTAAGTTGTTCATATGGTTCAGCATGACAATATTGAGTTCAATGGTGCATATACCAAAAAATCAGAGAGTATGGATTAAGGTAGCGTGACAATATGTAAGTGCAACCAAACAATATTTATTACATAATTTATATCATCGAAGTGCATTTAAAACAATAGTTTGTTGTGTCAAAAGACACAACATTATGATACAAATGTTGTAACATACGCTAGTAACATTTACGTCATCACATGTTAATTAACAAAAATATAATTAAAAAAAAAATGTATACATACAATTAATATAAAAAATGCTATATAGTAAATAAAAAAGAACATTATATCTAATCAAAATTATTTTTTTACATATTCATATGTGCATAAGTTTTGAGTCTTAAGTTTTATTATGTTGAATGAGATGACAATCAATTTAGATCCATCTTAAATGAGTCAATTTTTCTGACAACTCTAAGCATTTGATCACTTTTTGCGCTTGTATATCTATGGTTGACATAGCTCTATGTTGGTTTATAACACAATGCCAAAACATAGTTCTAACCCATGGTAATGCTATTGCTTATGATATGTATTCAATGCTGACATGTTTGCCTAAAACTATACCTTTAATGGAACAATGAAAACTACATAGCTATATGCGACCTATTTTTAGTACTTCTTCTCCCATCAATCATGAATTTGGTGCATTTACAACTTGTTCTAAAATCACACTTCTTTTCTTAAATGGTTATTTGAAATCATTGTATCTCACGAATAACTCACATCTTTTACAAGTTTATACTTGGGTGTCTTGTCATGTATTACTCGACTATTTCTATTGGAATAATAATTCATATGACTATGGATGCTTTCACAGTGGTAAGATATTGTATCAAGGCTTCTGGATATTCAACACATATCCAGAAGCATAGTGAATATACCAAAGTACAATTTAAAACTTCAACATAATGAATATCCAAAAGCCTTGATACAATAATAGTGCATTCCATTCGATGTTGCATATTGTCTAAATCAAATGTTAATATATGGGTAGTTGGCGTATAGTTTATTGTAAGTTAGCAAGTGCTTATCCCCTGTATTGGTTCCCCCCAACTAAGCCTTTTTTTTCCAAATTTATCTTGTATATTAAAGGGTAGTGTAACATACCCAACCCTCTGATCGATGAAGAGGATGCTACCGATGCTGCTATCTAATCTGGGCATTTAGCCCCATAAACGTAAAATAAAATGCATTGAATTCAAGATACACAGATGCATAAAGAATTAAAACTCAGTGAAATCAATTTACGTTTAGTTCAAGCATTCAACACATTTTTCATGTTCATCATAATTCACATAAACAAAACAATTACATGGGTGATTGCACAAAAATACTTATCTTCGTTTGAATCTCCCTGCAACCAACTATGTCGCTGCAACGTTCCACCCAACCATAAGCCAGTGTGCTCCTTAATCTCTCAGCAACACTGCCACCCCCGATATGGGCATGATTTCCCCAAGAAAAAGGAAACTAAGCATACTCACACATCGCTAGAGATATGTCAAAATCACTCAAGCCAAAGCTATGTTTGGGTTTATCAGACTGCCAAGGGGATGGAAAGGCTTGTTTTATAAGCTAGTGAGCTCAACCATAGAGCTATGGACACCTGCATAAGATCTAACTTGGATTTCCCAACACATACACACCCAACATAAGAAATCATCCCCTTTTCTGTTGTATAGTCCCTCGGGCTATGAATTCCCTTCTAGTGCTATTCAGGATGTGCAGTAAGGAATAATCATCCCTCAAGATCTCTTAATGAGGTTCCTCGTGCACTAGATTTATCAAGAAAATTACCTCTTCCACTCTTAACTGATTCAGACCAAATCAAAGAGCACAACAACTCAGACGCAAGAAAGGGTGCACACATAGAAAAATACCAATTGCTGATGTTTGAAAAAAAAATGTTGGGAAACCCTAAAATGGATTTACAGATGGAGACAAACAGTTCAACAACAAGATGATTTTCCATGGAGGGTAAGAACAACCCCTAACAACAAATTCAATTTCCCATGGGCATTTTGGCCCTAACGTGTCCAAAACGAATTCAATACACCACAATTACAGTGCTGAGCATGGATAAAAACATCCTGCAAGCTAAAATTAGAAAGGGTAAGTGGTTAAAACAACCATAGGATCCAAAATCAGTTTCAGCAACTGTTCATTGGCTTCATGTGGGAAAAATTGCCTCCACATACCACAAAAAATGTGGCTCTTCTTTTCCCACAAATTCTGAGGACATTTATGGCATTACAGGAACCAAATGACTACCATAAACTCCCAAAATGAAAATATTCCTTTCCCACTTGTTGAACAACACCAAAAACGAATTTCTGGGCATGCAATATGAGGAAAATGAGCAAAAATGTGAGGGTAAAACAGCTCCCAAGCTCTCCCTGCATGAGGAAATGAAGAACGTGGGTGTATGGGAAAATGGGCATGCATTTTGGGTGTTTTCTTACCCCAAAAGTCAAAAATGATTTTCCCCAAATTCGAAATTCATGCCCATACTCTTCCCATCCCCATGCAATAACTACTTCAACCAATTTCTAGCAGAATTAAATGATTGGGTGAATGAGACAAGAAAGGTAGTTGACTGTTTGATGGGTTCTCCCATTGACATTTGGATTTTCCCCATTGGCCCCAAAGGTTAAATATTTCCCCCTCCTTATCCTTAGTAAAATCATGCCCCCATCTCATTATTTGTTGCATAGACATAGCTGGTTGTGGTTTTTAATTAAATTGCATATTTACATGATGTCAAAATTACATTGTGCTGGATAACATGAAATATACCTTTGGCAACGATTTTAATCGTCGGAACATAAAATGATAAATCGATGGTGGGGTTTTGCTTTTAGTTCCACACCATGATTAATTACAATATATACATCATATACATTTTTAATGCAAATGGGGTTAAAAATGGGGTGTTACATTCCCCTCCTCCTTCAATAGCACTGTCCTTAGTGCTTTACAAAATTGAACAAAATTATACACTGGTACCACCTTAGTGTTCCGCAGAATTGAAAAAAATTGGATGTGCCAATCACATGGCATCCTCCAACTCCCATTTAGCCTCTTTAGGACTGTAGTGATCCCATTGCACCTTTACCTGCACTATGGATCAGTTCCAGAGCATTGTTACCTTCCTGTCGAGGATGCGCATTGGCTCGATTTGGAACTCTTCCTAGGGTTCTACCTGAATCACATCCCAATTTATCACATGGTTAGGATCATGTACATATTTCTTAAGCAAAGAAACATGAAAAACATTATGAGCTCTAGTGCTAGCAGGAAATGCAAGTCTTTATGCAACTAGCCCTATTATTTCAAGCACTTCAAACAACCCACAATATCTAGGTGACAACTTGGCATAACTTCCAAGATTCAAGGAGCTCTTCTTTGCCCTCACTTTGAGGTAAACATGATCCCCAATGCTGAAATCACTGTTCACCCTATGCTTATCTGCATAGCTTTTATGTCTGTCCTGGGCTGCTTTTAGATTCTACCCGATCTTTACAACCTCCTACTCTGTCTCCTTGAGAAATTATGGACCAAGCACAACCCTGTTCATTGGATTATCCCAAGTCACTGGTGTCCTACACCTTCTTCCATACAAAAATTCATATGGACTCATCCCCAAGGATGCTTTCTGTCCATTTTTATATGCAAACTCTACCAAGTGTAAATAATCTTCCCACTTGGTTGATTTGTCCATCACATACATGCGAAGCATGTCTTCAAGCACTTGATTAACTCTCTCTATCTTGCCATTAGTATGAGGATGGTATGCAGTGCTGGAGTTCAACTTTGTACCCAAATATGCAAACAACCCCTTCCAAAAATCGGAAGTGAGCTTGACATCTCTGTCAGAGACTATTGGCTTAGGAAATCCATGTAATTTGAAATTCTCCTTCATGAAGATATTTGCAATGTCATTAGTATTATGCGTAGACTTCACCGGTGTAAAATGTGCTACTTTTGTCACATTGTCCACAACAACCATGAAGGAATCATGTTGTATCCAAGTCATTGGAAATCTTGTAATAAAATCCATGGAAATAACTTCCTATTTCCATTCTGGAACTAGCAAAGGCCGCAACAAACCTGCCGGGTGTTGATCCTCAACCTTTACCTGTTGACATTTCATGCACCTTGAAATATATTCATCCATGTCCTTTTTCATTCCTGAACAAATGTACTGCTTTCTAGCTATAGCAATTGTCTTCTTATATCCTAGGTGACTAGAATATGGAGCTTGATGGATTTCATCCATAACAACTCTTCTCAAATCTACTACATTTGGACTATAAATTTTTCCTTTATAAGTGAGAAGTCCATCTTCTTCCAATTTATTTCCCTCATACCTCTTCTCAAGACTTTGCTGCTATAATTTGTCTTTTACCTGCTCGTACAATTCATATCCAGCAGTATGATTAACAATCTGCTGCCTCAAATCTGATTGGAAAATACTAAGAGATACCACATGCATTTCCTGCATCTTCCTGCTGAGCGCATCAGCTACTTTATTCTCTTTTCCTTTTATGTGCTTGATTTTGAAATCAAACTCACATAAAAACTCCAGCCATCTCGCTTTCTTAGCATTCAGAGTAGGCTGATCAAACAAATACTTCAGACCACAATGGTCTGTCCTTAGCTCAAATATTTTTCCCATGAAGTAATGCCTCCACATCTCGAGAGCATGTACTATGGTTGCAAGTTCTAGATCATGAGTGGAATAGTTCTTCTCATGCTCCTTTATCTTTCTTGACTCGTAACATATCACGTGGTTTTCTTGCATAACGACTCCTCCAAGCCCTTGTCTGCATGCATCGATACACACCACAAAATCCTTCTTTGGGTATGCAAATTTCAATACTAGTGCACTGGTGAGAAGGTTCTTCAACTGCTAGAAGCTTTCTTCACACCTCGATGTCCATTCAAAATTTATCCCCTTATTTTGCAAAGAAGTGGTGGCATGTGCAACTTTGGAGAATCCTTCAATGAATCTCCTGTAGTATCCTGCAAGTCCCATAAAAGATCTTACATCTTTCACATTTCTTGGAGTAGGCCAATTCATAATGGCTTCACTCTTTTCAGGGTCCACATATATACCCTCTTTTGAGATAATGTGACCCAAATACTGAATTCTATCTCTATAGAATTCACACCTGCTTAGCTTTGTATATAGCTGATGTTCCATTAGAAATTGCAATGTCAATCTCAAATGCTCTTTATGCTCTTCCTCATTCTTAGAATAAATAAGAATGTCATGAAGGAAAACAAGAACAAACTTGTCCAAATACCTGTTGAAGACACTGTTCATAAGGCACATAAATGTGGCTGGTGCATTTGTAAGACCAAATGGTACCACTACAAACTCGTGATGTCCATACCTTGTACTAAAGGCTATCTTATGAATGTCTTCATCCTTGATTCTCACCTGATGGAAACCAAACCTCAATTCAGTCTTGGAAAATACCTTTGCTCCTCTCATTTTATCAAAGAGATCATCAATCTTAGGCAAATGATATTTGTTCTTCACAGTGACTGTGTTCAGTTGTCTGTAATCAATACACAACCTGAGTGTACCATCTTTCTTCTTTACAAACAGAACTGGTGCTCCCCAAGGAGACACACTCAGCCTGATATACTTCTTCTCCAACAATTCTTGCAGTTGCATATTCAACTCTAGCATCTATGGTGTACTCATTCTGTAGGGTGTCTTGGACATTGGTGCTGCTCCTGGCAAAAGTTCAATTGTGAAATCAATGTCCCTCTTTGGCGGAAGCCTTGGAATTTCATCAGGAAAAACATCTCTGAATTCCTGCAACACATGAAAGTCCTCTAGCCTAGGAGTTTCATCCTCCGTTGCCCCCCAAACATGAGCTACATACAACTGGCAATCTTTCATATAGATCTTCTTCAACTGCATTGCTGAAATCTGCCTCATAGAAATCACCTTTGGAACTCCTTTCACAATCCTTGAGTTTCCTTCTTCATCCAAGCACTTAAAAGCCTTATTATAACAATCAAGCTTTACCTTGTGAACTTCTAACCAATCCATTCCAATGAGAACATCATAGGAACCAAGTGGTAGAAAATTCAGATCTACACAAGTGACCAATCCATTCATAACCAATGGACATTTCTCTACCACTTCACTAACCTTTCTCTTAGTTCTAGTGGCTAGTTGAACTAACCAAGATTTGCTATGAGTTACTTTCTTAAAAGCTCAAATCTCCACTACTCTGGGGGTAATGTAACTATGAGTAGAATTAGGGTCAATCAAAATAGAAACATATTTCTCAACAGTCTTACCTACAACTTCAACCACAATTGACTAGTGATCTACCTGGCGGTCCTCAAGTGCTGCATAAATCCTAGGGACGAAGCTTGCTACTTGACCCACTGTTTTTGCCTCTTGAATGTTGTAAGTTGTCCTTGCACTTTCATTGTCGAGTGGACAATTCCTGCGCATGTGGGGTCCTCCACATTTCCAACATTGGAGAGGTTCTCTACTCTGCTGTGGATCTCTAGGATTTTCTCCCATCGCTCTGGCTGGATGCTTCTCAACTTGTGATGGTTGCTTCTGCTGATTCTTGAAGTTACAAGGTTTGAAACCTTTCTTCCTTTCGTCAGACTTCTCATCCTTTTTTTCCTTCCATGTCTTATGATAATCAGGTTTACCTTTGCTTTGCTCATAGCAATACTTAGCCTTCCTTATTACTTCTTCAAGAGTTCTAGGTTCATAAAATGTAATTCTGTCTCTGTAATATTGAGGCAATCCAATTAGGAAACGTTGGATCTTCAATTTCTCATCTTTGATATACTTGACATACCTTAATAGTTCCAAGAACTTATTTGCATACTCTTCCATAGTCTACTGTCCCAATCTTAGCGGATGGAATTATTTAATATTGTCATCATAGTACTTGTCAGAGAGGTATTTCTGCTTGAAATACTTCTTGAATTGTTTCCACACAATTCTTCTTTCATTAACCTTCTTTACTTGTCTATGGTGTTCCCACCATGTGGAAGCTTTTCTAGTCAAATTGAATATAGCTACCCTTGCTTTCATATTTCTAGAGTAGTCTTGAACTTGGAAATACTTCCTCATCCCAAGAAGCCAAGCCTCAGATTCTTCACTAGTCTTGACCTCACCATTAAAAATAGGAGGCCTTGCCTTTTTGAATTCATCTCGTGAATTTTTCTTGTAACGTCTCCTCCTCTTATTCATGCGAGATGGAGAGCTTGAATCCCCACTAGGTTTTTCATAATCAGATGACCCACTGGTAGTCCATTATGGAGTATTCCTTCTGTCCCTGGAAGCCCTTCAGGAAACATGGGACCTTTTACGGGAATCTGTAATTTCCCCTTTTTGGAATTTTATTAAAATTCCCAATTTTCCAATTTTTTCACAATTCTGGCTCTTGACTAGTTTTAGTGTCTTCGTCTCCAAATCAGCTCGCTCCCAAATATTCAGAGAAGGTGTATTACTGATATAATAAATTAATTATTATGTTCAAGGATGTATTATGGTCCTCCAATCAATTCTTCAAGTCTATATCAAATTCTGAATAAGACAGATGAATTTAGTAGCAATTTTGGGGCTCAAATCCCTCCCGGGTAATTGCCAGAATGGCTTCCCAAATGTACATAAAATCACTCAAAATCTCAAATTGAATCAGGGTATGTGTAGAATACATTATCATAGACTCATATGCATAACCAATCGAACTCCCATGGCTGTTATCACTTCCTTCAATCAGACATAAAAAACTATTTTTGGACCCTTGGGGAAATGAGATGTAGTTTTCCCTAAATGATATGAAATTCGACCCAATGGCCACAAATTTTTAGTTATAGACCATGAAACCCATAATATACTTTAATTAAATTTCATTAATTCATAAATCATCAATGGTCCACACATACATTCGAATCCATTAAGATTGCAAGAGTTTACAACAAGGTATTGGGGAAATGACAAACAAGGTATTGGGGAAATGGCACTATTTCTTCAATATTGGACAATAATACATGAGATATCCTGGATTTTTGACCTGAGATATTTCTGAAATTAAATAAAAAATAATTTACATCAGAATACAAAATACTGGAGCAAGAGAAGCTCCCTCAAAGAGATGAATATCTCACCAAGTGCACCTCACTCCATAGAGCTGAAATATGGGGAGAAAACTTGAGATGAATGGAAGAAAAAGCTGATATTTATAGTCCATGAAATTACTATAGCTTTCAATTTAAAATAAGAATCCATTAAATCTCCATGAAATACCTGAGTGGCCTTTCCAAACACCAACTAGGATGGGAATCTTTCACCCTCGAAATTGGCTTAAGCAAGAAAACTAGGCATCCACTAGTTCTCACAATTCACAAATGACAATTTCACAAATTATCAAAAGATTCTTCTCATGGCTGATCCTTGTATTTTATAAACATTATTGGTATTTTAAGGTTCTAAATCCATCCATAAACCAAAGGCAAGTCGAATTGGTGTGGCTTCTCATGCTATGCCATGTGGCCCCTCTCTTCACCTTCCCTCTTCTCCCAAATTTGAGTAGGAGCCTCTTGGACTTCTCCAACTCCCAAATTTGACCTCTAAGATGCTCTATTCAGTCCTGACATGTTAGTATGTCATCTTTCAGATCTGACTTGTGTCAGTATTTCTACAAAATCACTTCCATTGTGTGAAGTGGAGGGTACCTAAACCCAAAATTCGGCAAACCTAAACTATTGCAACGTCTGAAAGGAATAAAAACAACTTCAAAAGAGAAAATAAATAGAAATAAAACTCAAAAAATTTCAGTTTGATCATCTCAATCGCTGTTTTTTGCTGAAATAATCAACAATCAGCAATAAATCAAAAATAAAAAAAAACACACAGGCAGAATGTCAACAGTAGCAAAGGATGACAGCCAGCTTTGGAAGCTCAACTTTGTAGGTATGAATGTAAGCCTATGGGTGTGAAAAAGGGGGAACCAGGCCAAACAAAGAATATGATGCCATAGGAGAAGTTGGTCAAGGCTATTTTGTTGTATTTACAATTTTATTATTGACTGAGAAAGGGAAGGTTCATCAATTGTTCTGTGCTTTTCTCTTATACAGTCTGTGTGTAATGTATTTGATGTTTTTGGAATCATCCCCCTTGATCTTCAATATACCTATAGTCTTCGTGATCCTGGCCATATACCTTTGTTTGAAGAGTAGACAGGTATGAAAAAGGCACTGGTTAAATATATCTTCAGAAGGTTGTGATGGCATTTAGAGGACATTTGAGTGGCAGTAACATATCTTACCATCATATACCATTTCCCAGGGATATATCATAGCAGCAATTAGAAGAGGTTGTTCTTAAATATTATAAACCAACAATAGTCAGGGCACAAACTTTGAAGAACAGTGATAAAGTCTCACACCAAGAGATCTGTAGGTAATAATACTTGAATCAATTTGAACAATGATAGCCACCACCAGAGAAGGTGAACATGACATTCTTGATGGAAATTTAAATACTAATTGACAAAAGATAAAAAAGTTAAACTTGAAAGTCTAATTAAACAACATAATTATCCATGCAACTTGCAACTTATTTAAGAAACAGAAGGGCCTGCTATAATTCCTACAAGGTTTGAACTTTTTCCTGAAAGCAAGAATATCACTCTCTTTGAAGGAATGGGTAATAGCTCTGGAAACATCAACTCAAAGGAAATGTCTTATCATAAAGTGATTAGCTTGTGTAGAGACTTGAATTATAGCAGAAGGGCGAGATATAATTCCTACAATGTTCTAACTTTTTCCTGAAAGCAAGAATATCACTCTCCTTGAAGGCATGGATGACAGCTCTAGAAACTTTGACTCATAAGAAATGTGTTGTCATAGAGTGGTTATCCTGTTCTTAGAGCCTAAGGGGTGATTTTCAACTCTCACAACAGTTAGGATCATCTGGGAGTCTGCCAAAGTCAAGTTGAGGAAAACCAACAAGGAATATATGCATAGAATTGTCACACAGATTTTCAAATATTGACTAAGCAGGGTAATAACAGTGTATTGAAAATTACCAAGTACGCAAGTGTGTTGCAATAATATAAGACATAATGACAATGAGTAACTTAAGTTTCAAGGGCTATAATAGTACTGAGTAAAACAGATTAGTGAACAAGCATACATGAAAAATGGAAAATGCTTGTAGTGGTATGAGAAAATGGAAAATGCTGGTCACAATGTTGAGATGCTCACAACGTTGCTTATAGGACTAAGATTCCTCAAGGTAAATAGAAGCTTGCCAATGACCACCGAACTGAGGTTTGAAATTTGAGTACCAAGATGCCTCTCTCCAAGAAATTCACAATGCTCTCTAAATTCTCACAAACTCTCCAATATTAAATGCAAATACCAAAGTGGGGTGTATTATACATGAGGGGGTGTAGAAATTAGTGTTTGATAGGTGTTTCTAGGTTTGGGAGCCACCCTAATTAGTTGGGGGCCAAAACAACACAGAAAATAGTGAGGTTTTCCACTTATTTTGGAGACCACGAGTCTGGGGATATTTTTGTGGAAATTTCATGCACTCAAACAATTAATGAAAAACTGAAATTTCTCCTTCTTCTAAGAAGGTCTCTCGAATATTAGCCCTAGAATTTTTAGCCTTTACGACTACTGTAAATTAGTCCATAAAACAACAGATGAAAGATCACAATAATTCACTCCTAACTGACGCAAACTTCACAACAATTCAAGGAAAAAGATACCCAACTGAGACAAAAGTTTTCAACTGTTCTAGGGAAACTTTATAAAATTGGAGGCACAACAATCTATGAATCAAGACAAAACTCACAATAGATCTCACAAAACAATTTTACTTAGAAAATTATATGAAACAGTGCAATAAGGAGTTGCAGCTGTATAATTTCTTTCATTAATCAAAAGTTATCTAGATAATTGTTACAATGCAATAAAATGGCATTAATAGCTTGAAAATTTGAATCCATGAGAGGTAATTTGGGTTGATGTTTCCAGAGCTGTTACCCATTCCTTCAAAGAGAGTGATATTCTTGCTTTCAGGAAAAAGTTTGCATAATTGGTAAAACACAGTTGTGTAGAATCTTCTTGGAAGATTACCGTTCACACAGCTATGTAGAATCTCTATAAGGGGTTCCAGTTCATATGAAGTTGGATAGAACCTGTATAGGTTCCAATTTCTGCAGAAGTCTGTCGAAGTCTTAACAGAATCTTATAAAGGACCCGTCAAATGTGTGACTGTGTGATAAGGGTTGAGTGCTCCTGTACAAATCTATCTCTCAGAATGGAAGAACGAGATAGGGAAGGTGAAGTTCCTATGAACTTCATGAGATGAGATAAATTTATGTGTTATTGTAGTAGATCCGTGAATCTAGAGGCATTGGAGACTGAATGTGTAAATATGGCAGAGATGAAGAAAATGGATTGTACACAGTCAATTACAGGGTCTGTGTCTTTGAAGTTCAGATGAATGATAGTTGTGCGTTATCCATGGTGATCAAAAACAATATTTGAATTAGATACCGGTTTGAAAACAATATTTGAATTAGAATCCATTAGTGGAAAACCTATCGTAGAAATTAAGAAGGATATATTAGATGAGAAGCTGCTGCACTCCCTGAGAGGGCCAATTCTACCTTAGTTGAAAAATATCTTGCTCTCACTTATCTAAGAGAGCAATTATCCATTCACAAGAGGACAAAAATAGATGACTCATTTATTGTTTCTAAACAACATATTGATATGGAATTATCTTGTACATATTCAAAAAGGGGTGAAAGGGTTGATGACGAGCAGAAAATTGCTGAGAATAGTGATCAACTGCATAGACAACAATGTTATGTCCAATTCCTAGTGGGTGATTCATTCATGGTCCCAACCAGATCTACAGTGCATGAGCATGTCAATTGAGAACTTCACTGAGGGAACTACTCAGATTTTCAATCCCACATGGTTTGAAATTACTGGGTTGCCCCTGGAATTATGGTCCTTTATGGATCATATTTCCAAGCCCACTTATATTTTATCTGCCACAAGCCTTAGTGTTTCTTTAATCCCCATCCTTATAAGAGAATATGTTTGAAAATGTCCAAGGACCAAGTAACAGGTTTACATGTGTGGATAACAAGACTTCCAGATAGGTAGTGTGTCTACATAATACTTGATTCATATGTGCGACTCCAAAAGAAAAATTCGAGACTCTCCCTTGATGTTTGGCTTTAAAGCTCCCCAACATCAACACCCCCAAGCCCCACAAGCTCACTCATTTCTTCTGCTTCCTAGCCTAACCTTGAAGTTAAAGTCTCAAACTCAAAATACTTGGGAAATCGAGCCCCCTGCTCCTTCTCAACAACCCAATGGTATGCCACAGGTCTATCGGCAAAAATCTAAGGAAAATAGCCACTCCTCTTTAGGAGTCCCATCTCAAGGATACAATAGAAGGGCATAGTCCACTGCACCTTTTTGGAATTCTAAGGGGCTCTCCATCTCCAAGGAATGGAAATATTAATATTGTTGAAGGGAATAGTGTTGATCAACTACAATTATTATGGTAAGAAACTCCACCTTCAAATGTACTTTATATTCAAGGTTTGAACGAGACTGTTCATTCAGTTAGTAAGAATGGTTAATTGTTTTTCTTCAATATTAGAGGGAAAAGATGTTTGCACAACCTACGTAAGCTGGTAAGAAACACAATAATTTCATTAATGTAGAACATCCAATAGAAAAGGTGTTTCACAGCTTGTGCATAGTGAATAATACAGCACCATAAATACACCCTCTTTGCTTGATGACAAGTATTTGTTCCCCTTTTTGTTAATGAAAAATGGGTGTTTACGTTTTAAAGAGGAAATCTGATAACCACAATCATGCAAAATAGTACACCTAAAGAATCTTGGTGTGGGAAAACCCAAGGTGAATCATCTCAAACGTTTAGGTTTCGTTGCATATACTTTGATTCTAAAAGACCAATGGAGTAAACTAGATGCAAAATTTTATCCCAGTATGCAAAACAATACACTTCAAGAAGCTTGATGTGGGAAATCCGATCACCACAATCATGCAAAACAGTGCACTTGAAGAAGCTTGGTGTGGGAAAACCCAAGGTGAATAATCTCAGACTTTTTTCTTTTGTTGCATATACTTTGACTCTAAAAGAACAGTGGAGTAAACTGGATGCAAAATTTTATCCCGAAATTCAAAATAGTACACTTGAAGAAGCTTGGTGTGTGAAAATCCAAGGTGAAACATCTCAGAATTTTTGGTTTTGTTGCATATACTTTGATTCTAAAAGAATAGTGGAGTAAACTCGATGCAAATTTTTATCCATGTAGGGTAGCTCGAGTGGTTGAGCACTTTGAGATTCGAAAGGGATCAGGGTTAATCCCATAGGCTAGCTGCCTCTGTTGCATTCCTTGCTCAATGTCGCTACCAAGTTAGGTGCCATAATCTGCACCAACACGTTTACATCGGGTACCATCTATGAAATGCAAGGAAACCCACGTGGTTTTACTTAGAAAAAAATTGGATGCAAAACTTGGGCATTTGACTAGTTCCCCTGTGCACTTTTTGATTTTGCTACTGTGGTAGAGATTATTCAAAACATCATTACTTGCAAAGGTCTAAGAGAATTTTCCATCCAGTCCCATGACCAAAACAACAAGAAATTGAACACAAATAAAAATTAGTATTTTCTAGAATTTCAAGCAAACTGCCATGATTGCACCAAATAAAACTTGAATCCATGCCCTTTTAGGTTTTAGGGATTGGCCAAAATAGACAAGAAAGAAATTATGATTGAAGTCTCAACCTTGTAAAATGCTGCATAACATAACCATGACATTAAAACCAATGGTTAAATGTTTTAATATGGATTTAACTTTACATGAGCAATAACACAGGAATAAAGCAAAGACATGATAAAAAACCTCTATACTCAAATAAAACAATTTTGAAAAGAATAAAGCCCTTTAACAAAAATAGCAAATATATGAGAACAAAGATAGAATCTATAGCTCAAAATTTATGTTTGCCTCCAATTTCAAAACAATTTCCACTACGTGAAATTATAGATAGAACTCTTACCTCACAAATTTTGCAATTGTCTATGAAAAATATATTAGAAATATATCTTTTTTGTGGCTTGGGACAGTGCAAGTCCTGGATTATTAGTGATTAGTTTACCAACCAAAATAATAATTTCCAATTTTCATATAGAAAACAATAAAATATTTAATAAGATAAATCATTAAACAAAGTCCTAGATTAACATAGATTTGTTCACTAACCCAAAACAAAATTACAAATTTTCATCTCTTTCAACTTAACGCTCTGCTGGTCACTGCGTTAGTTTTAACACTTTGCTGGTCACTGTGTTAAGGTTGTTCATTGATATTTAATACCATATTTTGTGTACAAGAATGAATAAATAAAGTGCAGGAGATACAACATTAAGGAATCACAACCATTATTTGAATCCTCCTTATACTCAGATAATTCTAAGTTTGATCTTGTCACCGAAGGGACAAGTCAAATAGAGTAAACCATATACATACCTTGAGAAAGGGTTAAGGCAGATCGAAATTGACCTTATAATCTTAGTGAACAGAAATAGAGGTTTCAATCAAAAGCACAGGCTTTAGTAATTCAATCATGTCCAAAATAGTCATGCTAAGGACACACAGTCACTTAGCATAAGAGACATCAGTGATACTAATACCCTCTGACAGTCATGTTGAGTAACACACAGTCCACACTTGAAGAGTAACCTCACGGTCACTCCAAGGATAGAACCCAGCACATAGGAAAAACCCATAAGAACTAACGCTGAGAAAATCGTGAGGAAAGCAACTTAAAAAAATGCAGAGACTCACACTGAGAAAAATCGTGAGGTAAGCGGCTGAGAAAGACGCAGAGACTCACTTTACAAGATGAGATGTAAATAAATAAAATGCAGAGATCAAGCTCAACCCATGAAGAAAGAATAAATCATAGAGGTAAAACTCAGAGCGTGAATGAACTAATCGTAGATCGTTAATGAACAATTCACAGAGGTAAAACTCATCCCGTGAAATGAACAAGATGTTGAGGTAAAATCATGGAGTGAAATCGTAGAGGAAAACCCAAGAGACAAACCCGCAGGAAAGAGGAGAAAATCAGATCGCAGAGGAGATAACCCCTGCTAGAGAAACCGACGATAGAAGAGATCCCAATGAGATAACAGGCTGAGAAAACAATGAGATAACCCTAGGACCAAGTAAGAATAGGACCATGAGTCAACAACCACAATATCAAAGTGAACCGTAAAGGTGGACAAACACTCAATTAGGACCAACACGACCAAAGACTTTTCTCTCTCTCAAGGTACATAGTTTAATATATACTTTTGTCATCACTGTATAAGGGGAACATCCAAATGGATGGTACGATCCTTTTGTCCTCAACCAACTCTTACAAGATAGATCATCCATACATGTCTACAGAGGAAACATAAAGAGCCTAGTTCAATATATCCAAGGAAGTGCTCGAGGAAGTGTCCTAATATCAATATTCTAAGAGGAAAAATAGTTTCATCCTCAAGCCATCCAATATGATGATAAAAGACTCAATCATCCATACTTGAAAATAAAGAAACCAAAAGGTGTAAGAGTAGGAGGTACAAGCTCTGCTCTAGAAGAGTTGTAGCTTGTCTTCCCCAATAGCTATTTCCTCATAATTTTTAGTGAAGGAAATTAGGCCCACAACCATGGGGAGCACTTTCTTGGATATACTGTCTGCCCTCTTATTGTGTTCTCTAAAGACATGATGAAAGTCTAAAGTGTGAAAGAAGGCCTTCAACTCCATAATGTTGTCACGCCAACCATCCAGATGGAGGGAAGAGAGAGTTGCCTTATCCTCTAATCCCAAAAACTATGCTAACAGCCAACTNTGTATGTATGTATGTATGTATGTATGTATGTATGTATGTATGTATGTATGTATGTATGTATGTATGTATGTATGTATGTATGTATGTATGTATGTATATACATACACACACACACACACACACACACACATATATACATACATACATACATACATACATGCATACATATATATATATACAAGTTTGGGGACAAAATATACCAAAAGTAATTAAATATTAACAAAAAGAAATATCCATACTTGCGTCACCAGTGGAAATTGTGAAACTAGAATTTCCTCAACATCTATATTTGTGCCAGTAGCCTCTGTTTCTTTCGAGTCAAACAAATTCATATCATCAACATCATCATCATTCATGAATTTGGTATACTGCATAAATTTCATATATTAAAAGCATTAGATTTCATATAATAATTTCATATATTATAACATACTTACGTACCATGCTCCTGTTTTCATTTTTTCGAGCAACGACTCACTTATGATTGTCTCTATAGTATGCTGCATATTGCTCAAGCTCTAATCAACTCATGCTTTTCAAGTGATCATCAGAATAACCATCGAATGGGCATGCATCCATACTGGATGTAGATGAAATACTATGTAGGCCGATTTCCACCCCTGCCAATGCAGCCCCAACAGAGTCTCGTATCTCTTCCCTCACCCCTCTTGCTATTTAGGATATTGTTTCCAACTCCTCTGGTAAAGCTACGACTCTAGGATGTGGTTATAATAACCAAGGCATCGAATGCCTATAATGAACATTTCATCATGCATAAGGTCAATCATATGTACGACCTTTTCCATCACCATAGAAACTGGATCGCGTATCTGTATAGTTGGGGTCCATGTTAAACCAGAACTCTG
Organism: Pseudotsuga menziesii; assembly: GCA_001517045.1. Taxonomy (NCBI): domain Eukaryota; kingdom Viridiplantae; phylum Streptophyta; class Pinopsida; order Pinales; family Pinaceae; genus Pseudotsuga; species Pseudotsuga menziesii. The sequence continues at coordinate 15,018 of LPNX010488619.1, read as the reverse complement.
CAATCAACATATTAACAAAATACTAAGGAACCTCATCATTATTTGAGAAATTCCCATATGCACACAGGAACCTTGAATAAATATGTGGTGCAATCAGTGGATCATTGAATCTTGCGATCTTTAGACGTTTTTTGTCTTTAGGCTGCAAGTCAAAACATGAAAAAACCATTTCTTTTGTGACAACTTTCTTTACTTCTTCAAACTTGTGGCGTCCCATCATTGAAAATCGCCTCCTACGTATCATATCATGAAAAATATGGGTTGATGGTCCAACCCCAAGATATGTCTTGATCAAACTATTTAGATTGTGCAAAACAATATGGAGATATTGTTGATTACCAAAAGAGAGATTTGAAGAATCAAGTTCTGCCTTCAATCTCGAGGAATGCTCCTTCATCTCTTCCACAGTCAGCATAGCGATGTTGTCTTCCCAAGGAGTCTCCTCAGGAACATCTTTAGGATGACTGTAGAGAGGATCATATCTTTCATTTTGAGCATATTGATGCACTCGACAACGTCTCCTTGTCTCAGGAGGTGGATTAGGATCAGGAGCAGCAAACCAGGTAAGAATTAAAATGTGCGTGCAAGTATTAAAATCTATATATATAATTTTTCAATCAAATTATACACATTTAAATAAAATGTGTTCATTAGAAATACCTGATGCATCATCTTGTCCCCCATTGTTATTGTTAGAATGTCTAGAATCCCCTGTACAAAACAAAAAATTGGCAATCACATGTAAGTTAACAAGAAAAATCATCAAACAATATTTCTAGTCAGAATGTACATGTAAACAACCTCTACGTGGTGATGGCGTATTTGAGGAATAAGACACTAAGTGTGTCCTATGTCTTTGTCCATCGACCCCTGTAGACCCCTTAGACATACGTCTGTCATGCTCAGAGCCACCACCTATGCATGTAACAAGATCTTAGAAAGACCAGGTAAAATAATTTTTTATGTTTATATAGACTTTAGCATGAAATGAATAACATTTGAATTTACTTGACAATGACCTCAGGTACTGTGGTTGCATAGTAGCCAAAATTGCTTCATGCTGAAGCTGTAAAGCTGTGCATGATAACAATTTTCCACATATTAAAAAACATGCCAAACAAGAATTCCAGTCATAATGTATGAAAACAATATCTACCTAGCAATGGCATCCTATGTGTTTGTCCGCTAGCCCCTGTAGACCCCTCATACAGATGTCTATCATGCTGAAAGCCACCACCTAGGCACAACAAGATCTTAGATTTAGATGTGTAAAAGAAGATTTATTTTTATATATACTTGACTATGAATTGTATAACAATTAAATTTACCTGACGATGAACTCTGGGTTTATCACTGCATAGTAACCAACCTTCCTTCACCCTGAAGCTATGAAGCTGTGCATGATAAGAATTTTCCACACATTAAAAAACATGCCAGACAAGAATTCTAGTGAAAATGTACATGTAAACAATTTCTCTACCTGGCAATGGAATATCTAAAGAATAAGACAGTAAATGTGTCCTCTGTTTTTTTCCACTGGCCCCTATAGACCCCTCAAACAAACATTTGTCATGCTGAGAGCCACCACCTAGGCACAACAATATATTAGATTTAGATGTGTAAAAGAAGATTTATTTTTATATATACTTGACTATGAATTGAATAACAATGAAATTTACCTGACGATGACCTCTGGGTTTGTCACTGCATAGTAGCCAAGCTTGCTTCACCTTGAAGCTGTGAAGCTGTGCATGATAAGAATTTTCCACATATTAAAAAAACATGTCAAATTTAAATTTACCAAATTTAACATTGTGCACCTGTGCATGATGATAAATTCTCACATTAAAAGCATGTCAAAACATGTCAAAGAAAATAAATATATTTCAGATTAACAGTCGAAAAGGTAAAATATGATCCCTTAAAGGTTGTGGCTCAAGTATTCCAAAATCCTGAACACCCCTATTTAGAAAGAATGACATTCTCTCAACATTCACCCCCCTATCCCTTATCTCTCATCAATTTGGTCAAATAATTCAAGGCGTGCCTCCTCCATCTCAAGCCTCATCTAGCAACTAATAAGTACTAGACAATTTTCCCCTTGGTTTAGAATATGGGACCTTATTTATTACAACCAATACAGGGAAAAGTAAACAACTGCACAACAAATATAGGAAATCTAGAAGATATTTTGGTGTACAAGGTTCATGAGGAGGAAGAAGAACCACTGTAAGAAAAACAAATAATTGATTGAATAGGAATTTTTGAATACAATGATTCCTCGAGTGACATATTTAATGGGGCTGCAAGATACACATCTAATGGTAGACCTTGCCAAATGAACACCATGAAACAAAATTCAGTCCCCAAGGATGGTTATGCATCCCAAACTAGAGTGAAACACATCACGTGGTATTCATTTGGAAACCCTATAAAATTATGTTGTTGATTAAGAAACACATCTTACTTGGGATAAGAGAGGCTTACTTGGACATCTCTTTTCCTTCTTTGCAAAAATGAGCACAAAACATTAGAGGAATTTTGGGGTCTAAAATGGGCCTCCTAAGGAAAATAATAAAAGAATAGTTAAAATAATAAAATAATAGTTAAAATAAAAAAATAATATTGATTAATTTTGGAGGAAGAAAGAAAAAAACTACTTTTTGTGTTCGTATTTTTGACATATCTCCCTGTTTTTTACTCAAATTTCGATTGGGAGAGCTCATTGGATGTGGAATTTGATTCCGCATCCAACGAGTACCCACACTGCATACTTTTGATGGACCCCGCTACCCCAAAAACAAGAAATACCTGAAAAAATGTGATGATGATGTCATCATCACATTGTTTCGGGTATTTCTTATTTTTGGGGTAGTAGGGTCCGTCAAAAGTATGCAGTGTGGGTACTCGTTGGATGCAGAATCAAATTCCGCATCCAACGAGCTCTCCCGATCAAAATTTGAGTAAAAACACAATGAGATATGTCGAAAATACGAACAAAAAAATAGTTTTTTTTAATGACAAATATGTCAATTCAACCATTATGGTTGACTTATTTTATTGAAATTCTATTGGTTCTTGAATTCCAACTCACAAAAACTTATTTTGCCACGTTTTCTTATAAGGCCCATTTTACACCCCAAATTTCCTCTAATGCCAGACTGTGAAATCATTGGACATTTTGTTAGATACATGCCCCTATTCTTCAAAATTATAGGACAAAAGTGGTGTCCAAAAAAAGTTGTTACCCTCCCCACTGGAGTTCAAATCCCACTTTTTGACATGTTTCCTCTTGGTGAGTTGAATGGTGATTAGCTATACATAATCTATTCATGTGTTTTTAACATGGCCTTATGCCCTGAACAATCTAGGGTTTACCCTGGGTACCATCCTTGGAATGAGAGGAACCGCCCAGGAGGTTCCCTCCCAAATATGTTACCTGGAAAAGAAAAACTACAAACATTTAAGGGACAAGTTACCTAATATCACAAAAAATACCTAAATTCCTTTAAATATTAAATTAGATAAATTGGTCAAGCACCAAAAACATGAGCTTCGAGAGTATTTATTTCTACTCATCTTGCCACTGTGGCCTACACCCAAGATTACTATTTTGTGCTTGAGTTTCAAGAGTATTTTTTTCTACTAGTCTTGTCACTATCTTTGAAATGTTCCTAAAAGTGACATGCATGCAAACCATAAAGTGACATGCATACCCTAAAAGTTACATGCATGCAAACCCTAAAAGTGGCATGCTTGCAAACCCTAAAACTGACATGTGAACCCTAAAAGCTATATAAGAAGGTTAGTTGAACCAAAAGGGTATCATTGTTATTATTCATCTTTTGGAAACACATTTTGGGAGCTCGATGAGCTACTTATGGTTTAGGGAATATTTCCTTTAACCTAATTGGATTCAGTGGAAAAATCTATACAACCTAACCAATCGCTAGGGTGAATCATCTAGATTCACCCTTGTGTACTTCATTGATTGAATAGGAATTTTTGAATACAATGATTCCTCAAGTGACATGTTTAGTGGGGCAACAAGATACACATCTAATGGTATACCTTGCCAAATGAACATCATGACATAAAATTCAGTCCCCAAGGATGGTTATGCATCCAAAACTAGAGTGAAACACATCACGTGGTCTTCATTTGGCATCCCTATAAAATTATGTTGTTGTTTAAGAAACACATCTTACTTGGGATAAGAGAGGCTTTCTTGGACATCTCTTTTCCTTGTTTGCAAAAATGAGCACAAAACCAGACTATGAAATCATTGGACTTTTTGTTAGATACATGCCCCTATTCTTCAAAATTATAGGACAAAAGTGGTGTCTAAAAAAGTTGTTACCCTCCCCACTGGAGTTCAAATCCCACTTTCTTACATGTTTCCTCTTAGTGATTTGAATGTTGATTAGCTATACATAATCTATTCATGAGTTGTTAACATGGTCTTGTGCCTTGAATAATCTAGGGTTTACCCTAGGTACAATCCTTGGAATGAGAGGAACCACCCAGGAGGTTCCCTCCCAGATATGTTACCTGGAAAAGAAAAATGGCAAACATTTAGGGGACAAATTGCCTAATATCACAAAAAATACCTAAATTCATTTAAATATTAAATTAGATCAATTGGTCAGGTACCAAAAACATGAGTTCAAGAGTATTTATTTCTACTCATCTTTCCACTGTGGCTTACACCCAAGATTACTATTTTCTACTTGAGTTTCAAGATTATTTTTTTCTACTCGTATTTCCACTATATTTGAAATGTTCCTAAAAGTGACATGCATGCAAACCCTAAAAATGACATGCATGCAAACTCTAAAAGTGGCATGGATGCAAACCCTAAAGTGACATGCATACCCTAAAAGTGACATGCATTCAAACCCTAAAAGTGGCATGCCTGCAAACCCTAAAACTAACATGCAAACCCTAAAATCTATATAAAAATATTAGTTGAACCAAAAGGGTATCATTGTTCTTATTCATCTTTTGGAAACACGTTTTGGGAGCTCGGTGAGCTACTTAGGGTTTAGGGCAGATTTCCTTGACCTAATTGGATTCGGTGGTGAAATATATACAACATAACCAACTGCTAGGGTGAATCATCTAGATTCACCATTGTGTACTTCATTGATTGAATAGGAATTTTTGAATACAATTATTCCTAGAGTGACATATTTAATGGGGCAGCAAGATACACATCTAATGGTAGACCTTGCCAAATGAAAATCATGACACATAATTCACTCCCCAAGTATGGTTATGCATCCCAAAATAGAGTGAAACACATCACGTGGTCTTCATTTGGCAGCCCTATAAAATTATGTTGTTGATTGAGAAACACATCTTAATTGGGATAAGAGAGGATTTCTTGGACATCTCTTTTACTTCTTTGCAAAAATGAGCACAAAACCAGACTATGAAATCATTGGACATTTTTTTAGATACATTCCCTTATTCTTCAAAATTATAGGACAAAAGTGGTGTCCGAAAAAGTTGTTACCCTCCCCACCGGAGTTCAAATCCCACTTTCTAACATGTTTCCTCTTAGTGAGTTGAATGTTGATTAGCTTTACATAATCTATTCATGAGTTGTTAACATGGACTTGTGCCCTAAACAATATAGGGTTTACCTTGGGTACCATCCTTGCAATGAGAGGAACCGCCTAGGAGGTTCCCTCCCAAATATGTTACATGGAAAAGAAAAATTACAAACATTTAGGGGACAAATTACCTAATATCACAAAAACTACCTAAATTCCTTTAAATATTAAATTAGATAAATTGCTCAGCTACCAAAAACATGAGCTTCGAGAGTATTTATTTCTACTCATCTTGCCACCATGTCGTACACCCAAGATTACTATTTTCTACTTGAGTTTCAAGAGTATTTTTTTCTACTAGTCTTGCCACTATCTTTGAAATGTTCCTAAAAGTGACATGCATGCAAACCCTAAAAGTGACATGCTTGCAAACCCTAAAAGTGACATGCTTGCAAACCCTAAATTGACATGCATACCCTAAAAGTTACATGCATGCAAACCCTAAAAGTGGCATGCCTGCAAACCCTAAAACTGACATGCAAACCCTAAAAGCTATATAAGAAGGTTAGTTGAACCAAAGGGGTATCATTGTTATTATTCATCTTTTGGAAACACATTTTGGGAGATCGGTGAGCTACTTAGGGTTTAGGGTGGATTGCCTTGACCTAATTAGATTCGGTGGCGAAATCTATACAACCTAACTAATTGCTAGGGTGAGTCATCCAGAGTCACCATTGTGTACTTCATTGCATCATAGATTCATTTTGTTTAGGGAATTGTTGGAGCTTCCTTAAAGTTTATAGTTGGGCATATTCATTTATTAATCATGGCAGTGATCCTATCATTATTGAGAAAGGGGGTCTCCACCAAGTTTTGGGCAACAATCTTCCTCTATACTGCTACTGCTGAATTGTAAACTGAAATCATGGTTATCTCAATCCATTCCTCCTCAAAGAATAGGGCAACCTTTTACTGTGGGAAAGGGTTCATTCTATTGGAAACAAGTTACCAGTGAGCAGATGATTATCACGAGGGAACTCAGCCTATTTAGTAAGCGTGATCTCTACAGGAAGGCGATAACGCAACAAAGGCTCACTTAAATTTCCTTAGATAAGAGGGATGGAGTACTAAAGAGATCGTGTTCACATATTTAAGGGTTTCATACACTCAAGAGAGTTGTCATTAGTCTATCTAGATGCCCTTCCTCCAATCTGGGCATAGCTCTCAAGTAAACCCACTTCCATTGGGGTCTATTCATCATCTGCGTTTCTACATCAAACTACTACAACCCTTAGAGATTGAATTTCCATTATCATTTGATATTTGCATGAACATAAGAAGGAAGAGATCAACACATGGAAGGTGCTCCTAGTTGAGTGTTGTACTCAAAGATTCCATTTCATTGAAGCATATTCATAAATATGTGTGTTTATATCAGGTTACTATAGGCATCAAGCAATCCACCCTTATCACTATTTGAGATGGCATGAACCATCAATATGGGAAATTAATTATTTGCATAGTTGGGACATTCTTAGGCATTCGGTATCTTCAGACTTTGGGAATCACCTTGATCACTAACATTATTTGTACAGTCATCTACAATTCAACTTTGTTAAGGCTTAAAAGACTGCCATCTCAATTATTGTTGTCCAAGGTACTTCTCAGATCAGATATGATAATTTTTTGAATTTACATTATTTCTATGCTGCTATTATTTATGTATATATATTGCAATTTTTATGAATATTTGGGTTAAGTCCGATATTGGATACAAATAAAGATCATTACTAAGTATAGATATCAACAAGTCTAGTATGATAAGGAACCCTGAATTGTGTTGTGAAAGTTCCTAATAATAAACCCTATTCAAATATTACACCCTCATTTAAAAACAAAACAAAGGTTAAGGAATATATTGATCAAAGAAGTGTCAAGAGTCATCAACCAAAACACAAGAAAAATCACAATAATCTATACCAGATTCAGTTTGGGATATTACAGTCTTCCACTTAGGATTGCTATTTTCAGTCTTATTGAGTAGTTCTAGTAAGCATCTAATATTGGATATGATCCGGATCAGCCTCAAAAATATGGTGGACATGAAGGGACATACCTAGTCCAGATCAGCCTCTAAAATATGGTTGATAGAGATAGTCTTATATCACTGTACAATATGGTCATATATTATGGATATTATGTAGCTAATACATTTACTGTAAGTATTATTATTAAGCTTTGTACTCATTACTTAACTCGATGCTTCTTATTTGGGAGGTCTAGAAAGCTCCCCAAACACGACATGCTACCAGTAAGCAGTTGTGGCACTCCCCTCGTCTATAGCACCCCATTGGGGTCCATCTCCTCCTGGTCAGGTCTGACTCCCTTTAATGTTTGAGTTTTTTCAGGGTTTAGTTTATGCTATAAATCGCTTAGGTAGTCGATGTAGTAGTAGCAGTGGTAAATATGTAGTTAATGGGGATTCTCGAGGTTATAGGCATTATAGCAAGTCCGTTTTGATAAGGGAGGGACAACTCTATATTTTTGTTAAGAATTTTGATAGGACTGCTTGTAAAAGGAGGGACTGGAAGACATGGAAAAATTCTGTATATTTTTGGAAAAACAAACCAAGTCTGAATCTGGATAGGGTCCAGCCAGATTGGGTCAAGGCCACCCTGGTTTTGGGGCTACTTTAGATGCATATCTGCTTTGTAATTTTGATTATGTAAACTAATTCAAGTTTTATTTACAAAAAAAAAACTTGATGCTTCTTCTTATTACCATTAATTTATGGTGTTCATGTTCTCCTTATTGAAATAACGTCTTTACAGTAGTTCTTACTCGTGCTTATGTATGATGTTGTAGATAGAGATAGTTAACCTCAAAGACAAATTCCTAAAATAGGAGTCACCATATTTAGATATGACCTCCCAACATAGTTTTATTGATTTCATAGTTGAATGATATATGAAGAATTTAAAATACCCACCTAACATAGAATGCTCAAACATGCAGAGCATGTATACCACGGCTAGGACGTCCACTTTAGTACTGGCATAGTTTCACTTGGATCGAGTCAAAGCAATTCTATTAAAGTAAACTTTATGAAATAAGATTGATTCTCTAGGTTGTGCATGGATACCTCTCCAAATGATAATTGAAAATTTGGCATGTACATGGATTTCAACCATCCACTTAGGGAAAACTAAACTTTCCATCATTACCAGTTTATTTTTTAGGATGTTAAGGATGCTTCACACTCGTAAAAATAAATTATTTAGACATTAGTGGGTGGATTAGTTGCAAGATATGGACATTAGTGGGTGGATTAAGTTACTAGTGACAATGATCTTAGTGAGATCAACCAATACACTTTCATGAAGACAACACGTCCTATCATAATTCCAACATGGGTTTACAAGATGCACATTTTCAGGTCTAAGAAAATTCATAGCTACCAACACCTCTAAAAACTCAAGTGAAGAATCAAAATATGATCTTTCAATAGGTTGTGCATCATCCAATCATTTAAGTATACCTTCAAAAACTTATATATATATATATATATATATATATATATATATATATATATATATATATATATATATATATATATATATATATATATATATATATATATATATATATATATATATATATATATATATATATATATTCAAAAAATGTTGCAAGGGAAATCTAAGAGAATATTGCAAGGGCACTGGAATGTAATGAAATTGTACACATTAGATCCCCATTTAGTTTTGAAGGCCATATTGTTTATCTTCTTTGGTAATACATACTAATTAGAGAGAATTTGACGTCAAAAATGGGCCTCCTAAGAGATGTACTACAAAAATATAAGATATATTAAAATATTATGATTTAGGGGTTTTATGGGGTAGGTATATATGACTACTCACCTCCTACACTACTTTTTATGCACAATATAAATAATCACGGTTGAGTTACTTTTCTAAATTGACTATAAATAAAATTAATAAAATAACTGTACAATGATGTGACTAAGATTCATTGTAAATTCCCAAAAATTTATTGTCCTTTAGCATTTATTTGTCTTGAACTTGTAAAAGAAATTAAACAAAAAAAATATTTTTAGGAGTTATTTTTTTAATTTATGTTGACTTTTTATATTCAGTACATTCCTCATCAATTTAATTTTAATGCGATTTAATTGATATTTATTTACATGTAAAATTTTAATAATATCATTATAATATTTATTGCATTATTAGAATAAATTAATATCAAAATCATAAATTTTTTTGATATATTCATTTTATTGTAAATGAATGTTATAGTTAAATCTCTTATAGAAAATAATATAAGACTTAATTTATTTTTAAAAATTGAGTAATATATATATATATAATCTTTAGAACATTATTATTTTGTAAAACATTTTTATTTTATTTTATTGTAAATGAATGTTATAGTTAAGTCTTTCATAGAAAATAATATAAGACTTGATTTATTCTTAAAAATTGACTAGTGAAAATATATAAAAAAATTAACTATTAATATTATCTTTAGAACATTATTATTTTGTAAAATATTTTTTTCATTTTATTGTAAAGGAGTGTTATAGTTAAGTCTCTTATAGAAAATAATGAAAGACAATAATTATGAGTACTTTACTTGAAAATGACAATAATATTATTTTATGAGAAAGTGAATTGTGAGTACTTTAGTTGAAAATAACAATAATATTATTTTATGAGAAAGTGTGAAATGACTTTTATTATGAGTACTTTACTTTATGACTTAAAAGTACTTGTACCACTACCTTGGTTAATTATGGGTTTTCATCCACCATAAAAAATGTGACAAATAAGCATTCTTAACTCATGCAATGCCACTTCAACCATGGGGGATGATGTCATCTACTAGAATGTAATTGGTTGGTTTTTATAGTGCATTTTGGTCCTTTTGAGGCCCATTTTTGACCTCAAATTCTCTCTAATGAGGCTTATTTGTACCGCAAGAATCCAACTATATAGAGTAAGTGTTATTTCTGTCCTCCAACATGATCTAGCACCTTCTCACTAAAGGCTGTTGGAAACTAATCATGGACATAAGTGGGGTGGGAACTAATCATGGTCATAATTGGGGTTGAGGTCTACAAATCATCAGATACTCGAATTTCTAGGGATCATGTCTTTTTGTCTTGAATCATAATTGGACTATTTAAATATGATTTAGGAAGATGAGACTAATAACCAATATTAATCTATTTCTTCTTTTACCCTCTATCTGATTCTAGGATTCAATATGTAGGTCTCCTGCCATCTGTTTCGCCACCACCACAGGTTCTAGCATTCATGGGTTGGGGTGGGGAAACAACCACTACTACATTTCGACCCAAAATCCGACGGCCGTCATGTCGGATTTTCGACACTTTCCTGTCGCATGTACGACACTTTGATTTTTTCTTAAGCGTCGAAAACTTGGCGTCGGTTATCCGACACTTAAGTACCCGTCGGTTAAGCGACACTCAACTAACCGTCGGTTAAATGTCAACCGTCGGATAAGCGACAGGTATAACCGTCGCTTAAACCATGGCTTTAAAGAGTAAGCATCGCATAAACGACAGATATATTTGTCGCTTAAGCGACGACTATCAAGACAAGGCGTCGCAAAGACGACAGATATAGCTGTCGCTTAAGCGACGGATATCAAGACAAGGCGTCGAAACAACGACAGATATAGCTGTCGCATAAGCGACAGATATGAAGAAGAATCGTCACATTTTCGACAGCTAACCCCTTAAATATCAAGCCAGAAACTGTCGCTTAAGCAACGCGTGTTAACAAGAAGCGTCGCATTTGCGACAGCGCGATCTGATTTTTTTTTAAAAAAACCTTACATATCCAGCCAGGAACCATCGATTAAGCGACGCGTATTAACAAGAAGCGTCACATCTTCGACAGATAGAGATGTCGCTTAAGCGACGGCAGTGAATTTTTAAAAAAAATATATATATATATTAAATATCCATCAGCCCCCAACCTGCCAGAATATCAACAAGTCTCACCTACATGCCATTGTTGCACGACCAACCATTATGCCCTTCATCAATTCGGTAAAATGGATGATGGATTTTGTATACAACCCTACCAGGAATCAAATTTGAAGTGCAGGGTACCATTTCGCTTTGAAGGGTTAGTAGATAGTGAGCCCTTAAAAAATGACCAGCAAAATTGATATAATAAACCTCTTCAAAAAATCAAGATAGGTTATGAGTGCATGAACTTACGACCAATAATTGTTAGACTCGAGCTTTGAAGCACTGCCAGACAGTAACCTACCAAGTTGTCATTCTGCCAGAACAAGAATAGATATAAGCAATAGTTTATCATTTCTTTACTAGCAACAAACACCAAGAGAAGGGTTGCATCAAATTTCAATCGGATTGAAATTCTACCTTATCGGTAAGAAAGACTAATGGTTGAATAGCAGAAAAGTTGTTTCCTCCATTGAGGTTGAAAGATATCTTACGCCCTTGACTAATAACACTTTGACGGTTGCTACACAGATAGCAGCAAGGATATTAGTTCTTTCCAAAATATGGACCTGTTAATTTTTCTGAAAAAGATGGACAAAAGTTTTTGTGACTAGTACCAACCTGGCATTATAGTAATACTCAAAAGGAAGGCTTGATTGATCAACTTCCAATGGAGAGTCTTGCGTCTGCAGATGATACTGTTCCCTTCAAAACTCATTAGTCAATTGGATAAATCCTCAAAAGAGAAGGAATGTACAATAAAGTAACAAATGCCTGTAATCACTCACATTTGAGGTAAGGCTTTTGTAAACTGGATCAGCCAAATATGTAAATGAGGTGCCAGTGTCAAAAAGGGCTTGAAATTGGCTTTTCACAAGAGCATTTCCCACGTAAAATTACTTCACACCTATATAATATGTCGGGCTGCAATCCAATAAACGCCTTATCAGCAACTCATGTTGCAAGTGACATCAGTAAAGTACGATTCAGGATATGATATAATAGCCTAGATAGTTAGCTCTTGGTAAATGATTTATAAGTCATACTGAGTCCTAACTGTCACGTGTTGCATGCATAGAGCATGGATGATACTGTGTTTGATCAATAATAAATGGACTTTCCTTTTGGTCTGAACTCCCTTTATCTCCAAAGGTAAACCTTCCAACAGTTGAATTGTATGGGAAGCACATAGAGAACGAATTTGACACAAAGCCTGAATTGTGTAAGATGGTAGGGACAGAGATAGATTCAAAGCCAAGCCCAAGTAGGCCATTTGGGGCTGCACCTTCTAGAAATGAGCCTGTTTGTACCTTTCCACACCTATAAAATGCATAAGCAAAGACTAACTCAATTAGTGTTCATTCATTTGTAGCACTTAAAAAAGGGAAAAACACTTGATAGTGGACACTGCACAGTAATACTCAGGTCATGTGAAATAGTCAGATTCAGTATGGCCTCAGGCTGCTATCTGGAGGTATAAAACTCAAATTTTAAAAATTCTAGTATCAGAGAGAGAAGGAACAGTGTGAGTTTTCTGTGGTTCAGCTGTCTTAAAAGAATAATCGGAAACTGAAAAATGACCTCATTATCAACTACCCTCTACAGGAAGAACGCTAAATCTTCAGAACAAGCAGACTCACTTACAACGACATAAAACAAATCATACCCGAATGTGATAGGCGCCTTCACCACCGTTCCATTCTACGACCCATCTCCAGGAATCAGATAAAGAATATCCTCCACTAAATCTCCTGAAGTGGATGTATTTGCAGAGACATATGAAACTTTGTATGGGCATTGATCACTAGATTTGGAGCATTGATTTTGTAAATCACACAGAGTATTGTTACATGCAACTGGCTTGCTTGTCTTCAAGGCTGATGGACTGTAAATATCTAAAGCGATATCCTGTTTGAATCATAATTAGATGTCAGCAAAAGAAAATCTGATTCCAGGTTGGAGGCATACAAATACATACTTGTTTTACTGAAGAACTTCATATCAAGGGAACACTGATATCCTGTTTGAATCATAATTAGATATCAGCAAAAGGAAATCCGATACATACTTCTTTTTCTGAATAACTTAATATCATATTATCAAGGGAACACACTGAAGCACAAGATGTGAAGAAGATTAAATATGCAACAAAATGGCCTTTTCCGGAAACCGTCATGGGAATCAGAACACATCCTCACAATTCCTTTAAGCTAGGCCATCGACTACTTCGAGAAAAGATAGTTAAAAATAAAGGGTTTTAGTTTGAAGGGGTAGTAGATAGTAAATCCATGGGTCATTATTATTTTTAATGGATTTTTATTAAATGTTATTAAAGTTGTAATTTAAAAAAAAAAATCAAACTTATCTAGTAATGAAGTGTTTATCTTAGTTAAATTTTATAGATAAATTCATAAATTCTTAGAGCCAAGATTAAGATATCTTAATTAAATTTTATAGATAAATTCATAAATTCTTAAAGCCAAAGAAAATATTTCATGGTTAGAGGGTTACACGTTACAATTTATAGTTCTCGAGGAAAAGTAAACAGCTTACTTGAGCCAACTGTAATTGTGGAAGCAAGATAGCTTAAAACACATCCCTGAAGAAAAATGAACCCTCGCCCCAGTAACAACCATACCTGCAAATGCCCAAATCAAACCAAACCCTAAAATATCCAAGATAAAAAACTCTTAAAAGAAAACTACAACAACAGAGTTTACCTCGAGTTGCCATACCGAAATTACCATGGTTGCCATGCAAAAAAAATTGAACCACCCAACTATACAAAATCCACCATTCAACATGCCGAAATTACCAAGGTTGCCATGCAAAAAAAATTGGGCCACCCAACTATACAAAATCCACCATTCCACATTAACACCAAGGAACTGCAGCCAGTGAACGATGAATGCAACATTAAATTGGCATTGTAATTTGCCAGTAGAGATCGAAATTTCCAATCCGTGACCTGCCCATTCAAATCTGTTCTCTCTGTATACCTTTGGACAGATTCAAATCAGTACTTTACTTTTAACTCCAGTTTAGGAATGGTCATAATGGAGAGCATGGTCTTCATCATCGTTGAGACGCGGGAATGAGCAGAGTGTGAAGTGGGTTTAGGGTAGTGGGTGAGAGGAATGAATGACCCTGAGATTGAAAAGGTGGCCCGTGGGTACAACAGCCACACCGTGAAACCAAAACCATGACTCCCAGAGGACCAGTGGCCCAGTTCCATTCAAAGTTCACATAAATGCACTGAGCACTTGTTGGCAGCGATCAGACTGGGCAGGCCGATTGACAGTGACACCCTGGTCTGTAACTGAGTCACCTCACGTACAGACTTTACTGTGACCACCTACTCACTGAGCCCAAAGGGATTCCACCCTGTCACTGCCAATTCGTCAATTACAACTGAGGTCCACCGTGACCTGTCAC
>LPNX010488610.1:264810-281262 GCA_001517045.1 Pseudotsuga menziesii | reverse complement strand
AGCATTTTCATGCTTCTTTAGAACCCTCCAAGTCTTTTTCTTATGCAGAGGATTGTGATTTTTCATCAGCAGAAGGGACCTGATTACCAGCAATACAAGAAAATTTTAAATGCAGAGGGACCTGACTTCTAGTAAGGCAGAAGAGATCTACCGAAGGACCTGAATTTCAGTGAAGATGAAGGAATTTGAGATGGCAGCAGACAGAAGACATCAGAAGGACAATCAAAATATAAACCAATTTCATCAAGCAGCAAGCTTATCATACAGGAACATCAAACAAGTCTGTAAGAATTTATAGTTTTTATGTTTAAAAAGTTTCAGAATTCTTTTATTTTTAAGTGATGACATATTACCAACTATTGCAAAGCTTGGCTGCCTATTTTTCCATTATTCTGATAATCCCTTCCAGTACCTTACATACCTTCCATTAGTCTCTGCCAGCACTACATTTTTCCACCTTAGGGGTCAGGATGGTTGTCAGGATCAAACCCAAGGGAAATTTTAAATGGCCAAAATCTATACTGGACTCTACAGGATATATACTGCATTTTACAAGACATATATTGCACTCTGCAGGATACATATTGCATTCTACAGGCAGAGTTTCAATTGGGTTTAAAAACAAATAGGGTCTTCTTCTCAGCAAAAAGTGAAACATTGACATAAAGGAATTTCAAAGGTCTCTTTTAAAAATGTATTTAGTGCATCATGCATTAAGTAATATATAGAATTTAAGGGAGAAAACAATGATCATATATGTCTTCAGCACAGTTTTTATAAAGGAAAAAGGTTAATTTTGAGAGAAAAGAATCCTTTTTATTACAGCCTGTACATTGAAACATTGGGTATACTACAGCTCGTACAATAAACTTCGGGCATATAAAGAATTATAAATCAAAACCTTACCTTTCATTTTCATGACTAATTGAATGAAGAAGCACGTTTTTGAAATGATGAAGGAAAACGTGGAATGATGCCCCACGACAGCATGTAAGTAAAAATCGATTTCTGCATTATGTATTGGCAAAATATGAGACCACGACTTGGTCATTTTCTTTGAGGCCGAGTCCAATTTTTGCTTTTGCAAAATCGACTGCTGTGTGAAGATATTTGACAGTGAGAAGGGGCCATGAGCTACAGGAAGTGTGAATACATTGTTTGCTAAAGAAATCGACAGAGAGAAGAGGCCGTGGGTTACAGAAAATGTGAGACACCATTTGCTGAAGACAATCAATAGGAAGAAAGATTGTGAGTTACAGGAAGTATGCATACACCATTTGATGAAGACAATCAACAAGAAGAAAGATTGTGAGTTACAGGAAGTATGCATACACCATTTGCTGAAGAAATCACGCAGGAGGAAAGATAGTCAGTGTGAGGGATGCCGTGAATGCTCCAATCTCTGTGGAAATCGTGCAGGAGGAAGTGAAAACGCTTGCACTAGAGAAGAGGTAAGATTTAAACCCTTTTCTTGTTGAATACTCTGCTCAGACCAACAGAAATTTCACCAATTACAGAGTATTGTTGAGGAGATAGGAAGACAAAGGCTGAATTAAAGGTTGAAAGGTTCCTGTTTTCAATTTAAATACAAAATGTAAGCTAGATTGGAACCAACAACATTTAATCCCCATGATATTCATGAAAGTTGCCTTGAGATATTTGAAAATAAGCAGTGGGTAAATTTCTTTGGAAAATTTAATGGGCATAATGAGCAGGCTAGTTTAGCTTTTGCTGAAGCCTTTGATGGAGAAAGAGTTAGAGTGGGGAACTTGCAATTTAGACTGTCAGAAGACATCCTAGCTCAAGTTACTGGTCTGCCACTGCAAGGGGAAAGGTTTTTCAAGACTAAACAGTTTAAAGAGAAAGAATGGATGCCATTCTTGTGCAAATTCAAGAGAAGGGTCAGTCAATTGGAAAAAAGGGATACCAAGAAGCTGGCTAGTTCATCCATGGGATGAAATAGTTTACATTATTCAGAAATTTATTACTTGTGAAGGCAGATTTAGCATTGTTTACCTTTATCACATCAAGCTGCTACAACATTTAAAGGGTGAATGTGAAATCAATATGCCTTATTTCCTGCTACAAAGTATAACTAAGATGGCTAAGGCTGTCCAAAGGCGTCCAAAAGACAAGATGACAAGCCTGTTTCATTGTGGACTTATTAAAATTATCATCCGGCATGAATTACAAAGATAGAATTTGACATGGTCAGGATTTCTAGTTCATAATCAATTTGAAGAGCAGGAAGAGTTACTTGAAGAAGGTTCAAAGGAAGATGAACTGTTAATGATAACATACCCTGAGGCAACAAGCTCAAAACCACCAAAGGGGAAGAAGAAAAAGAAGGAAGTGTTGCTAATAACTGATGATGAAGATAACTCTGAGGCAACAAGTTCAAAACAGCCTCAGAGAAGGATACAAACTAGAAGTGTGAAGAAGAAAGAAAAACAATATCAAAAGCAAGATCAAATCTTCACCACCTACTAGAAAAATCCAAGAAAGTATAAGCAAGCTCAAAGCCAATCAGCATTGGAAGATGAGGAACATATGCAAGCCTTAGGGAGTCAAGAAGAATATCCAGCAGCTGAAATAGGACAGGATATTCAAGACCCTGATGAGGTGATTAAGCAGACAAAGAAGATCAACCTCTTCTTAGACCAGCAAGAGAAGGAAAAAGAAAAGCAGTTTGGACAGAAATTACCCAAAGGTTCAAGCTCTCTTTTCTCAGAGCAGCAAGATATGGAAGAGGAAAAAGAATATTCAGCACAAGAGCATGGAGAATTGGGTATGGATGCAAATTATGAGCAGCTTCCAATAAAAATGAAGAAAAAGAAAGCTTCCAAAAACAGTAAGGAGATCAAGAGATTGAAACTTGAGCTGAAGGAACTTGAACAAAAGAATGAGAAGTTAAGAGAAGTCAATTGGAAACTGAAGGTTCAGAGGACACGCATCACTAAACAAGCATATAGATGGTACAAGCAAAGGAAGGTTTACAAGGCTAATTATGAGAGACTAAAGGTCCGATATGCATCTCGGGCTTCAACAGATGCATCATCACAGACTGGAGACTAGAGGCAAGATGATTAGCAATAAAATTTTGGTCTTGAACAGGGTCAAGAATTTTGGCATGAGGACATGCAGCAGTTTCCTCTTGGGGGAGATGTTGGGCACCGTTTTGACCCCTTTTTGCCTCTTAGATATCTTTCATTTCCTTTCATAAAACCTCCATATTGAGCAGAAAAGCTTTAAAGTTCACCTATGAACCTTGGTTAAAGAGGTATAATGTCATTGCTTGCTAATAAATTGAGTTTTGAGACTTTTTAAGCATTTTAACTAGGATTTTTATTTAGATTACGGGATGTACTAACTTCCCGTATTATCTCCAAGATTGAGCATTTGCAGGACAGCTAGGAGGGAACTAGAAGATAGAGAATGGATCCTTAATGTCCAAGCATGGATGAACATTCAATGGATAGGTGATGTGGTGTTTACAGATGTCAAGTCAACCGCAGTCAAAGGAGGCCACCTGTGTTAAATCCAGCACAAAAGAAGTGACAGTTTTGATTTTGTTAAATTTCATGAATCCAAATGAGGATCTCGATAGCTATGCTCATTAATTAGTTGAAGGATTATATCATTTCTAGTTTTATTTCGAATTTGTATAAATCCTTCACAAAACAATGAAGAACCATCACGATTTGAAGAGGAACGCATTTTGCTTCTGAAACTGCGTGATGTTGCTGTGTAATCGATTTATGTTGAATACATATCAAGTTTCAGTTCTGTATATCTTTAATTGGTGTGTGAACAAGGCTTTGGAGGGCCCCCATCGTTGAGTTTACACACTGTTTTACTTGCCGATGAATGCGATTTAGATGTTTGCAGCGATTTGGTTTGATGCAGGTGATTTATATTGTGCCATTGGTATGTCTTAAATCTCTGTAGTTTCTAGTTTATTCTTGCATAACGAATTTAGCTAAGTTTTTAATCGATTTCATGAGAAAACCTGTTATTTTATCTAATGGTTCAAGCTGCTATTTCATCGTGCTGTTCATCACTTGCATTGTTTAATAAACTCTGTTCTTTTACTGGTTAAATACTAAAGGCATTGATGGTTCAGACCACGATTTCGGTACACTATATATTGCTGTTTGTTTAAATGAGAAGTGTTAAGAAAACAATTATGAATTATGAAGAATTTCCTGTAAAGGAATTTAATTGATAATTGTTCATACAACGCTGGAAAACTGAGCAGAACCTTGTAGTCTGTATCGTAGGGTTATAGATGTTATTTAATTGCTTTTTACCTCAGTACTTTCATCAATAGATTGTTTTCATGAATAGATTCCTGTGTACTTGACAAGAAACAAATGAAGTCATCCCTGTAAAAGGATTTTTGTATATTTAAGTTACAACATTTTTTTTAATCTGTCAGTTGATTTAATTCACAGTCAACTAGATTCTAGATAAGTCTATCCCTAAGTCCTAAAACTTGGATGTGCCTCGAAGCTTACTAGCTCGGATTGATTTAAATTTAAGGTCTGATTCACATTGGTAGAACAGAGCCCAACACATGTCTTCCTAGAAAATTCATCAATGAAAGAAACATAGTATACATACCCGCTTAATGAACTTGATGACATTGGACTGCATACATCAGAGTGGATGATTTCCAAGATTCCTTTTGCTTTTATCTCACTACTTGGAAATGTCTTCTTTGTGTTCTTTCCTTTCGCACATTATTTGCGGACCCCATCATGTTTTGCTTGAATTTCTGGAAGACCTTCTACAAATTTTCTTGCAAGTGGTAGTGCTTTGTAATGCACATGTGCAAGCCTTCTATGCCAAAGTTCATTTGACTCTACCGTGTCATGGACCAAGGCTTGTTCTGGATGGCCCTTCAATTTGTATAATCCTCCTTCTTGTTCCCCAATCACAACTTCATCATTAATAGTCTTTCCTTTTGGCCACATGATGAATTGACCATCTATAAATGCAACCCTCATTCCTTTTGCATCTAATGCAGACATGGAGAGGAGGCTCTTATTTAGTCCTGGTACAAACAATACTTTCTTCATTGTCATAAAATTTCCAGATTCTAGCTTGTAGGAGTATTCCCCACTACCTTTTATTGGATACTGGTAGTCATCTCCAAGTTTCACCTTATGTTGTGATTCATTTTCTGATACTTTCACAAATGATTCCTTGAATCCTGTCATATGTTTGGAAGCCCCACTGTCTATAAGCCAATCATTGCTTCCATGAGTAATGTTTCCCGTGAGAGCGGAAATCAAAACATATTCTTCATCACTTGAGGAGTCTTCACTTTCATATCTGGTTCTCTTTGTGGAAGGTTCATCATCCTCTACAGCATGGGCATGATGTCTTCTCTTGTTTTCCTTCTTCTTGTGAGAGAATTTTTTGTTTCCAGGACATTCTCTAGTATAGTGTCCTTTCTCGTCACATGTATAACATCTTATTCTAGACAAATCTTTTCTAGTGTTATCTTTATGAAAGGACTTACCTCTGGGGTGATGAGAACTTCTTCTGGTTTTCTTGGAGTTAACTATGAGAGCTTGATCTTCACTTCCCATCTTCTCTTCTCGAGCTGCTATTCGAGCTTCTTCTTGAGATAATTATTCCCATAGTCCGCTGAAATTGAATAACTTCTTCCTGGCACAAATTCTTGAATGAAAGAGTATCATGATCTAGGGAGACCATTCAAGGTGGTCATTACAATCTCTACATTCTCCACTTCTTCATCTACTACTTCTAGCTGTTCCTTGATCTGAGAGACCCTTGTAAAGTAAGATTGGATGGTCTCTACATTTTGGATCTTTACATTCTTCAGTTGGTTTCTCAGAGTCATCTTCCGATTTATTTTCTTCCCTTCAAACAATTTGGTTAGGGAATCAAACATAGATTTAGGTGTCTTTAGGGAAAACACTTGTGGTATGAGGTGATCCTTGATTGAATCAGCAATAATCCTCTTTTCCATAACCAACTTCTTCTTATGTAATGGCTTAGCCTCATCTCCCTCTGGAATTGGAACCTCCTTACTGATATAGGAGTCCAACTCATTTTCTTCTAGGACCAGGGAGATCCTATACTTCCAGGCTCAGAAGTTATTAGCTCCCTCAAGCTTTTCATCAAGCTTGGTATGATGAGACATCTTAACTGAGAACATCAAATGGAAATACAAAATATTTAGATCTTACCAGGTCAAGATATCGAATCTGGATTTGGAGATAAAATTATGTAGTGTTGGTTCAGGAGCATATTAGGGTTTTTATTTTTTGGAGTTCTCTCCAACCAAATGCTTTGATCTTGATCTCTAAACTTTTATTTTGAGGAGGATATCAATCTAGGCCTGGGCTCACTGAAATATTCCACTTATGTGGAAAGCGCTAATTTATGCCAGTAGTGTTGGATCCAAAACTGAAAAACCTCAGAATTGGATTCTACTTCGACATAAATATGCGCCCTAGGGAGGAGAGTTAATCCAACCTTATTTTGCTGAAAATTTGTGGAGAGAGATCCATAAAGTAGGGAGCCCTAGTTAACGCAGCTACATAGTTTCTTCTTCTCAGGTTAGCTCTGATACCATGTTAGATTTTTAACATTAACCTAGCATTATATTAGGATCTTTAACTGAGAGAATAATAAGCACAACAATCAAACACAAGAGACAATGAACACAATGTTTTTCCTTGGGGAAACCATAAATGGAGAAAACCCCACAACTTCCTCAGAGATAGAATCAACACCAAAAATAAAACCCCAAAATAGTAAGATGATCTCCTAACAGCAGTAACCTCTTTCTTCCTAGCCCCAATGTCTTCTTCTTCCTCATCTATGCGCTACAACTGAGTGTGAGTGAGTGTGTGATAAATAGAGAGGCTAGCTCTCTATTTATATTAATTCCTGACTTGACAAAACCCTACTAGGGAAACTTCACTAGGCGAGTCTAATAACCCTAGTGCCCCAGAATTGTGGGGACTTTAACCCTTGACCAATAGGAGGGTTACCCATAATGACTTGACATGACTTGTTTCCATTATAGAACCTCCTGATAGGAACATTGAGGCTTGACATGACTCAAGTACATTAAAGACACATCTCAGAATAAACATTGGGGTACAATACATAAGAAATACAAGTGAATACATTCTGAAGTTACAATTACATCAAGAAATTAAACCTTAGATTGAAGTCAATCTTGGAGTGAAGTCAACCATGAACTATTATTATCTATGGATTGAAGTCCACCATGGTTCAAAGTCAGCCTTTCTTTGAAGTCAACTATGGTCTAAAGTAAACTATGAATTGAATTCAACCATCATTCAAAGTCAACCTTCCTTAAAAATCAACTATGGATTGAATTCAACCTTGCTTGAAAGTCAACTATGGATTAAAGTCACTCAACCACTTTTATAAATTGTGGATGTGGTTTCTTAATATGGTCAAATAATGGTTTTTCATATTCTCCTGGTTATGTCAACCATGGTTAACATCAACCATGGTCTATGTCAACCATGGTGCACTAAATGTCATCATGCCTAAATAATGTTCAACCATGGTTCAAAGTCTAACTTGGTTTAACATTAAGAATTGATTAAAGCCAACCATGCCAAAAGTTGGTATAAATAATAGAACTTATATTATTAGTATCATTATTTATTTATTTATATTAATTATTTATATGTTTTCATTTATAATATTTTTTATTTTTTTAAATAATAATAATAATAATAATAATACACCATTCCTTCCCCACACGCTGACCGCCAACTAGAAAGACAAATTTATTCATAATATGGCTTATATAGGTCGAATGTGTATATCAACCACTATTAAATGTGTGTCCATGGTTGATATACGCCTTCGACGTATATAAACCATATTATTAATAAATATGGATTGCTAGTTAAGGCATTATCATGGTTTTACGGTGGAATTTTTTATGGGATTCTATGAATTAGTAAATATTGATCTCTTAAAGGTTATTTGAGAATCTCAACGTACTAGAAAGGTTCCATGGGATATCAATTCAACCTTTCCCACACTAATTTAGAAGAAGAAAAATGCAACGACTTTTAAGGATTTTAGACTTATTTCCTGTTGTAATATGGTGTATAAAATAATATAAAAAATGATTGCACAAAGGATGAACCCCATTCTAAGTGAAATCATTTCAGAGGAACAATTTGGGTTCTTATTCAATAAACAAATTCATGATGTTGTATCCTTGACACATGATACTATTCACTCGATTAAAAAAGACAAGCAATATGCTTTTTCTCTAAAGTTGGACTTCTCCAAAGCATATGACCGGGTAAGGTGGACATTCATCTGATTTATTTTGATTCATATAGGAATGTCGTTGAATGTCGTTGGATGTGGTTAATTGGATAATGGGCTGCATTCATCATGCCGCATTTACATTTATTATAAATGGATCACCCTCAACTTTCTTCTAATAATATCAAGGGATTAGGAAAGGATTCCCTCTTTCCCATTTCCTTTTTCTATTGGTAGCAGATGATCTAAGTGGGTTGATCCTCAAATCAAAGGATACATGGGTAGTTAAAGGGGTGAAGGTCTCTGAATCGAAAGAGATAACTCATTTTCTTTTTGTGGATGATGTTCTACTGATGGGAGAAGGAATAGTTGAAAATATGTGAGTGCGTCCCTCAATCTTGGACGTGTATAAAAAAGCATAGGGATGTAGATAAATATAGAAAAATCCATCTTGTCACATGATCTATTTACAGAAGATTTGTTGGTTAGAATGCGAGAGGTGATCCCACTTTCCTTGATCCCTCTTTCAAAAGGCTTTAAATATATGTATTTTATACTAAAACCAAATGCATATTGATTTCAGGTCTAGATATGGTTATATAAGAAAATAAAGGCCATAATTTCTTTTTGGGCCAACCGATTCATTTCAAAAGGGGGGAAATTGGTCTTGTTCAAGGTAGTGTTGTAGAGGATTTTAGTGTACTAGGACTCTATTGCATATAGTTTGAAAGGGATACTAATGTAAATTCGATAGAAGTGTTTCCCCTTCCTTTGGACAACAAGGGAGCAAACAAAGGAATCCCTCTTATAAAATGTACAACTCCAGCCCTTCCAAAAGGGTTGGGAGGTTGGCGGGTAAAGAATACGGTAATGTTTTGCAAGTATTTAGAAGCAAATTAACTTTGGAGGCTCACTCAAAACACCACATTGTTATGGGAAAGAGTATTAATTTCTAAATAGTATGTGATGTATCCATGCCCCATTATCATGCGGAATTAAAAATTTCATCAAGAACCTTCATTGTTCATCGAACACAGGACATGGCCATGAACCACATCTCAACATTTCCAACACTATCATGCTCCATCCCATCTTCCATGGATCAATCCAAGGATCTGCAAGGAAGGATATCAGAGGAGATCAAATGGCGGAGAGAAAATGCGACGAAAAATCAATGATCACAGGTGATCTCGCAGATAGAAATAAATCAATGGATTAGAAACCACCCACAAAATAAAAGGTGTGGAAATCTCAGGTTGCAGGGTCGAAAGTTACAAAACTATTGCAATAACACTTTCCACAACCCACACCCCACATACTGCATCGTAAACACATCAACGGTGGAGAATCATCCCACGAAGATAGACGGTGCGGAAAACTTAACTTGCGGGATTGGAAATATGGAAATTGCAACACCACGATCCCGCATCTCGCAAGTTGTGGGAGGAAAATCTACAGAAACCAAAATATATGAAATTCCATTCCACATCCATCATCCCACAAGTTGCGGAAGGAAAATCTATGGAAACCAAAATCTACGAAACGATGGTCCGCATCCCGCAAAATCCTTAATTCCCGCAAATTGCACAAATGAGGATTTCTAGCACAAAACCCAACTTTTTAGCTAAATTCTTGGATCAATCTGATCATCCAGGCCAATCTACCCTGGACCTTGGTAAAATATATTGAAGGAAAAACATACATAGATGCCAATAATTGATGTTATTCAGGGAACAATGCATAACTCAACATTGCAACATGTTCATCACATTCCATCAAGAAAATACAATGCAAGAATTACAATTACAGAGAATTATGTAGACAAGAACACTTATCTTAAAGAAAGCTTGTCCCACAACCAGCTATGTCACTGCAACGTTCCACTCAACCATAGGCCAGTGTGCTCCTTAATCTCTCAGCAACACTTCCACCCCCGAGGTGGGCGTGATTTCCTACATGGATAAGGGAACACTAGCAGACTCATACATAGCCAAGGATGCAATCAAACTCAGCCAATCCAACACAGTTGGGTTTCATAGGATATAAGGGAAAACATCCCACAAATGGGTTTCATAGGCCACTTAGCCGAGCCATATCATAGTTGGGTTTCACAAATTGTTCACAGTTAAGCCGAATTTCACCTTAAGGACCTATCCAGCCAACAGATGGGTTTAACAGACTGTACACAGTCAAGCCATCTCACTACTAGGTTTATCAGGCTACCTAGCCAAGCCAACATTCACAATGGGGTTTAACAGACTGTCCAACCAAAGGTTACTCACAAGGTTAGGTGCAATAGACACAACCAATCCAATAGATGGGTTTAACAGGCTACTAGCTAAGCCATCTTTCCCGTTGGGTTTATCAGGCTTCTAAGGAAATGGGAAGGAAGAACTGCAAATCTAGTGAGCTCATCTTCAGAGCTAAGGACACCTTCACAAAATCTATCTGGCCTGGATCCCCCTCTACCTACACACCCAACACAAGGAAGTGTCCCCTTCTCTGCTCCACAGTCCCTCAGGCTACACCTTCCTTTCAAGTGCTCTTCAAGATGTGCATGGTAGGTTCACCAACAACTCTTATCTTACTGTGAGGTTCCACACTAGGTTTATCAAGCGCATTCTATGTCTCTCCCATTCCTAAGTCTCGCATCCAATCAGACTTGAACCAGGGTTCACAACACAACAACCACAGGGAGACTTCTACATCGCAGGCTTACTTTGAGCACGAGTACTATGGTCTCATATGCTATGTAGTTTAGGATAACACTGCAATACAAAAAATACCACAATGTCTAGGAAAACCACACTTGTAGAATGTGAAGGATACACACACAGAAAATGGTCTGATGTTCTGCCACCTCTACACGACGACTGAGGAGTGAAGGTGATGAATGAATGATCGAATGAATGATGAATGAATGCCCCGGAAGCTCTCAAAATGTGAGAGTAGGAAAACTAGGCATGAATGCATGGGTCAGACTAACATATGGTTCTGGTGTTTTCTTGTCCCTGCAACTAATACACGACACTCCTGAATTGGGTGCTCTACCCCATTCAAAATTTCCCATACTCTTCCCTTTCCAAGGAATAACTACCTCAACCACTTTTTGGCAGAATAAATGGTTAGGAAGAAAAAGACAAGAAAGAGGGTAGTTGACAGTTCTAATGGGTTCTCCCCATGACACGTGGATTTTGCCCAAACAGGTTCATGGTTACATTCCCAGCCCCCCTTGTCCTTAGGAAAATCATTCCCCCATCTCATTATTCATCACATTGACATAGTTGGATGTGGGTTTTTCATTAATTTGCATATTTACATGATGTTACAAATGTGCTTGACTTAGCACATAAATCATAACCATCAACCATTATCACCTATATCCAAACATCAATCAATGACAAGGCCTTGGACTTGATCTCCTTGCCATGATTTAATATAATATTTACATCACATACGTTGATGCAACGAGGTCAAAACCGGGTGTTACATTCCCCTCCCCATTTAATAGCACTGTCCTTAGTGCTTTACAAAACTTGAACAAAAATGTGACACTGGTACTGCCTTATTGCTTAGAAAAATTGAACAAAAATGGATGTGCCAATCGCATGGCATCCTCTAGCTCCCACGTAGCCTCTTCAGGGCCGTAGTGCTCCCATTGCACCTTACCTGCCCTATGGCTCGATTCTGGAGCATGGTAACCTTCCTATCGAGGATGATAGTTGGCTCAATTCAGAACTCTCCCTTAGGTTCCACCTGAATCACATCCCAATTTATCACATGGTTAGGATCATGTACATATTTCTTAAGCAAAGAAAGATGGAAAACATTATGAGCTCTAGTGCTAGCAGGCAATGCAAGTCTATATGAAACTGGCCCTATTCTTTCAAGCTCTTCAAACGACTCACAATATCTAGGTTCCAACTTGGCACAACTTCCAAGCTTCAAGGAACTCTTCCTTGCCCTCACTCTGAGGTAAACATGATCCCCAATACTGAAGTCTCGATTCACCCTATGCTTATCAGCATAGATTTTCTGTCTGTCCTAGGATGCTTTCGGATTCTGCCTGATTTTTACAAACTCTTGCTCCATTTCCTTGAGCAATTCTGGACCAAGCAC
This sequence comes from Pseudotsuga menziesii, assembly GCA_001517045.1. NCBI lineage: Eukaryota > Viridiplantae > Streptophyta > Pinopsida > Pinales > Pinaceae > Pseudotsuga > Pseudotsuga menziesii. The sequence continues at coordinate 268,839 of LPNX010488610.1, read as the reverse complement.
AATCCTGTTCACTGGATTATCCCAAGTCACTGGTGTCCTACACCTTCTGCCATACAAAGCTTCATACGAACGCATCCCCAAGGATGCTTGCTGTCCATTATTATAAGCAAACTCTACCAAGTGTAAATAATCTTCCCACTTTCTTGGTTTGTCCATCACATACATGCAAAGCATGTCTTCAAGCACTTGGTTCACTCTCTCTGTCTGACCATTAGTTTGAGGATGGTACGCGGTGCTCAAGTTTATCTTTGTACCCAAGTCTGCAAACAAACCCTTCCAAAAATTGGAAGTGAACTTGACATCTCTGTTAGAGACTATTGCCTTAGAAAATCCATGCAATTTGAAAATCTCCTTCCTGAATATCTTTGCAATGTCATCAGTCTTATGTGTAGACTTAACTGGTATAAAATGTCTTGCCTTTACCAACTTTTCCACCACAACCATGATGGAATCAGCTTGTCTCTAGGTCATTGGAAATCCTGTAATAACATCCATGGAAATAACTTCCCATTTCCATTATAAAACTGACAAAGGCTACAACAAACCTGTAGGGTTTTGATGCTCAACCTTTACCTACTGACATTTCATGCACCTTGAAATATACTCAGCCAAGTCCCTTTTCATCCCTGGCTAGAAATACTGCTTTCTGGCTGTATTAATTGTCTTCTGATATCCTAGGTGACCAAAATATGGTGCTTGATGGATCTCCTCCATAACAACTCTCCTCATATCTGCTACATTTGGAATATAAATCATGTCTTTATAAGTAAGAAGTCCATATTCTTTCAATTTATATCCCTCATACCTCTTTTCAAGACTTTGATGCTGAAATTTGTCCTTGACCTGCACATACAATTCATCTATAGCAGTATGATTAACAATATGCTGCCTCAAATTTGATTTTAAAATACTAAGAGATGCCACGTGCATTTCCTGCACCTTCCTACTGAGTGCATCAACTACCTTATTCTCCTTTCCTTTTATGTGCTTGATTTCAAAATCAAACTCACATAAAAACTCCAGCCATCTAGCTTGCCCAGCATTTAGAGTAGGATGATTAAACAAGTACTTCAGACTGTAATGGTATGTCCTTAACTTGAATCTTCTGCCCATCAAGTAATGCCTCCACATCTTGAGAGCATGTACTATGGCTGCAAGCTCTAGATCATGAGTAGTGTAGTTCTTCTCATGCTCCTTCAACTTTCTTGATTCATAACTTACAACATGGTTGTATTTCATAAGGACTCCTCCAATCCCTTAACCACATGCATTGGTACACACCACAAAATCTTTCTTTTTCACAAATAGAACTCGTGCCCCCTAAGGAGACACATTGGGTCTGATATACTTCTTCTCCAACAACTCTTGCAGCTGCGTCTTCAGCTATAACATTTTTGGCATGCTCATTCTGTAGGGTGTCTTGGACATTGGTGCTGCTCCTGGCACAAGTTCAATTGTGAAATCAATGTCCCTCTTTGGAGGAAGCCCTGGAATCTCATCAGGAAACACATCCCTGAATTCTTGCAACACATGAAATTACTCCAACCTAGGAGTTTCACTCTATGTTGCCTCAAAAATATGAGATGCATACAACTAGAAACCTTTCCTACAGAACTTCTTCAACTGCATTGCTGAGACCTGCCTCATGGAAATTACCTTTGGAATGCCTTTCACAATCCTTGAGTTGCCTTCTTCATCCAAGCACTCAAAATCCTTATTATAATAGTCAAGCTTTACCTTGTCAGATTCTAACCAATCCCTCCCAATGAGAACATCATAGGAACCAAGTGGTAGAACATTCAGATCTACACAAGTGACCAATCCATTCATACTAGATGGACATTCCTCTATCACTTCACTAACCTTTCTCTTAGTTCAAGTCACTAACTAAACTAACCAAGATTTTTTATGCTTTACTTTCTCAAAGGCACAAATCTCCACTACTCTAGGATTAATGTAACTGTGAGTATAACCAGGTTCAATCAAGATAGAAACATATTGATCAACAATCTTACCTGCTACTTCAACCACAGTGGACTGGTGGTCTGCCTAGCGGTCCTCCAGTTCTGCATAAATCCTAGGGATGACTCTTGCTACTTGACCCACTGTTTGTGCTTCTTGAATGTTATAAGCTGACCTTGCACTCTCATTCTCGAGTGGGAAATTCCTGCGCATGTGGGGTCCTCCACATCTCAAACATTGGAAAGGTTTTATGTTCTTCTGTCGATCTCTTGGTTTCTCTCCCATCACTCTGGCTGGCTGCTTGTCAGCTTGTGATGGCTGCTTCTGCTGATTCCTGAAGCTAGAAGGTTTGAAACCTTTCTACCTTTGGTCAAACTTCTCATTCTTCTTGTCTTTCCATGACTTATGGTAATCAGGTTTCCCCTTTCTTTTCCCATATCAATACTTAGCCTTCCTTATTGCTTCTTCAAGAGTTCTAGGTTCATAAAACTCGATTCTGTCTTTGTAAGACTGAGGCAACACACTCAAGAAACGATAAATTTTCACTTTTTCATCTTTGATGTACATGACATATCTGAACATTTCTAGGAACCTGTTTGCATACTCTTCCATGGTTTGTTGTCCAAGTCTCAGCTCATGGAATTCTTTGATCTTGTCATTATAGTATTTGTCAGAGAGGTATTTCCAATTGAAATACTTCTGGAACTATTTCCATTTAAGTCTCCTTTCACTAATCTTCCTTACTTGCTTGAAGTGCTCCTACCAAATGGATGCCCTTCCATTAGATTGAATATGGCAACCCTTGCCTTCATGTTTCCCAAATAATACTTAACTTGGAAGTACTTCTTTATCCCAAGAAGCCAAGATTCAACCTCTTGTCCAGTCTTTACCTCGCCATCAAACGTAGGAGGTTTTTCCTTCTTAAATTCATCCCAAGTGCAATCCCTATGGGGCCTCTTTCTCTTTCCCTTACAAGAAGAAGAGCTTGAATCCCTACTGGAATCCTCTGAGTCAAATGACTTACTAGAAGTTCTTCTTCTTCTTCTTCTGGTACTACTCTTACTGTCTTCGGGTTTCACTGTACCCTGCTCAGAGTCTATCTTTCTTTGCAAGTTTGTCAAACTCTACAAAACAACAACATTCAACTGATGCTGCTCTTCCTGGGCTTTAATCAAGCTTCTCATGGTGGCTACAATATCTAGCGGTGTCTCTTGGAATCTCCTTCCATTAGACTCTATGTCATCATTTCCAACTCAGACATTTTCCCCCATGGCATCTTGTGAATGCTTGTAGGAATCCCGAGCATCATATCCATCATGGTTTCTCATGGTTGAACCACAACTTACTTTTCCAAAATGTACTATGACACTGCAAAATGTGTTACCAACACCATTTTTCAGATACACAGTAATTCAAAATCAAAACTATTTACTTACTGTCACTTGGCCAGGCCCAATGCCGCAACCCATAGCTTTGATACCATGCTATAGTGTATGACAATTTGGTATCATAGTGTATAAATTCAGGCCTGCAGTAGATTAATTTCACCCACAACAATTAACAATTGATCATGCAAAATTATCAACAATGGAGACTGAATATGGAGCTGTAACACAAAATTATATTAACTGAGTGTACAATAGACAACCCTGTAATAAAATAGGCTGCTGAATATATAGAATACATGAGCAAATCGAATGCATAAGGAAGCATCCAAATCTAGCATAAAGCAGGCTTACCCAAAATAGGCAAATCCCCCATAGGTGTAAAAAGCTGATCCCAAATCTATCAAGGACCCCACGAATTAGCAAGGGTGCATAGGCAAGCTAAAGAGTGGTAAAATGGCAGCTCATACATGCTTTTGCATGGAGGAAAGAGTGGAGGAGGAAGAGGCAACAAAGCTGATTCACCTCACCTAGTCTTGGTTTCCTATGTGCCTTAAAACACTGAAAAAGCGGGGTATAAAGCAGAAAAAGCAGATGGGCGCCTAGGAGGCCAGGAATAAAGTAGATTTGATTCCTAAGGCTTTCCCAAGCGCTACATGAGTCAATAATGGCAAGTTTGATT
>LPNX010488610.1:170796-262640 GCA_001517045.1 Pseudotsuga menziesii | reverse complement strand
ATGCATGTTGCCATCTCCTTCAGTGATCTGTTCTTCCTCTCTGCAACACCATTTTGTTGTGGTGTGTAGGGGATAGAATACTGCATCTGAATACCTGCATCTGTACAATAGTTAATAAAATCATTCTTGACATAGTCACCACCATTGTCAGATTTGAGTGCTTTGAGTTTTCTTCCACACTGGTTTTCAACCAAAGCCTTGAAGACTTTGAATAGGCCAAAAACTTCTGACTTGTGTTTCATGAAGTGAACCCAACAATACTTGGAGAAATCATCAATAAAGTTCAATGCATATTTGTCCTGACTCATGGACATATGAGGGAATGGGCCAGAAAAATCACTGTGAATCAGCTCGAGGGGTGCAGAGGTTCTCTCATGGTTGGCTTTCTCAAATTTGTGCTCTGGGTGTTTTCCTAGGATACAGCCTTGGCAGAATCCTTTGGAAAATTTTATCTTGGGAAACCCTATGACCATATCTTTCTCACTAAGATCAGATAAATACTTGTAATTTAAATGGCCAAATATTTCATTCCATAGCTTGCTAGCTTCATTAGCATGGATAAGAAGAGCAGAGGGGTTTGAGTAAGACAGGAAGTGTGAAAACATGTATACCTTTTGAGCATGATTCGCTACTCCTTTTGCAATGATTCTTCCACTTGAGATTTTTGTGATCTCAACTTCATCTGGTGAGAATATGAATTTCTTAGGAGACCCAGTGTGGGTCATATGGTACACTGACAGAAGGTTGGAGGCGAGACCAGGGACATACAGCACATTGTTGAAGTTACCATGACCAAGATCTATCCTTCCTTTGCCTTTGCTTTCAGTGAGAGAGTCATCTCCTAGTACAATAGATGGTCCTTTCGACTTGTCCAGTGAGGAGAAGGCCTCCTTAGTCGAAACCAAGTGTCTTGAAGCTCCAGAATCTATGATAAAACTGGGTGAGCTAGATGTGCCAGCAACTAGAGCATGAAATCTCTCTCTGTCATCAGAACTTGATCCTCCTTCTCTCTTCTTTGAGCCTTCTGGAAGGGAGATGCCATTCTTCTCCAAAAATTGAGTTAACATATCTATCTGCTTTTTCATACAAGAGCTTTCAGTATGATTGCCCTTCGAACAGTATGAGCACTTGTTCATATCACCTTTGTTTTTATTCTTCTGGGTATTTTTCTTGGGACCTTGTTGATCCTTTGGAGACTGCTTCTTGTCTCTTCCTTTCTCAGGTGGCTTTTTATCTTTCTTTTTTCTTTTTGAATCCACCCTCGAATCTCCAGCAACCAGAGCTTGGTCTTTGGAAGGTTTGATGGTGCCCATCATCACCAGCTTGTCTTGTTCCTGTGTGAGAGATTCCATGAAATCTGTGAGGCTAGGCATCTTCCAGGTTCGAGCTGTGAGTTTTGTGGCATAGAAGGTCAAAACAAAGACTGAGTAGTCAGGTCCTAGCTTTGAGAGGATGGCCAACACGAGCTGATCATCTTTCTTTTCGAGACCACACTGCTTCAGCTGCAAAACTAGTGCTTTGAACTTGGAGAAATATAGATGTAGGGATTCAAAGCTGTTGGGACTCAGAGAAATCGGCTCATTTTCAATCTGATGTCCCCTCATCTCATCTGTCTTTCCAAAAAGCTCAGACAGCTTCTCCCATACTTGATCCGGTGAAGTCAATCCATCGAGATCGAAAAGGAGGTCTCGGGAAATACTGAGACATAGGAGGCCATAGGCCTCATCTCTTCGATTGTGCCATTTGATCTTCTCTGCAGTAGCATTGGGCTCTGCTTCTATAGCCATAGTCACCCTGTAGAGTCCTTTCTCTCTCAACAAGATCTCCATCTCTGCTTTCCATTCAAAATAGTTGAAGGGAGTGAGGATAGTTTTCTGTGAATCCATAGCTTTAGAAAATCTGTCCTGGCTGTTAGTAGAAGGCTGCCAGTCTTGATGTCGAACCTGCAAATTTTTTTTTGAAGGAGAGTAACAACCTACAATGGCTCTGATACCATGTAGAAATTTAGGCCTGCAGTAGATTAATTTCACCCACAACAATTAACAATTGATCATGCAAAATTATCAACAATGGAGACTGAATATGGAGCTGTAACACAAAATTATATTAACTGAGTGTACAATAGCCAACCCTGTAATAACATAGGCTGCTGAATACATAGAATACATGAGAAAATCGAATGCATAAGGAAGCATCCAAATCTAGCATAAAGCAGGCTTACCCAAAATAGGCAAATCCCCCATAGGTGTTAAAAGCTGATCCCAAATCTATCAAGGACCCCACGAATTAGCAAGGGTGCATAGGCAAGATAAAGAGTGGTCAAAAGGCAGCTCATACATGCTTTTGCATGGAGCAAAGAGTGGAGGAGGAAGAGGCAAGAAAGCTGATTCACCTCACCTAGTCTTGCTTTCCTATGTGCCTTAAAACACTGAAAAGCAGGGTATAAAGCAGAAAAAGCAGATGGGTGCCTAGGAGGCCAGGAATAAAGCAGATTTGATTCCTAAGGCTTTCCCAAGTGCTACATGAGTCAATAATGGCAATTTTGACCTCTATGGATAGGCAATTAGCAACTTGCACATGGTGGGACTCATGGACTAGGCAAATAAGACAAAAATAAATGAATTAATGTCTAAGTGGGTAAATACTATGGGTTGATTATTCTAACACATAGGGTACTCTTGATTGCTCTCTGGCCCATCCAGGCCCAATGTTGCAACCCGCAGCTCTGATATTACGCTGTGATGTACCCATGCCCCATTATCATGTGGAATTAAAAATTTCATCGAGAACCTTCACTGTTCATCGAACACAGGGCATGGTCGTGAACCACATCTCAACATTTCCAACACTATCACACCCCCTCCCATCTTCCATGGATTAGTCCAATGATATGCAGGGAAGGATATCAGAGGAGATCAAACGACAAAGAGAAAACGCGATGAAAAATCGATGATCATAGGTGATCCCGCATATAGAACTAAATTGACGGATCATAAAACACCCGCAAAATCAATGGTGTGGAAAGCCCGAGTTGTGGGGTCAAAAGCTACAAAACTATTGCAATAACACTTTCCAAAACCCACATCCCACATCCCGCATCCTACATCAAAAACAGATCAACGGTGGAGAATCGTCCCGTGAAGATCGACGGTGCGGAAAACTTAACTTGCGGGATTGGAAATATGGAAATTGCAACATCGCGATCCTGCATCCTGCATCCCGCATCCCACAAGTTGTGGAAGGAAATTTGTGGAAGGAAAATCGACGGAAACCAAAATCTGCGAAATGAATTTCCACATCAGGAATCCCGCAAGTTGCGGAAGGAAAATCTACGGAAACCAAAATCTACAAAACGACGGTCCACATCCCGCAAAATCCTTAATTCCTGCAAACTACACAAATGAGGATTTCTAGCAGAAAACCCAAATTTTCAGCTGAATTCTTGGATTGATCTAATCATCTAGGCCATTAACAAACTGGCCAATCTACCTTGCAACTTAGTAAAATGCATTGAAGGAAAAACATACATAGATGCCTATAATTGTAGTTATTTAGGGAACAATGCATAACTCAACATAGCAACATGTTCATCACATTCCATCAAGAAAACACAATGCAAGACTTACAGTTATAGAGAATTATGTAGAAAAGAAAATTTATCTTGAAGAAATCTTATCCTGCAACGAGCTATGTTGCTACAACTTTTCACCTAACCATGGGCTAGTGTGCTCCTTAATCTCTCAGAAACACTTCCACCCTTGAGCTGGGCATGATTTCCAACAGGGATAAGGGAACACTAGCAGACTCATACATAGCCAAGGATGCAATCAAACTCAGCCAAGCCAACATAGTTGGTTTTCACAGGCTGTAAGGTAAAATGTCCCACAGATGGGTTTCACAGGCCACTCAGCCAAGCCATCGAATAGTTGGGTTTCACAGACTGTTCACAGTCAAGCCAATTTTCACCTTAAGGACCAGTCCATCCAACATATGGGTTTAACATACTGTACATATTCAAGCCATATCACTACTGGGTTTATCAAGCTACCTTCCCAAGCCAGCATTCATAATTGGGTTTAACAGATGGTCCAACCAAACGTTACTCACAAGGTCAGGTGCAACAGACACAGCCAAGCCAATAGATGGGTTTAACAGGCTACCAGCCAAACCATCTTTCCCGTTGGGTTAACAGCCTTCTAAGGAAATGGGCAGGAATAACTACTAAGCTAGTGATCTCATCTTCAGAGCTAAGGAAACCTTCACAAGATCTATCTGGCATGGATCCCCCTCTACCTACACACCCAACACAAGGAAGTGTCCCCTTCTCTACTCTGCATTCCCTCAGGCTACACCTTCCCTTCAAGTGCTCTTCAGGATGTGCATGTCAGGTTCACCAGCCACTCTTATTTTACTATGAGGTTCCACACCAGGTTTATCAAGCGCATTCTACATCTCTCCCATTCCTAAGTCTCGCACACAGTTAGACCTGAACCAGGGTTCACAACATAACAACCACAGGGAGACTTCTACATCACAGGCTTACTCTGAACACGAGTACCAGGGCCTCATACGCTCTATAGTTTAGGATAACGTTGCAATACAAAAAATACCACAATGTCTAGGAAAAACACACTCGCAGAATGCGAAGGATACACACACAGAAAAAGCTATGTTGTTCTACTTCCTCTACATGATGACCGGGGAGTGAAGGTGATGAATGAATGATCAAATGAATAATGAATGAATGCCCCTGCAGCTCTCAAAATGTGAGAGTAGGAAAACCAGGTGTGAATGCATGGGTCAGACTGACATACGGTTCTGGTATTTTCTTGTCCCCACAAGCAATACACGACACTCTAGAACTGGGTGCTCTGCCCCATTCAAAATTTCCCATACTCTTCCCTTTCCAAGCAATAAATACCTCAACCACTTTCTAGCAAAATAAATGGTTAGGAAAAAAAAGACAAGAAAGAGGGTAGTTGGCAGTTTTGATGGGTTCTCCACATGACACATGGATTTCCCCAAACAGGTTCAAGGTTAAAATTCCCACCCCCCTTATCCTTAGGAAAATCATGACCCCATCTCATTATTTGCTACATTGACATAGCTAGCTGTGGGATTTTCATTAATTTTCATATTTACATGATGTTTACAAACATGCTTGACTTAGCACAAAAACCATAAGCATCAACCATGATCACCTATATCCAAAGATTAATCGGTGATAGGGCCTTGGCCTTGAGATCCTTGCCATGATTTCATATAATATTTACATCACATATGCTAATGCAACAGGGTCAAAACCGGGGTGTTACATCGTACCCTAGTTCTTCGGTGGAAGAATGGTTTAGGAAACTGATCCTCCCAAGACCTAGTCCTATTTGGGGAGGAAGTAGAATTTTGGAATAGATATGTAAACAAGCTTGTATTGAGTTATGTTCACTTGGATGGGTTTCCCTGGACCAAGAATACAACCAATGGAGATGATTCGACAAAGGTTTGGTATGAGGCGACCATGGAAGTATTCAAGCCCTTTAAAGGCAAAGCTAACACTTTGGATTTCCTTATGAAATAAAGTTTTATCGTGGTAAAATTTGAAAAAAAGAGGATAGCAGGGACCGAGTGTGTGTGTTCTATGTAATTCCGAGGAATTAGGATGAATCCAATGCTCATCTTTTCAGTTATTTCCCTTATGTATATTTCATCTGGGAATTTGCTGGAAAAAAGTTAAGAAACACAAATATAAGTAAGAGGAACATTACACTGGAAAAAAGCGCTCAAAATTTATGGAAAGAATTAGTCATAGGTGTTTTTTATTCCTTCCCAATGTTGTTTGTTTATCATATGGGGAGCTCGAAAATATGTTATATTTAAGGAAATGTGGATCCCTATGGAAGTAACAATTGCATTGGTGGTGCAGAAGTATCACGACTATAAATTATATCTAAAACCCACCAAACAACATGTAATTGTTCCTCCAAGTCTAGATAAGAGTCTCCCATGGGCATTCTTAGATGGTGGTAGTCAAGGCACACCTCCTCTTGAAGGTGTTGGAGGAGTAATTTTCTTGATATAATATTCCAAGATTGTCATAAAGTATGCTCCAACATGAGGAACCAACAACAAGACTAAGCTTGCAGCAGTCTGGGAAGTCCTCAAGGTGTAAAAAAATTGAAACTTTTTGGAGATTCAAATATGGTAGTGGATTGGGAAAAGAAGCAAATACATATTGCAAATCCTCATATTCAACATCTTGTGTCAACAAAATGCGATTTGCAAAATACTTTTGAGAACATCTCTTTTTCTCACATTTACAAGGAACTAAATGCGGATGCGGATGGTTAATCTAAAATGGATTTAGCCATGGAGCTAGGTTTTATAGAGGTACAAGAATACACATATGTATAGGTCAGGGAGTAGTATGTGTAGATCTAGATCAGTGGTTTTTAAATTTGATAATATATACTTAAGAGGGAAACCTTTGGATTTTGATGAAATGGATGAAATATGTAAAGGAAAATAGTAATACAAGATGAAGACAAGCCTTATGCATGTATGGCATAATCAATAGAATCCATATGTAAGTCCTAACATACAACATTATGTAAGTCCTTTCGGATATTCTATGTTATTCCAATTGAATAATTTTTTTTTCATAAATATATATATATATATATATATATATATATATATATATATATATATGTTGAGGAAGATAAATAAAGTTTGTGTGAATGTTTTTAAAGTTTGACAAGATTAACAATTTTGTAGTCAGATAACATGGTTTAGTAAGATTAGTATGAAAATATGGTTTAACAAGGTTAGCAATAAAGGTTGTCATTCTTATTTGTAATAATCAATTAATTACAAGTGTTTGAACATGATTAAATCCTTCTTTGCGGAAAGATAAGCTCAAAATTCCAAACTAAAACACGAAACATAGTAACATAGTAACACGAAACTAAATGGTAGCTTTGTAACTTGAACATAGTAACAAAATTGTATTTATTATGTATATATAAAATCTAAAATGATTATGTTGAAGAAGATTGATAGAGCTTATGTGTGAATATTTTTATAGTTTGAATAGATAAATAATTTTGTAGTTAGAAAATATGGTTTAGCAATATCATAGTAAACAATATCAATTTTACTTGAAATATTCAATTAATTATAAGTATATGAACATGGTTATATCCCCAATAATGGGATCATAATTATCAAACTAAAACATGAAATGTGACCATAATAATGGTTGTAAAATAAGGAGATGTTTTTAATGAGATTCTTAACTAATTTCATCAACTAGATTTCACTTTGATTTAATTAAAAGTTTGTTGTTAATTTGTTAATATTATTTTATTTTTAATAAATTTAAATTATAATAAAAATTATTTTTAAATTAATAATATGTATGAGTTTAATATACACACACATATATTAAAATAATTTAAGTAATTAAAAATTTAAAGATTTTTAAAATGATTTTAAGTAATAAAAAAAATCAAAATTTTTAATATGATTCCCATTAGTGGTTGTTGAAGTGTTGGTGTTAGTATTTAGACATTTATAGGGGAGGGACTTTGGGGACCAATAGTGGTCATAAAATCTGTCCCATGAATCTACCAATACAAAGCCATGTAAACCCTAGTAAATGTTAGCATTAACTTAATTAAATAAATACCAAAATCCAATATTTTAAAAAAAAATAAAACTATAGCTAATTGATAGATCCACCTAACAAACGATCTTGTCCCTACCCTAGCGAGTTATGTTCTCATAAGGAGAATCTTGGAGATGTTATCAAACATTAAAACCACTAACATAATACAATCTACAAGAATATATCCTCAATAAGTCTAGACCTAATGAATGACCTATGAAGAATACATAAACAATTGGCATCCCAACCCATCCTGGCACACATCCACACCTACACAACATACATCCCCACCTATAAATATTACAGTATCTTGGAGGCCAACTTCTCCCACACAGAAATTCAACTACTCAACCCTCCCAATGCAATAAATGATGACCAACCCATTAACTTATTTAAATCAAGAATTAAATTGTTTAGAAGCATAGGGATCATCTAAGTTCATCTCTTAACTATTGGATTAGAATAAAATCAATCCTACATACTCATTCACAAATTTGAGCTTATGATCCATGCCAATGTCAATCTCCAATCAAATCCAACAACACAAATATATAAAATGAAACAAGCATCCCACAATCTACCATATTTGCATTCCATAATTTCGTACTCATTAGCATCACTGCAAAAAGAGAATGGTTTGTCAAAATAATTATGATCACTATCAACAAGTAGTCCATAAGAGTTTTTTTCATATAAGGTATTAACAGTCTATATGATCTACATTACTCTCAATTGATGTTAAGAGTATTTTCTGCTGCATTCTTGTTAGAGTATATATGAGGATATGTTAGAGTATATATGCAATCATATGAAACCTACATTAACAATTTAATTATTTTGATTATAAACTGATAAGAAAATTGCAAGTAAACACATCATTCACATATATAACCATATAAAATCCTCAATGACGATTTTGACTATAAGTTCATAAAACTTGTAATTTCATACCACTTGAAAATATAAATTCCCATCATAAACTAGGGTTACATAATTTCTTTGTGCACAAACATAAACTTAGATTACAATAGCTCCATGCAAACAATGAATATACCATAATACTATGAACATGCAATTAGGGTTACATAATTTACTTTGTGCAAAAAAAAACACAAATTACATTAACTTCATGTAGATAATGAAGATAAAAGAACACTATGACAATTGTTGCAATGCCATTGAAATAGATCATGCATGTGTATAGGAGTGTGCCATTACTCTACATGTATTTGCAATCATGCCAAGAGTCAATCACATTGCTCGTACAAGGAGGTCAAGGAGGCAAGTTACCGGGGGTGCACAACTACAATGCACTTCCTCGTATGAAGACCCACCCACATTGTTGGTAACAACAATCATATTGGGGATGTTGACGAGCATAATGAGATATTGGGTGATGGTGTTGTTCCATAGAAAACCTTGGTGCAAGATTTAAGTGCAACCAAGAATATCAATTTCATCATAGGATGGACTGAAGAGGATATGATGAATGCAATTAATGATCTATAATTCAATGGATGTTATATCATAACAGTTGGCAAAAAACATGGGATTGCACCCACATTAGTGCATTATTGGATAGATGGTCTCATTCATGCAAAATGAAAAGGTCCTCTTATAGTGATGCCTGCATAAGGGGGGGAAGAAGTGTTTTTTTGGTGCAAGGAAATGGTTAGAATGGTCCATGGGATGGAATTAATACATCTAAAATACACTATTGTTGAAATACTTCAAGGCATGCCAAATCGATTCATATATGGTTTCCCTAGGAAATCATGGTGGTTAGGGTTCAAAAAATGACATCCAGAACTTGTGTTATAAACTACAAAGGGACTTGATATAGACACGACTATAAATCTATGTCCTATAGTCTTCTCCAAATTCTATGACGCAATATCCAATGTGTATGAGAAACATGCCTACAGACCAAAACATATATGGAACTGTGATGAAATAGGTTTACAAGCAAGGAGGAATTATGGCATGTGTGTAGTTTCTAAGAGAGGGAGCAAGAATGTGCCAAAATATTTTCCCAAGAGTAGGGATTGGATAACCATTATGTGTTGTGTAAATGCAATCGGTGCATCAAATCCTATGTTTTATCTGTTCAAGGGATATAGACAACTGAAAAACTATATCTAGAACTGTGAACCAACATCATGCATGGACGGACATATGCATGCTTGAATGACTAAAGAATTGTATTTGAATTGGATTTGTCACTTTGTAAATCTATGCCTAGTGGTATTTCACCTAAAAATAACCACTTGTTTATTTTTTATGGACATGGTAGTCACATAGTTGTACAGAATATTGAGGAAAACAAGTTGATAATTGACTTATTGACCTTGCCTCACGTACTACTCACAAGTAAAAACATCTCGATGTTAGTGTGTTTGGCCCTTTTAAGTATTTCTTCATGTCTGAGAGAGCAGCATGGATGTAAAAGAACCTAGGTATGGATATCAAGAGGTTTGAATTAACCGAAGTAAATCTTTTAAAAGGGATCTTGCACCCTCAAATATCAAGGTTGGATTTAAGTGGACTAGAATCTGGCTACTTAATCCTAATGCTATTCTCCATGATACTATTTGTAGCCAAGACTTTGATGTACATGACAATGAATATGCAGATGTTGTAGACAAAATTTTATCCCTGTCTAAAAAACACTACTAGACATTGGGTGACAATGCTAAATATGTTACTGCTACTCAATATGACCATGAACTAGTTGTCAATAATAATGAGGTTGCTGTATCAAATGAAAAACATATAGTTTCTCTAGAGCATGTTCATGAAATAGCTACGAAGAACAATAAAGTTGTTGGATCATATGAAACAATTGCATATTTTGAAGAGCAAAATCATAATGTCATTGCCAATCTGAATGTGGTTGATGGTGGTGAACCACTAGGAAGAAACACTAAGAAACCAACAGTTCCAACTCAACTATCATGACATGAGGGGTATATGAAGCAATGATGAATATGAATAGACATATATCATATACACCAATAATTAAAACCTTAACACGCCTTCGCTGCCATCTATTGTCAACAACCAAGTTTCCCATTATTATGTCGATGAAGGGGGTGTACAAGAACATAGTGCAAACGATGAAGTGAAAACTAAAGAAGACAATGCAGATGAAGCATTACTCCAAGACGATCCTCACATTGAATGAGGTAGGCACAATGGTACTCAGTTAATTATTAATCCTACAAAGGGAGATAATGGTAGTTCCAAAATTGACAAGAACAACACATTATATTTGATTGAGAAAGATTTCATAGATACTTACTCCAGAAGACTACATCAAACTATTGGTTGAGACAAAATATAAGAAAAAATACATGCAATATTTAAAAAAAAGGAATTGGCAAAGGAGAATAAAGTAGCAAGGATTCTAGAACTTGAAAAATGAAGGCAGGAAAGGATCCAAAGACAGAAATAAAGGAAATAAAAAGAGCACCAAAAATAAGGGGCAAGGCAGGGAAAGGAACAAAGAAAGCTACAACAGACAATAGAAAATGATTGAGGGAGTGAAAAAAAGGTGGGCATGACTAGAAACAAGATCAGGAAAAGTAGGAGGATGTCCAAATCATTGGATCAAATTGCAGAAAAGACCTCACAAACATCCATATCCCCCAATATCATCAGGAATATATACCTCCCCCTTTTGTTTCTACTAGTGCAAGGTTTAATACGAAATATGATTTTACAACACCTCCAACCAAGGGTGTTGAGAACAAGTTAGAGCTATGGATTTTCAATTCTTCCTTAGTTGTAAG
This sequence comes from Pseudotsuga menziesii, assembly GCA_001517045.1. Lineage (NCBI taxonomy): Eukaryota > Viridiplantae > Streptophyta > Pinopsida > Pinales > Pinaceae > Pseudotsuga > Pseudotsuga menziesii. Next base: position 251,186 of record LPNX010488610.1, on the reverse strand, counting down.
TAGTGACATGGGCTCAAGCGCATGAGGGAAACTCAACCCATTCTGATTAAGCAATCTTGGGAGGCCCAACCTATCGTGAACCTACCTAGATGAACCAGCTGTAGGAAACACAACAAGATTGGAAAATGAGCTTTGGATACCCCCCTAAACCATTGGTATGTTATATGCTTATCCTAATCACAAGAACTGTGTATTTTGTTACAAAGGAAATTATTGGTTCTTGCTCCATTTTTGGATTGAATCCAATATAAGGAATTGATTAGTATGTATGAAGTCCCAATACTTCAAGGATTTGACATGTATTCCCTTATACTATGAAAGTATGGATAAAAAGTTCCATGTCTCCTTGTTGAAGTTCCTATAAATAACATTCCTAATCTCATTATTAAGTCAAGATGAATGAGTTCCATACTTCTACCAAAAATATGGAATCATAGTCATTAAACTAAAGAGGCCAATATTATATTTAAATCATATAGTGCGATGGGATTAACATGGATTTCAAAGATTGTTATGTTTTTGGTGGTCTCGTGAAAGTGAAATTATAACAATTATTTCTTGAAAATAAATGGAGTGTAGTCATTGTATATAATTCAGTAAAAAAAAGAAATTGCATCATCGCTTCCAGCATGAGGATATCTATGAAACAAATAATGCATAGAGAATGCAAGCGAGGAGCATAAATATGCTTTTAGTGGATTTTCATCTCAACACCATGGACATAGAGATTAGGAATTTGAATAAATAGTTGAAGGTGAAAAGAGCTAGGGTTGAGAGAAAAACAACTTTAAACAATAAATATAGTTTGCTATGTATTGAACTTATAACATTCATGATTGAGTATTTCAATAATATCATTGGATTACATACTTTTATTTATGCATTAACAAGTTTTCCATTGATAGTAACAACCCCCAATAATGTATCCAGAGGAATAACAACATGTTCTTGTTGATGTATTTGTAACTTCGGAATGTATTCACTTGTATATTGTATGTATTGAGTCATTTCATGCCCCGATGTTCAGATCGGGAGATTCAATAATGTAAACAAGTCATGTAAATTCATTTAGGTTAATCCTCCATTGTAATTCGAAGCAATAATCCCCACAATTGTGTCAAGGTTAATCCTTCTTGTTGATTGGAGGGCAAAGTCCCTATAGTTGTGGGGCACTAGGGTTATTAGACTCTCCTAGAGATGTCGGCTTTAGTAAGTAATTGTTAAGTGGGGCCGAAATGTTAAAGTGGAAATTAAGTGAATGAAAGAATATAAATAGAGAGTGAGCCTCTCTATTTATCACACACACACTCACTAATTGGGGTGCATGAGTGAGAGAGGAGAATCTCTCTCAAGTGTGAGAGAGAGAACAAGTTGCGTAGATAATCTTTTCTATTTTTAGGTTTTACTACTGCCATTGGTACTCATTCTATCTCTGAGGAAGTTGTGGGATTTTCTCCTTTATGGTGTCCCTGAGGAAAATTATTTGTGTCTCTTGTCTCTTGTGTTCATTGCTGTGCAAGTTATTCTCTTAGATAAGATCCTAAGATAATGCTAGCTTCAATGATAAAATTCTAACATGGCATCAGAACTAACCTAAGAAGAAGACATTGTGCAGCTATGGAATCTAGGGATTCTTAATTTTTGGGTCTCTCTCCATAATCCATCAGCAAAATTATGCTAGGTTGACTCTCCATTGAAGGGCGCATCTTTCTGTCGAAGCAGAATTCGATTCCAGGAATTTTCAGTTTTTGGTGCGGGAAATTAGGGCTTCTTATAGAAGAGGAATTTTTGAGTGAGCCTAACATAGGATTTCTATCGTCATCAAAATCAAATTTTATAGACCTGGGTCGATATTTTTGGTTGGGTGAAACTCTGGGAAAATCAAACCCTAGTTTGACCTCGAGTTAGAAAAACCCTAAAATATTAAAACCGATAAGTCTTGGTACATTCTCTATATCTTGGGATTGGAGAATTATTAGGAGCAAAAATTTTCACAAGCCGAATATACAATCCTGATTTACACTGTGTCCAAAATTCAGCCTTCGATTCACTATATTCTAGGAGATATGATCCCTCCAAGTTAGGGTTCTATCCTCTTCCAGGATTCATCCCTAAACAGGACACCTGGGGAGAATTGCTATATCTTGGGATATAAAGGTCCAAATTAAATTTATGAAGATGTTCCATAAAGGGCATGGAATTTTATTTCTGTGGTCCAATTTTCACACCCATAAGATGAAACAATGACACGTGGCAGTCTATACAACTTCGCTATGCTAAACAGTCCTGAAATAGGTCACCTTGGTAAAACGATCATAAGTCCCAATTGGTGAAACAAATTCTCATGAAACCTATGGTATTGGAATAGGGACAGGCAAGGCTACCAAAATACAAATTTTTAGACATAGAGGAGTAGTAATTTTGGAGATACCATAGAAACAGTATTAGGAATCTCTACATAAGAAATTGGTAAAGTAGGGCTTCCTATTTTGGGAGCTTCCCTCCACTGTTTTTAGAAAAGGAGTACATTGGATAGCTCATGTTGAAGAGATGTATCTTTCTAGACAATCATATTTGAATGATTTCAAGTTTTAAAAATTAGGGTTTCTCTAATAAACCCTAGATCAGCCAGCTCCAGAACCAGGACGAACACCTCAAATTGGTAAGATCTAATCTTTTGCTATTTTCATTTGAGGTTCTCATTTCAAAGTGATCTATCACATCAACTTGATGATAAGCTTGGTGAAGTTGACAAATTCCAAGAATGGAAGTATATGATCTCTCTGAATAAAATGATTGGACACCTACATAAGTAGAGAGGTTCTAGTTCCAGAGGGAGATGAGGCTGAAAGCCTTACACAAGAAGAACTTGGTCAAGGCCAAGAATATCAAGGACGATTTAGTCCTAGATCAGCTCGTACCACAAGTGTCTTCCCTATAGACACTGAAAGAGACATTTGACTAATTGACCAAGCTATTTTAAGGGAAGAACATAAATCAGAAGATGACCTTAAGAAACTAGTTGAAGAATGTGAAGATCTAGAATGCAAAGACCATACAATCATACTTTACATGGGTCTCTCAAATCAAAGAACAACTTGTAGTAGTAGAAGAAGAAGTGGAGAATGCAGAAGTAGTGATAGCCACCTTGAATGACATCCTAGGATCATGGGATTCATTCATGCAAGGAATGTGTGCCAGAAGGAAGTGATTAGTTTCAGCAGACTCTGGGAAGAGCACACACAAGAAGAAGAAGTTCGACTCATAATAAGAGAAGAGGAGATGGGAGCAATTGAATATCAATCTCTCACCATCCAAAAAATATCCCTCAAGTGATGAGGAATATGAATGACTCAACTCTTGAAGAAACTCTTATCCATCTTAGTATTTGAATAAGAAATGATGAATGAAGAAGATGATGAAGCTGAAGGCTCAAGAAGGATTCTACCCATAAAGATAAGTATTCAATTGTAATTTCATGATATTGTTTTGTTATGCACTTGTTTATATTCAAATGTATGTGTTATGCATGATAGAATGTTTGCATTAATGACAATATACTACTACTATGCATGTGATGGGTAAGTAGCTCATGGTGCTATACAACTCTTGATTGCTACTTATCTAGAATGAAACTTCTTTGCTGACATATTGGATTTGTGCACAATCTCAATGTTGTCCTAGTAGAGATGGAAGGCATCTAGAAAGTTTCCTTGAGATATGGATGAATGTTGTATTGGCTAAAATAGTTGCATAATCATATATCTTGATGCAAAATAATTTTTCATTATGAATATACCTTATGAAATGTTTCTAACCACATAAATGCATTTGACTTGTAGGAAAGATCGCGTACAATCACCTACAAGCAAAGAAGGATGAGACTTGTTCCAAAGAACAAGCAACGACAGTTCAAGATGAAGAATAATATGATGAATGCAGCGACATCATTGATGCAGAACCTTCTAGCCATGAAGAAGTAACCAAGAATAAAGGGAAGACTAGTTCAAGAAGAATGATGTGTAGGATGCAATATCGATACATGAAGGGAAGTTCATAGTTCCATCATGTAGTAGATGGAAACATCATGGGATACAAGGTAGGATTCATAGCACAAGGCATAGACTACGAAGAGACATTTGTAGCCACTAGAAATACACATGACATGAAGAATCATGTGTGCAATTGAAATAAGTCCTTGTACGAACTTAGAAGATACCCATGGGATAACACATACATGAGGAGATTGATGAAGATATTAACGTTTGCTACACGGTTGAAGATGAAAGCCTATAGAGGATGACAATCTCACATATGGGTGTGAGAAGAAATTTTGAAAAAGTTCAAGATAGAGGATCTCGGTATCCAATGATCCTAGATGGATACATAGAATATTAGTAGTAGAGGAAGCTACTTGTCACTCCGTTACAAAATGTTTCAGTGCATAGAGTTTGAAAGACAGAGGAAGAATGATGCTCCGCTTCAGAGGGAGTGACTGCAAATGATCCTGAGGTTCAACATGGTATGATAGGATGGACATATTATTGATGAATCTAGGATTTACTTAGGGTAAAGTGGATTCTAACATTTGATTCAAGGTTTAAAGCAAAAGACCAGTGATGCTCCTGTTATATGTCAATGACTTGTTCCTGACAGAAAAGAGGAACTCATTAAATTTGCAAGAAGGAGACTTGCTGCAAAGTTTGAGATAAAAGACTTGGGGATGATGCACTACATTCTAGGCATGGAGGTGTGGACATGGGAAGTATGCAGTAGAGATCCTGAAGAGGTTTAGGATGATGGACTACAAGGCCATGACCACACCTATGGCATCAAACCTGAAGCTGTTGAGTGTTGCTTCATCAGATTCATTTGATTCCATGATGTATCATCAGATGATTTACTTGACAAATACAAGACCAAATATTTGATTTGTTGTGAACACATTGAGACATGTTTACATGATGGTTGCAAAGCATGCAGTGAGGTACCTGAAGGGTACAGTTGATTATGGGATCAAGTATGAGGTGAATCAAAAGACTAGCCTAGAGGGTTATGTGGATTCATATTGGGTAGGCAGTGCCATTGATAGGAAGAGCACTTGGAGTTGCTACTTCAGTATGGGATCAAGTGTGATCTCTTGGTTTGGTAGGATGGAGTCTTGCATGGCACTGAGTACAACTGCAGCAAAAGATGTTGCCACTTGCTATTTGGGAGGTAGTATGTTTCTTTTGAAAACTACTATTTGATTTGCTTGATCTAAATTGCATTTTTTTATGATGCAGAGAGGAGCAGTGAAGCTCCAGTATGTGATCCAAATCGAGATCTCTTGAAAAAAGGATTTCTAGCATATTCGATGAGACAGGTTGTCTGAGCATAAATCATGGTGAAGCTCGTAGGCTGCTCAGATGTAAACAGGCCTATAGGTTGTCCTCGGATGTAATCAGTCCTAGCGAAGCTCGCAGGTTATCCTTGAACATAATCAACCCTGATGTGATTCTATGCTAGAAATGGACAAAGTGAAGTTTGATTACTTTAGGGAGAAGCTTGGTGTTCTCCAGATCGAGGTTCCCTCCAAGGGGAAATGATGAGTCCTAGAGCCATTCTAACATGGTTAGAGTATTAGGTTCCTTCCATGGTCAGATGTAACGGCTGATCCATTCTGTCATGGTGAGAGGATTTGGTTCCTTCCATGTCAGATGTGAGTGCTGAGCCATTCTGATATGACTGTAGGATTGGTTCCTACATGATCAGATATAAGTGTTGAATGCCATTCTTGGAATGGAGGCACCTCGTTAGTTACCAGGAATACTCAGCTTGGTGCTGAGTTTCCATTCTCTGGGAGAATGGAGGCACCTGGTCAGTTACTAGGAATCCTCAGTCTGGGACTGAGAGCCCTTCCAATGTGGTGTTTTCGAACATGGTCAGATGTAAGTGCAGATCCCTTTCAATGTGGTGTTTTTGAACATGGCCGGATGTAAGTCCAGAGCCTTTCCGATGCGATGTGTTCGCACATGGTTGGATGTAAGTGCAAATCCCTTCCGATGAGGTGTGTTTACACATGGTCAGATGTAAGTGAGGAGCCCTTCTGATGTGGTGTGTTCACACATGGTTAGATATAAGTGCTAAGCCATTCTAGCGTGATGTGTTTACACATGGTCACCTGTGAGTGTTGGGACTTTCTAACAATATGAGGTCAAATGTGAGTGCTAGGCATGCCTTTCTGACAAGATGAGGTTAGATGTAAGAGCTGGGTGGGCCATTCTGACTTAGGGTCAGATATAAGCATTGAAGACCTACATGAAGGGTAGGCCTACAACCAGTATGAAAAAGGGCTGGCTCTGTAGAACTTCCTGTGACGAAAAGAATGAAGAGATAGAACCATTTGGTTGACATAGTAGAAGCAGTGATGATGATGATTTGGTGATGATATAGCTTTGATGATGATCTAGATTAAGTGATGACCCAGCAGTGACGATCTAGATCAAGTGATGATCCAGAATTGATGATGATCCAACAGCGACAATCCATATCAAGTGATGATCTATACTTGATGATGATCTAGCAGTGACGATCCTGATCAACTGATGATCCAGAATTGATGATGATCCAGCAGTGATGATCCAGACTCGATGATGATCCAATGATGATCCAGACTGGATGATGATCCAGTGATGATCCAGATCTAGTGATGATCCAGACTTGATAAAGATGACTTGACAATGAAGATGATGAAGATGATGAAGATGACTTAAAGATGAAGATGACTTGAAGATGAATATGACTTGATGATGATCCAGATGGTACAGAGAAGAAGACTTGTGCTGATAAATTGTGTCGAGAGAATACCTTTCTAGTTAAGAGGGAGTGTTGATGTATTTGTAACTTCAGAATGTATTCACTTGTATATCTTATGTATTGTACCCCAATGTTTATTCCAGAAAGTATCCATAATGTGATTGAGTCATGTCATGCCTTGATACTCCGATCGAGACATTCAATAATGTAAATAAGTCATGTAAAGTCATTGAGGTTAGCCCTCCATTATAAGTCGGGGTAATAGTCCCCACAATTGTGTCAAGGTTAACCCTCCTTGTTGATCAAAGGGAAAAGTCCCCACAGTTGTGGAGCACTAGGGTTATTAGACTCTCCTATAGATGTCAGCTCGAGTAAGTAATTGTTTAGTGGGGCCGACATGTTAAAGTAGAAATTAAGTGAATGAAAGAATATAAATAGAGAGTGAGCCTCTCTATTTATCACACACACACACACTCATTGGGGTGCATGAGTGACAGAGGAGAAGCTCTCTCAAGTGTGAGAGAGGGAACAAGCTATGGAGATCATCTTTTTGGTTTTCGGGTTTTACTGCTGCCATTGGTACTCATTCTATCTCTGAGGAAGTTATGCGGTTTTCTCCTTTATGGTTTCCCCGAGGAAAATTCTTTGTGTCTCTTGTCTCTTGTGTTGATTGCTATGCATGTTATTCTCTCAGATAAGATCCTAAGATAATGCTATCTTGAATGATAAAATTCTAACAGTTCCAAGTTTTATGCACATTCACGCCATGAGTGAATCTTAACTAGATAACATTCATGCATATATGTATTCTTAAGAGGAAACTACATAAAGTGCATGGATAGAAACACTCTACATTATAAGTGAATTTCAAATGCATTTCCCAATATACAAACCATATAAATCATGGCGCTTGACGTATATGATACCTCTATTGTTTAATAAATTTATTTCTATCAATCAAATCCTTTTGCAGATTTGGATGCTAAAATAAATACTACAATTGAATAGTGTCTATATCAATAATAGGAAAAATAACAATAGAAATCAGAGAAAAAAGGTTGAAAGACCAATTCATAGAATCACAAAGAATAAGAACAGAACTGGAAGAAAATATAAAGAATGGGGAGGATATTGAAGAAACTCAAGAGGTTGTATGTAAGATCAAGCTGAGAGAGGAACTAATCAGTGCCAGTATAAGAGACCAAGGGATGGACATGCCATACATCCCATAAATAGGAAGCTGGAGGGAAGGAACTAGTGGAAGGAAAGATCATGAAAACCATTTTTCACGTAACGAAGTGTTTCAACTAATTCCAAAATATATCTTGAGTGCAAAAGAGGATCATCAAGAACTCTTAGGATATGCAAAAAATGGAAGTACTCTAGAAAGTGAACCCCTCATTAAATAAATAATTGGAAGCAACAAAGCAAGAATTCCCATGACTGATCCCCATACACACCTACAAATTTTGCTAACAAACTCTTACAATCTTGTTTTCCAATTGTTCTGGTATAGTCAGCTAAATAGTAATAGTAATAGTTCTCAAAGCATCTCATTAGTTGGAGGAAGCAATAGTAGTTCTTAATAAACTAGTAGAAGTATTGTAGTGCAAATAAGACCCCAAGGGTTTATATTGGTAGCAAAACTGGCTACAAAACCAAGTACAAAAACTATGAAAATAATTCCAGGAAGACCTTTGTTGAGGTTCCCAATTTTTTTTGGGAACATAGAAGATGATATAGTGCAACATTAGTTTTTATGTGAATCAATATGGAATGCCATGGCAACTCTAGCAACATCCAAATTGGTAGAATTCCATAAAACCCTTTGTGGTAGAGAACTATATTGGTATGTGAGACTTGTTGAAATTTAGGTTCTAAACACGTCAACTCCTACATTGGAAGAAACCAAAAACTTATTCTTGGATGAGTTCTCGTAACCTAAATTAGAGTAGCAGGGAGTTGCAGAACTAAGATAAATTCGACAAAGACCTGGAGAATCATCTTGGGAATATGCAGAGTGGTTTAGAGATGTGTTAACCAAGTTGGATACTCAATACTTGAAGCTCATCACAACGAATGGTTTATTAAATGGTTTTTTCTGTCGATAAATATGCCCTTATCACAAAGGTAACAACCTCCCCAAATGTGGCTTTGGAGAAAGTAATAAAAATTGAATCCATGGAAAAATATCTACACTTAATGGGAATGGGGATATGTGCTTTATCCTCTTCTAGTGAATTATAACAAGTACATCACAAAATAGGAAAAATAACTAAGGTGATCCAATATATGAATACACCAAAAGTACCGTAGCCATAGGTATGGTGCACTAGTTGCAAGACATAAGGATATCACGCTTCTAAATATACAAGGATGTAAGGAGTATAGGTTATTCTAGGAGCAGCATTCAATACTAGACCTAGTGTGGAAGTTGCACAAATTGTTGTGGGAAATCCATTTCATTATGTAGGAAGGTTTTCATATCTAGAACCATGTACAAGTAAATCTAATGACTATTGTGAAGCTTGTAGATCAATTAGTCACACTCCATGACTATGCCTTATGTATTAGAGGTATTATTTAGCACCTAAAACAATCTACTGTCAATTTTGTGGTTTGATGACACATATTAATGAAAAGTGTAGATCCTTATATTCCCTCATAGAGAGGCCATACCAATTTATATTTCAAGTTCTAGATTAAAATCAGGGGAATAGAGGAGAAGGAAATGGAGGAGGATTCAGAGCAAGAAGAGGAGGTTTTGGATCCAAAAGGGGAGGTGCTTGCACAATTTCATGGCAATATTACAATTCTAATTAGATTATTCATTTGGTTCCGAATTTTCCTTTTTCTAAAATACTGTGGTGTACCTATTTCTGCATCAAAACTCATACAATAGAATAACGTATGAAGCTTATCACAAAATGGGAAGATCATGCAAGAAGGCTGCTTCCAAAGTTCTATCGATAGTGGTTCACTTTGCACTGTTGTCAACAACTACCAACAAATACTCCCTAAACATCGACCTAGAAAGGATTTAACCTTTCCTACAACACCTATGAAGAAGGAGCAGACTCACCTAAGATGTCTAAAGGAGGGATATAGGAACCGAGTTTTCATAGTGGGAAGAGGACTTTGCACTATCTTTTATCCAATCACAACATTACCTAGAAATTCATAGTTAAAGGGAAAGCATAGATGTAGCATAACCATTCATAAATTCATATAATCCATCGTAGATTTAACCCAGATAATGAAAAAATACATAATTCATAGTTAAACCATCTTCAAAAACAACACATTCCACAAAACCAAGACATTACAACTTAAACTGCCAAAATGTTGATGAAATTCGCTTTGTAAGACAAAGTCTTCATAACACCAATACTAGAAATGAACCACAAAAGACAAAACATTCCTCAGTTGATTACTACTGAGCCAAAAGATGATCAAAAGATGCCATTTTAATTTCCAATTCTAACTCTACTTATAGGCTCACTAGGTCGTTACAAAATGGTCCACTTGATCAATTTCTAACTAACTCAACCAACATATCCTAGTTTGTTGATTTCATCCTCGGTCATAGTTAAATTTTATCTTTGTCAACATCCTTCCTATAAATGGTGATAGCACACTTTACATGCTCCAACCCCTTTCTAGCAAGCCCCCAACACAAACTTGTGGCTCGTCCTCGAGCCACGTTAGTTGAAAGCAAATAGTGCATTGAAATTTGTCTTGAAGTCATATATTATGTTTTGACTTGATCGACGACTTCCTTGACCTTTTCCCTGAGTGTTGTACACTCTTCCACTTCTTATTTCATCAGATATTCTTCACTCATTTGTTGCACTTTTCTCAACTCTGCCTTGGTGTTCATGATTTCATCCATGGATTTGAGCACCAATTTCTCTGTTGTACCTTGCATTTCATCAAAGTGTGTTGAACTCCATTGGTTCCTTGTACATGCCTTGTTAATGTGCTGCTACAACTCTTTTAGCTCTGTTGTCTTGGTCACTTACACAAGTGGGGGCATTTTTTTGTGTGATCCCCATGACATTGTCAGCTGTGCTTCTACTTCACTAAGGTTGCACATCTAGTTGGTGTAACTGCTCGGCTTGTACCAAGCTCCCCCAAAACTATGTTATTTCATCCACAATCATCTGCACTACCTTTTCTAATTCCACTATCTCTATTGAGACATATTCACTTGTAAGCTTGGTCCTTATTATTATTTTTTGTATCTACTTTCAAATCCACTAGAGAATATCTAGGGACTACTAATACAGATCTTGGTATTGAATATTTTAATCATTCTTTGATTATAGACAATATAAGCTCTTGCATCTTGGACTTATTAGCACTACAGGTACATCTGATAATGCCTTAGCAGCTTAACATAAGGATAAATCCAAGTCTCCAAATAAGTAATGTAACATCCCTGACCCTCTGACTGGTGAAGAAGATGCTACTGAACCAACAAATCATCCAAGCATCTAGCCCCATGAACATGAACACACACATACATATAATGCTGAAGCATGATACTTAAAAACATAAAACATATTACGAAGCATAATCGTTCATGTACACAATGGAAGAAAACCATATCAATAAATCATTCATTCATATACAATTCATCATTTAACATGTGCATCATCATTCATCAATGGCAAATATGGTTACAGACATAAGTTAGGCAAGAATACTTATCTTATAGAGAACTTGTTACGCAACCAGCTATGTCGCTGCAACATTCCACCCAACCATAGGCCCACGTGCTCCTTAATCTCTCAGCAACGTTGCCACCCCCGATATGGGCATGATTACCCAAGGAATAAGGAACTAACAGGCTTAAACATAGCCAAGGATAACTACACCACAAGGGTACATAGTTCAGCCAAGTCAACACGGTTGGGTTTATCAAGCAAATAATAGAGTAGCCAAGCCAACAAAGTTGGGTATATCAAGCCATCCAGCAGCTGGGAAAGGCTAAATGCTAAGCTGGTGAGCTCATTGAAGAGATAAGGACACCAACACAAGAAATAACCTAGATTCTAGGACACCCACACACACCCAACACAAGGAAATCAGTCCTTTCTCTACAACGCAGTCCCTCAGACCCTGATCTCCCTTCCAGTGCTATTCAGGGGTTGTGGAGAAGAAATCTATCCCACTGGCTCTGTCTATGTGGTTCCCAAACCACCAGGTTTATCAAGCACATAAGGCCCTCATTTACCACTCCAATGCAGTACAAGGACAAAACCACTGCATGCATGCAACAAACAACCATTCAAGCTTTAACAGGGAAAAAAAATATTTGAATCATTCTTGGCCCTATCATGGCCAAGACGAATCCACAACAACCTAAAACAACCAAACACATGGGAAAAACACAGTCCATCAATCATGGTAAACAAAAGCCCACAAACCACCATAAACCCATAGCACACAATCCCCGATGCAATCGCTGGAGAACTTACTCAGACAGAAATGGGAAAGGCACATACTCCCAATCTGTGCATGAGGGAAAAATACATAGCTAACAAAATTGTGGAATAAAACACGGGCACGATTCCATGATGGAGTAATAGAACGTTACATAGTTTGACAATGGTGGAGAATACACGACTCTATGCACGAACAGGAGAAAGAATCGATCCACAATCCAACAGTCGGTGAGGAAGAGGAGAACGAACCCACATCAATGAATTGCGGCCCCCTTTTAACTCTACTTAGTGTGATGGAAAATGAACAGACTCACAATCCGGATAGTGGATAGACCATCCAAAACCCAAAAGGCATGTCATGGAGAGAGAGCAGGCGTGGGCGTAGTAGTGGTTTTCCTACCAGCCAACATCTGCCCCAATTAACAACAGAATAACTAAGGTGGTGGCTGGATGAGACAAGGGAAGGTGATAAAAAGAGTGGTGACACATGGATTTTTCCCCATGGCTCAAGATTCAGCATTCCCCACCCTCCTTATCCTTAGGAATCATGCCCCTTCTCAATTTGGTTGTAGTGAACATAGCTAGCTAGGTTCATTTAATTAAAATGCACATTTACATGATGCTACAACTTAATATGTATGCTGCATGTTCCAATATACCATCGATGACAATTCCAATCCAAAACATAACATAACCGAATCTATGGTGGGCCTTTACCTTTATCTCTGCACCATGATTGTTTATAATATATGTATCATGTATATTTAGTGCAAACAGGGACAAAACTTACATTCCCCTCCCCCTTCAATAGCACTGCCCTCAGTGCTTTACAAAATTGAACACAATGCTACACTGGTACTACCTTAGTGTTCTACAGAATTGAACAAAAATGGATGTGCCAATTGCATGGCATCCTCCAGCTCCCACGTAGCCTCTTCAGGTCCGTAATGCTCCCATTGCACCTTTACCTACCCTATGGCTCTGTTCCAGAGCATTGTGACCTTCCTGTACAGGATGCACATTGGATCTATTTGGAACTCTCCCTCGGGTTCCACCTGAATCACATCCCAATTTATCACATGGTTAGGATCATGTACATATTTCTTAATCAAAGAAACATGAAAAACATTATGAGCTCTAGTACTAGCAAGAAATGCAAGTCTATATGCAACAGGCCCTATTCTTTCAAGCACTTCAAATGGCCCACAATATCTAGGTGATAGCTTGGCAAAAATTCCAAGCTTCAAGGAACTTTTATTTTCTTTCAATCCGAGGTAAACATGATCTCCAACACTGAATTCTCTGTTCATCCTATGCTTATCTACATAGCTTTTCTATCTATCATGTGCTGCTTTCAGATTCTGTCTAATCTTTACAACCTCTTGCTCCATTTTCTTGAGCAATTTTGGTCCAAGCACAACCCTGTTCACTGGATTATCCCAAGTCACTGGTGTCCTACACCTTCTTCCATATAAAGCTTCATACGGACTCATCCCCATGGATGCCTGCTGTCCATTATTGTAAGCAAACTCTACCAAGTGTAAGTAATCTTCCCACTTGGTTGGTTTGTCCATCACATACATCCGAAGCATGTCTTCAAGCACCCGATTAACTCTTTCTGTCTGCCTATCTGTCTGAGGATGGTAGGAAGTGCTGAATTTTATCTTTGTACCCAAATCTGCAAATAACCCTTTCCAAAAATTGGAAGTGAACTTGACATCTCTGTCAGAAACTATTGCCTTCAGAAATCCATGCAATTTGAAAATCTCCTTCATGAATAACTTTGCAATGTCATCAGTATTATGTGTAGACTTTACTGGTATAAAATGTGCTGATTTTGTCAACTTGTCTACCACAACCATGATGGAATCATGTTGTCTCAAGGTCATCGGCAATCTTATAATGGAAATAACTTCCCATTTCCATTTCGGAACTGGCAAGGGCTGCAACAAGCCTGCTGGATGTTGATGCTCAACCTTTACCTATTGACACTTCATGCACCTTGAAATGTATTCAGCCATCTCCTTTTTCATTCCTGGCCAAAAGTACTGATTTCTATTTGTAGCAATTGTCTTCTGATATCCTGGGTGACCATAATACATAGCTTGATGGATTTCTTCCATAACAACTCTCCTCAAATACGCTACAATTGGAATATAAATTATGCTTTTATAAGTAAGAAGCCCATCTTCTTCCAATTTATATCCCTCATACCTCTTCTCAAGACTTTGCTACTGCAATTTGTCTTTTACCTGCTCATACAATTCATCTCTGGTGACATGATGACCAATCCGCTACCTCAAATCTATTTGGCAAATACTAAGAGATGCCACATGCATTTCCTGTACCTTTCTGCTGAGTGCACCAACTACCTTATTCTCCTTTTCTTTTATGTGCTTAATTTCGAAATCAAACTCACATAAAAATTCCAGCCATCTCGCTTGCCTAGCATTCACAGTAGGCTGATCAAACAAATACTTTAGACCACAAGGGTCTATTCTGAGCTCAAATATTCTACCCATTAAGTAATGTCTCCACATCTTGAGAGCATGTACTATGGCTGCAAGATCTAGATTATGAGTGGCATAGTTCTTCTCATGCTCATTCAACTTTCTTGACTCATAACATACCACGTGCTTGCCCTGCATAAGGACTTCTCCAAGCCCTTGTCTGCATGCATTGGTACATACCAAAAAATCCTTATATGGATCTGCAACTTTTAAGACTGGTGCACTGGTGAGAAGATTCTTCAATTGCTGGAAGCTTTCTTCACACTTCGAAGTCCATTCAAACTTTATACCCTTCTTTTGCAAAGAAGTGATGGCATGTGCAACTTTGGAAAATCCCTCAATGAATCTCCTATAGTATCCTGCAAGTCCCATAAAATATCTTACATCCGTCGCATTTCTTGGAATAGGCAAATTCATAATGGCTTCAATCTTCCGAGGTTCCACTGATATACCTTCTTCTGAGATAATGTGACCCAAATGCTGAATTCTATCTATATAGAAGTCACACTTGCTTAGTTTTGCATACAACTGATGTTCTTTGAGCACTTGCAATGTCAATATCAAATGCCCTTCATGTTCTTCCTCATTCTTAGAATAAACAAGAATGTCATCAAGGAAAACAAGAACAAACTTGTCCAAATACTGGCTGAAGACACTGTTCATAAGGCACATAAATGTAGTTGGTGCATTTCTGAGACCAAATGGTACCACTACAAACTCATAATGTCTATACCTCATCCTGAAGGCTGTCTTATGAATGCCTTCATCCTTGATCCTCACCTGATGGTAGCCAGACCTCAAGTCAATCTTGGAAAATACCTTTGCTCCTCTCATTTGATCAAAGAGGTCATCAATCCTAGGAAAAGGATATTCATTCTTCACAGTAACCTTGTTCAACTATCTGTAATCAATGCATAGCCTAAGTGTACCATATTTATTCTTTACAAATAGAACCAGTGCTTCCCAAGGAGACACACTCTGTTGGATGTACTTCTTTTCCAACAAATCTTGCAGTTGCATCTTCAACTCTAGCATCTCCAGTGTACTCATCCTGTAGGGTGTATTGGACACTAGTGCCACTCCTGGCACAAGTTCAAAGGTGAAATCAATGTCCCTCTTTGGAGGAAGCACTGGAATCTCATCAGGAAACACATCCTTGAATTCATGTAACACCTGATAGTCCTCCAACCTAGGAGTTTCATCTCCTGTTGGTTCCATAATATGAGCTGCATACAACTGGAAACCTATCCTATAGGACTTCTTCAACTGCATTGCTAAAACTTGTCTTACTGAAATTACCTTCAGAATACCTTTCACAATTACTGGGTTTCCTTCTTCATCTGTGCATTCAAAAATCTTGTTATAATAGTAAAGCTTCACTCTATGAGCCTCTAACCAATCCATTCCAATCAGAACATCATAGGAACCAAGTGGTAGAACATTTAGATACACATAAGTGATCAATCCATTCATAACCAATGGACATTTGTCTACCACTTCACTGAACTTTCTCTTAGTCCTGGTGGCTAGCTAAACTAACCAAGATTTTCTATGCTTTGCCTTCCTAAAAGCACAAATCTCCACTACTCTAGGAGTGATATAACTGTGAGTAGAACCAGGGTCAATCAAAATAGAAACAAACTATTCAACAATCTTACCTGCAACTTCAACCACAGTTGACTGGTGATCTACCTAGCGGTCCTCCAGTGCTGCATAAATTCTAGGGATTGCCCTTGCTAATTGACCCAATGTTTCTACTTCCTGAATGTTATAAGTTTGACTAGCACTTTCCTTCTTGAGTGGACAATATCTACGCAAGTGGGGTCCTTCACATTTCCAATATTTGAGTGGACCCTTATTCTGTTGTGGATATTTCGGCTTTCCACTTGTCACTCCAACTGGATTACTCGCAGCTTGGGATGGCTGCTTTTGCTAATTCCTAAATAGAGAAGGTTTGAAACCTTTCCTTCTTTTGTCAAACTTGTCATTCTTCCTGTCCTTCCATGGTTTATGGTAATCAGGCTTACCCTTGCTTTGCTCATAGCAATACTTAGCCTTCCTTATTGCTTCTTCAAGAGTCCTAGGTTCATAAAACTCAATTCTATCTTTGTAAGACTGAGGCAATCCACTTAGAAACTGTTGGATATTCACTTTCTCATCTCTGATGTACCAGACATACCTCAACAATTCCAAGAACTTATTTGCATATTCATCCATGGTCTGCTGTCCCAATCTTAGCTCATGGAACTCCCTGATCTTATCATCATAATACCTATCAGAGAGGTATTTCTGCCTGAAATACTTCTTGAACTATTTCCACTTCAGTTTGATTTCACTAATATTCTTTACTTGCTTGAAGTGTTCCCACGAAATGGATGCTCTTTCATTCAGATTGAATATGGCAACTCTTGCCTTCATATTTCCTGAATAATCCTGCACTTGAAAGTACTTCTTTATCCCAAGAAGCCAATCTTTAGCTTCTTGTCCCATCTTTTTCTCACCATCAAATGTAGGATGTTTAGCTTTCCTAAATTCATCTCGAGAGCGATCCCTATGGTGTCTTCTCCTTCTCCTTTTATGAGATGATGAGCTAGTATCCCCATTGGATTCTTTAGAATCAGATGATCCACTGGAAGTACTTCTCCTTCTCCTAGTCTTGCTCTTACTACCTTTTGGTTTTGTTGTACCTCATCTAGAGTCTATCTTTCTCTGCAAATCTGTCAAACTATGCAACATGGCAACGTTTAGTTGATGCTGCTCTTCCTGGGCTTTAATCAAGCTTCTCATGGTGGTTGCAACCTTAGACGATGTCTCCTAGAATATCCTTCCATTAGACTCTATGTCATCATTTCCATTGCAGACATGTTCTCCCATGGCATCTCTTGCATGCTCATAACAATCCTGAGCATCATCTCCATCATGGGTTCTCATGAATGAACCACCTTTTGCTTTACTGTTCTTCTTGGAACACTACTCTTGGAAGTTGTCTATAATTCTACTAATGTGTTAGTAGAAAACTGTTAGATGCATATCATTAATATAAATCAAAACTATTTACCTTCCTCTTTTGGAAATTCATAAAACAACAATTTTGCTTAAAACACAAAATTTTTCCCTCTTCCTTTTCAGCCCTGTGACCACTGATAATTTGCTGAAAGCCTACTGAAAGACGGTTGAAAACTGCTTGAAAAATCACTGAAAAGTTCCCTCGAAAAACCCAAATCTTCTTTGGCCCAATCAAACCTCTTCCCAGTTATTTTCTGACACTTCAGTGGTCAAAACATCTAGCTCATCGACTGTCTGTTTACTCATTCCGGTGTGTCAGCCCGTAGTGATCTAATCCTTCAAAAATATAACGACGATTCCAAGGTCTATCCATCCGCAATTTCATTAGCTAAGTTTTTCCATGGTATCGACAGTCGAACGTGTTATTCATCGAGTGCGTAGTCCCTTGAACAACCACAACAGCAGAAAGTGATCTCCTTACGGTTTCCATGGAAACCTATTAGCTATCGGACCTACTATCCATCGAGTGGATAGTGCTTTGGACTGCCGCAATGGCGAATTTACAATCCTTTGATTCCCTCCGATCGGTGGCCTGATCGTTAATAATTTTTTGATGACTTTATATTCAAACCAAATCTTCAAAATTTTCCTCTAATTGTGTCTCCTCCTTACTATCCTTCCAGTGTTTCGGTGGATGAAACCTCTAATTTTCTTCGTTGTATCGGCGGTCGGGCATACTAGGCGTCAGGGGGTTAGTCCTTTCGGTTTCCACAATGGTGACAATCCAATCAACTATGGGTTCTGTAGCCACGCACCTCGTTGGCGATTAAAACCTCTAATCATTGGGAGGAGAGTTCACATGATAGCTGCAATGGCAGATGCCTGAACAACTAAATCCTTTCGATGATGTTCATCGGCGGTCTGATCTCCTATCGTTTTTCGATGTTTTCTTCACTTAGGCAGATTTTCGCAATTTTTTTTCCTTCTTTGTCTCCCACCGTGTCGGTTGTCGAAGAAACTATCCGTCAGGTGGACATTCCATTAAATAGCCACAATGGTAGACGCATCATCAGCTAATTCTTGTCGATGTTCATCGGTGATCAATACCACTAACTTCCACCGATCGTCGATGATTTTCTTGCCTTAGATAGTTTTCAAATTTTTTTTCACTCCACCATCGCTATTGGCGGTTCAACCAACTATCATCTTATTTTTTCCACTGATGTTTCGACGCCTCAAACAACTAATTTTCGGCGATTTTTCACCTTTTTCCTATCGTCGTATCGGCTCTCCCTTCCTCTAACATTCATCGATGTTTGATATTGGAGGACCTTCAGACTAATCGAGCTGATGTTTTGGTGGGCTTCGACTTATATCCATCGAAATTGCGGCTCCCCATCCTCTAACATTCACCGACGGTCGACGAGTACATAGAGGAATTTTGCAAGTTTCTTCTGACTAGCTTCCATCAGGTGAGCTTTAGACTAGCTCTTCCGTGGCATCAGAAGAACTTCTCACTAAGTTTTTCGATGTGCTGACAAATTTGACACTTAGAAAGTTTTGTGAATTTTCCTGTCACAATTTTTTGATCTCTGCTGGGCAGAAGGAAACCTACCTCTGCTATCTGATCTTTCATGGCCCATTTAGGCCCATGCTACAACGTTAGCTTTGATACCACACTTTAACGTCCCTAAACCTCCGACCAGCGAAGAAGACGCTACTCAACCAACAAATCATCCCGTCATCTAGCCCCATGAACATGAACACACACATACATATAATGCTAAAGCATGATACTTAAAAACATAAAACATATTACGAAGCATAATCGTTCATGTACACAACAGAAGCAAACCATATCTATCAATCATTCATTCATATGCAATTCAACATTTAACATGTGCATCATCATTCATCAATGGAAAATATGCTTGTAGACACAAGTTAGGAAAGAATACTTATCTTATAGAGAACTTGTTCCACAACCAGCTACGTCACTACAACGTTCCACCCAGCCATAGGCCCGCATGCTCCTTAATCTCTCAGCAACGCTACCACCCCAGAGCCGGGCATGATTCCCTAGGGAATAAGGAACTAACAGGCTTACACATAGCCAAGGAAAACAACACCACAAGGGTACACAATTCAGCCAAGCCAACACATTTGGGTTTATCAGGCGAACAACAGAGCAGCCAAGCCAACAAAATTGGGTTTATTAGGCCATATAGGAGCTGGGAAAGGCTAAATGCTAAGCTGGTGAGCTCATTGAAGAGCTAAGGACACCAACACTAGAACTAGCCTGGCTTCTGGGACACCCACACACACCCAACACAAGGAAATCAGTCCTTTCTCTGCAACACAGTCCCTTAGACCCTGATTTCCCTTCCAGTGCTATTCAGGGGTTGTGGAGAAGAAAACCAACCAACTAGCTCTATCTGTGTGGTTCCCAAACCACCAGGTTTATCAACCACATCGGGCCCTCATTCACCACTCTAATGCATTCCAAGGAGAAAACCATTTCGTGCATGCAGTAAACAACTATTCAAGCTTTAACAGGGAAACAAAACTCTCTGAATCGTTCTTGGCCCTATCGCAGCCAAGACAACTCCACAACAACCTACAATAGAAAAACACATGGGTAAAACATAGCCCATCAATCATGGTAAATAATAGCCCACAAACCACCATAAACCCACATCACACAATCCCTGATGCAATCGCTGGAGAACTTACTCAGATAGAAATGGGAAAGGAACAAACTCCCAATCTATGTGTGAGGGAAAAAGAAAGCCAACAAAACTGTGGAAGAAAACACTGTCATAATTCCACGATGGAGTCATAGAACATTACACAGTCTGAAAATGGTGGAGAAGACACAACTCTATGCATGAACAGGAGGAAAAATCGATCCGCAAGCCAACAGTCAGTGAGGAAGAGGAGAACGAACCCCCATCATTGAATTGCAGCCCCCTTTTTAACTCCGCTCAGTGGGAGGGAAAACGAATAGACTCATGATCCAGATAGTAGATAGACCATCTGTAACCCAAAAGGAACGTCGTGGAGAGAGAGCAGGCATGGGCGTAGTAGTGGTTTTCCTGCCAGCCAACAACTGCCCCAATTAACAACAAAATAACTAAGGTGGTGGTTGGATGAGACAAGGGAAGGTGAGCAAAAGAGTGGTGACACATGGATTTTTCCCCATGGCTCAAGATTCAGCATCCCCCCCCCCTCCTTATCCTTAGGAATCATGCCCCTTCTCAATTTGGTTGCAGTGAACATAGCTGGTTGGGTTTATTTAATTAAAATGCAGATTTACATGATGCTACAACTTAATATGTCCCAATATACCATCAGCGACAATTCCAATCCAAAACATAACATAACTGAATCTATGGTGGGCCTTTACATTTAGCTTCGCACCATGATTATTTACAATATATGTATCATGTATATTTAATGCAAACGGGGTCAAAACCAGGGTGTTACAACTAACACCCTTGAAACAATAAGAAAAGAAAGGGTCTCAAACCTTCACAACAAGCTCCTACACCTAATGGTAATAAAGTTGCTAAATAAAGGGGTAAGGATATTGAACGACAATGCAATTTTTGAGGGCGCGTTGGTCATGTGGAATATAAGTGTTTCAAGAAAATAGAATCCTTGGAAGTGGAAATAAATAAGTACAAAATCAATCTTGATTATTCTTCTAAATCTTCTTCTCATTGACATGCACTTTTTGCTTCTAGATTTTCCTACAATGCATCTTCTTCTTCTTCTTCTAAGGAGTGATTCAATGATTATGGGGAATCTTATCGTATGGATAAGGATAAATCATTTTTTTTCTA
The DNA here is from genome assembly GCA_001517045.1 of Pseudotsuga menziesii. Taxonomy (NCBI): domain Eukaryota; kingdom Viridiplantae; phylum Streptophyta; class Pinopsida; order Pinales; family Pinaceae; genus Pseudotsuga; species Pseudotsuga menziesii. The sequence continues at coordinate 229,577 of LPNX010488610.1, read as the reverse complement.
ATGTAAATGATTTTAACACCCAAAAATATTTGTTGATGACGATAACTCTCTTCGTGTTGTAAGATTTAGAACAATTCAAGTAGATGATGTTCATTTCAAAGATGTATTTTGTGTTCCAAGTCTTTCTTGAATTTTTTTGTTAGTTTATAAGATTACTCATTCTAGTGAAGGTAATAATATAGATTTTTCACCTCACGAAGTTGTAATCAAGGATTTAAAATACCCCAAGCATGTATTAGCAATTGGAATTGTTTATGATATTATTGGGTTGTACAAATTTGACAACTTTTGTCCTTCACATTTTCCATTAGTTTTTATTTCCCCTAGTGATGATTTAAGTAGACTTTGGCATGAGAAATTTGGTCACTAATTGAAACAACTATATAATCAAAATATGGTGATTGGTCTTCATCACATTACTTGCAAAATTGGTTTTTGTCCCATGTGTGTTATTGGTATACATAATCGATATAGTTTTTCAATTTTTCTTGTCGGCATGCCTTGGCCCCCTTGCAGCTTGCTCACATTGATTTGTATGGTATGATTACTTATGCTTCTTTCTATAGCATATATTACTTCCTAACTTTAATTGATGACTTCTCCAAATGAACGTGGGTTTACTTTTTTAAACTTAAGAGTGAAGTTTTTGACATGATTTTGGCATACAAGACCTTTATAGAAAAAAATTGGATATCAAATACACAAGTGAATAAAAGATAAAGGAGGTTAACTCGTAAACAATAAATTTACAAATCGTTGCACTACAAGGGAATACAAATGCAACACATTGTTCCATGAACACTACAAAAAATGGTGTTGTTGAGAGAAATAATTTCACATTAAATGAAATGGAAAATTGTATGATCCAATCTAAGGAATTAAGTCCCCATTTTTTGGTGGAATACATTAATTGTTCCAATTACATAGTCAATATCACTCCCACAAAGGATTTAAAACATATAACACTAGAAGAAGCATGGAATAAAATTAAACTAGATGGAATCCACTTTCATTTTTTTGGTAGTGAAGCATGGGTTCACATTCCTAATGAAAAACACAAATCGTTATAGCCTAAGAGTGAGAACTGCATTTTTGTTAGATATTCTAAACATGTAAAAGGTTATAGACTTCTTCAACCTAAATCCAATTACATTATTATTAGAAAATATGTTAAATTTTATGAATATATATTGGCCTATGAGCCTAATTCAATGTGTGTTCCATGTTTGGCCTTTAATCCATGTTCATCAATTGTGGCACCTTCTATTTCCAACATCTATGTCAATGATCCTAGTCCTATTTCTTATTCATATGATGCCAGTGAGGATGAAAATACACTCACTTTCCTCTAATTAGGTCCACTGAACATGTGTTGTTCTTTACCCTTCAAACTTGAGAATCACACAAAATATAACAAGATTAGCATGCAATAAAACAGAATTAACATAGAACCAAAAATATGAGACAATAATAATGGAATATGGTAGGAAAAGATATTTGTTATTACATGAACAATGTTCATGGGTCTCTTATGGTAGGGAGACCATTCACTTCAGTAGAACTCCGTTACGATATTCTTCATAAAACACTAATAGCCTTGAAGCTCTTTAAATAGGATTCAAGTATCCAAAACCCTAACTACATTGACATTCTCAAAATGCAACTTCCTAATGGGTCTTTATTAATGAAGAGACACTTTTTACATTGATTGTTGAACACTAACTTATTCAAACTCATTACAAATGTACCACCTTATACAATCTATGATTATTTGCTAGATTAAGGTGAGTTAGGGTAGGACTTTAACAAAAAATGAACCTACACTAATATCATACTTCCTAGATGGATTTGTACGACATACGAAGTTGCTTGTGATCTTATTGGTGATACTAGAGATTAGTCTTGAACATGTTCACAATTATAGAAAACCTGTTATCTTTTGGCTCAAGTTCTAGAGACTCATGATCCAAAAACAATTGTAGAATATGTTTTCCATCTATATTTGGATGTGGTAATGAATGAAACATATATTTCATTAGTGTCAAGCAATACTTGGGATCGTGTACATCTTCTAAAAGGAATAAAGTTTGTTAGATGTAAATGGGTGAATCAAACTAAGTATGCATCAGATGGAAGTTTTGAAAGACTTATGGTAAGTTTATTTGTAAAAGGTTTTCCTAAATTGAAAGAATTGACTATAATGAAACATTTCCCCCTATTTCCAAATTGAACTCAATATTCCTTATTCTCTCTTGTTCCACTTCACATAAATAAAGGGTCCATCAAATGGATATCAAGTCCACTTTATTACATAGGGAATTGCAAGAAGAAATTTACATGGAAAAACCTCTTTGCTACATTCATAATGACCTCATCCATGTTTGTCACCTTAATAAATATCTCTATGGCCTTAAGCAGGCTCCTCGGGCTTGGTATGTGAAAATGGATAACTTTCTTCTTGACATCAATTTTTCTAGATGTAGTTTTGACCCCAATGTATATGTCAAGAAAATACTAAACCATCTCATAATCATTTTTCTTTATGTTGGTGACCTCATTCTTATTGGTAGTGACCCTAAACTCTTAACCCATGTGAAATACATCCTAAAGAAGAAATTTGAAATGACCAACAAAGGACATTTGCATTATTTTATTTGCCTCCAAGTTTTGCAAACCAAATAAGTATTTGTTATTTCTAGGATCAATTATGCTTGTAACATTCTTCATATATTTCACATGAAAGATTATAAACCATCCCCTTCTCCCTTCCAATCTACAGTCAAAATTATTGCTACTTACACTACCTGAAGTCAATGCCACCAGTTAGTTGACATTCTTTTGTACATGACTCATATGTGTCATGATATTTCCTTTTTTGTTGGCCTTATTTCTTGATACATGAAACATCCCCATGATAGTCATTAGAAAACAGAAAAAATATACTCAGTATATTCAAGGTACAATTTAGTTGTGGATATGTTACAGTTCATGGGGACACCTTTATTGGTTAGTTTCACTAGTTCTAATTGGGTCAATGACCCTAATGATAAAAAATATCCTACAAGTTATGTTTTTAGTCTTAGTTCTAGACTTGTCACTTAAGCTTGTAAGAAACAACAATCTCTTGATCTTTCTTCGATTGAAGCATAGTATCAAGCTATAGTTAATGAAAGTAAAGAATCTCTATGGCTTCAAAGTATCCTTCCGTAGTTTGGATTATACCAGTAGAATATAACTACCCTATAGCAAGAGAATCACAGTGCCCCTGAGTTCACAAAATATCTAGTTCAACATCAACATAGAAAACACATTCAGCTACATATGCAGTTCATCAGAAATCTTATTCAAGATTGCATTGTCAAAGTGCTCTTTTTCCCTACAAATGATCAAGTTGCAGACACCTTTTCATATTCTCTTAATAAAGTGAAGTTTTAGAAACTTTAATCTATGTCAGGATTTCATGGATTTGTCATTATGGGGCTATAAGATTTAATGCCTCATTCCTTCTCCTATTTTGTCACCTTTGTAAATCCATCAACCTTATCCCAAGTTGTTCTGAAGAGGGGATGCTAGGATATTCAGACCTTTAGGAGCTAGTTAAGATCAAGTTGGTCTAGTGTGTCTTTAGGTAAAGTGTGATTCTATAGTATTCATTTGTTCTTATGCAATCCAACAATCACGATATGTTATTGACATAAAGTGATATGATAGTTTATCTTCACCTTGATCTTAATGGCGATTTATCTATTGCGATTGTTCCATGATCCCTATTTAAGGAGCATGGAAGGTCATTTGGTTGATGATCTATTGTGAGAAACCCACATGTAAATTATTTTTCCTTTTGCATTAATATATTGCCTCAAGTAACTATTTGGTGGAGGCCATGGATTGTTTCCCTCTATGAGGTTTTAATCATGTAAACATTGGTGTGTTTGTTTATAATATGTTTGTATGATTGGTCGATTAAGGTGCTCAACCTATGTGGAAATACCCTATTTTAGTAAAACACATTAATCAACCTCAGATAAGGGAAAGGGTGTGTTGGTCAAGTGAGAAAAACCTATGAGAAATTAAATTAAATATCTATTACACTAATGCGAAGAATGAGACCCCTTCAAAAAATATGAGAAAACAATTGAGAGAAAAACTAAACTATCTCATAAAAATGGCCAACCACCTAATTAATCTCAATCTATAAATAAACAATTTGTGTAATACATCAAAGGGAAACTAATGCATTTCACATTGGAGGTATATTGTGACAGTGTATTGACCAAACGTGATAGGAACCTAACCTCCTCTACCTCGAATCTATGCAAATGAAGCTAGCCACCAACAACCTAAAAATTAATAGGGTCAATGATCTCTACACTAACATATCTTTGAACATATGTCAGCTAACTCTGTCTTGCAATGTTGAGTTGTAGATTAGGGAACTAGAGAAAATCCTCCTCCCTCCTAGATATCCCAATAATAAACTAAATATCCTCCTCTACGGGTTACTGAAATAAATCATGACCAACCATGAATTATTACATTTCATGATCTTAGCAACAGATCAACTACATAAATAGGTGCATGTTTCTCTTAAGGGATGTAGCCTCCTCATAAAACTTTAGGGGGAAACATTCCTAAAAGGGACATGAATTTGTGTTGTAATAGGGTGATGGTATAGATACTTCTCACTCTTTCGAGGCTCCCACTTATGTACAAAGTGGTATGGATCAACCTGCTCATGCTCTAAACACACCATCAATGATTCTTTAACTCTTTTACCAACACATCATTTACATGGGAAACATGTATTTTGAAGACCTTTCTAATGCAGTATATATATATTGAATCAACATCGACAATGCCTTGCTAATATCAAGAAACATTGTGTATGGTGGATCATGCATATCATTTTGAAATGGTTTTGTTTTATCAATGCATGTTAAAATGTCAAAATCATCGTTAACAATTAAATTAACAATTACCAAACACATTAGCTGTGGAAAAACATTTGTTGTAGAACATTTTTTAAATAATACGTTGGATGGTGATCATGGAATGGATAGATTCACCCCAAACAATGCCTCAATACATTTTCTAACACTATAATCAATATTATATAGTTTATATTCTTTTGCAGCAACTGCGAGTCATGTTAATTAATGAAGTGCACCTAAAAATCATAGTGTTAATGGTACTATGGTGCACTTGAAATATAAAGGGTGTCAATAATGTTGGTTATGGTTACTTAAAATTCATTCTACATGGTGAGAGGATTTTAAATCAAAATGTGTATAAGTGCTCATCTAATATTTAGAAGCACCGCAAACAGTGCACAAATTCATTTTTTGAAGCACAAGCGAATTAGTCTAAGTTTAAAGGTCACATGTATCTAGTGCAATATTTATAAATAGACACACCATTAACGATGCAACCTTTTACTGTATGCATCATCTAGTATAGTGTGATATGAGCCACTCAACACACCAACTATTCTACTGTGCGATAAAAAATTCTAATGCATTGGTGACGATCCTTCTTGTAAATTTATAGGATGTAATGAATTGGTCAGTGTCAGTCGATCTAGTCTAATACACTACATAGTGTTTTCTAATTTTAGAAAGCATTTAATTTATTATGAATTTCAATTTTTTATCTACTAGCAATTTAATTGAGGAGCAGGGCAGGCAGGTGTGGGAGGGATAATCTGTGATACCGAAGGAAACATAGTCAACTCTTTTGCTTGGGGATTGGGGGAGAAATCCAACAATGAAGCAGAATGGTTGGTACTTATGCTTGGGGTTGAAAATCATAAGAAAAATAGTTATAATAGGTGACTCAAGACATGCCATCAAAAATATGTGAATTGGATATGAAAATGGAAACACCAGATGCAAAAGAATGCATCAAAGGATCTCCCAAATTTTTCTCCAAAATCAACTTCTTTCACATTCTTCAGGAAAACAATGGGGAAGCGAATCTCCTTCAAAATAAGGGAGCTCATTTATAGCCAGATTTAGTGAAATTCCACAATGGTGAGCTCAAGCACCACACCATTCCATAAATTTTTCTCCTCATGGGAGGCTAAGGGATTGGTATTTTACGTGGGACCCTAGCTTCCCCTCTCAAATAAATGTCCCTGTTCCAATAGAGGAAGAAGGACATGTGGTTGGATGCATTTTCATAGCCATATGTTCATAGGTCATATATTTTATGTCAAAGGGACTCATCATTTATTGTTGTCCTACATTCCCATCGCTCTCGCATGTGAAATGCGCATGGAGATGGATTTCAACCTGAGCAACTAATAGAGGCTTTCAAAACAAGACAAAAGCAGAGACAAGAACGATGAAGTGTATTTTTCCCTGACCTTCTTCGGGATGGATAATTCCTTCCTTTCGTGGACAATAAGGGATATTTCTGAGATATATACAGATAAGAATGCAGAGAGAGGTTGGATTGCAGGGATTTACAGTATCAAGGTTAGGTTTAAGGAATTTAAAATTCATTTGTGCAGGGTCTATGAGGTAGTCTGTGGTGGACTCAAGAAAAACAAGGAAATTTCTACATATAATGGGTATGTTATTCATCAACTCTCTTTCCAATATTTGTGGATTGATGATCTAGAAAGAGACATTAAGGAGCTTATGGGAAAAATTGACAGGATTTAAAAAGATGTTCTTAAGAAGATTAATTTCACTCAAAGCAAACACTATCATGAGACTACGGCCTTTGGAGTGCAATGAATGGAAGAGGTATTAGTTTCAAATCCAACTCCTGGCATGGAAGGAAAGAAAAAGAAGTAGACTTGGACCTTTGATTTTTTGAAGATGTTTTTTGTATAGTGCTAAACTTCAGTTTATCAGGGTTTATCCCTCCTTTAGTATGGTGAATTACAAAAAGAAAACCAACTTTTTTTGTAAATATTTAATAATTTTAATCATAGTCTTCATAGCCATGGTGAATGCAGAAAATAGACAAACCCCATGTTTTTTGTAATGAATAGTTGTGGAAAGTGTTTTTCTATAATTAAAATCTTTACAATTTATGTTAAAAAAAACAATGTAAATGAAGAGGTAAGAAGCAGTTTACCTACTATATTGTGGATTGATAAGGCATGATTTTGACATAGATTAAAATATAGAAGTGTTTCCCCAAAATTTGAAATGACTAGCCAATCATACGACACCAAGAATGGGGAAAAAAGGTCATACTAATAATGGGGGATCCATGCAAGAGAGTGAGCGTTGGTGCTTTTATAATTGGAATCACTGAAGAATAAGTAAAACTGAAAAATATTTTGGTAATTTTCTTAACCTACTTTGGTGCGCTTGATAGGAAGATGCATGGGTGCATTTGATTTTGCAAGAGAATCAGTCAATAGTGATTCTTAGTCTAAGATCACCAAGAAATACCATTTAAATAAAATGCATCATTAGGTTTTTCATTTTTAAAATAAAAGGCTATATTTTATAATTAAAAAAATGTGGGGAATGCACCAATAACGATGGTTGTGTATCTTGGGCACACCATGACATCAATGCTTCAATAAATGTACTGATTTTGTTTTTGAACTTGTTAGTAAAAATGTATTTTATAATTAAATGTAGAGTTCAACATTGTTACACTTAATATATTGCACACCGAAGCAAAATACATAGTATTGCATCAGTTGACAATGCATTTATTGTTATTATGCACTAGGAAATCGATATTAACCCAATGTATCAGAGTGCTTTTTAGAAACTATTATTAGTCATTTATGTCTTAATATGAATTGAAATTGTCAATTTTTTTAGTTGTATGCCTTAAAATAAATTTAAACCATAAATTGAGTTATTTGCATTTCCAAAGGAAACCAAAACCCCAATTTACTCGTAAATATCAAATCAATTTCACTATATGCATATATACTCATGAGTATCCTTGTGAATCTAAACCAATATTCACAAATATACAAAGTTTCTCAAGTATATAGCAAGGTTGCATACAACTAAAAAAAATAGAATTCATATCTTCCCCAAAATACATAAATAAAGACACTAAATGGCCTATAAAGTCCAAAAAAATTCATGACACAACAAATAATAACATATCAAAATCCTTGCCAATATTGGGAATGTATTCATCAATAGCACCATTTATCCCTCCTCAAGGCTCTATCCCTTGCTTCTACTTGGAATATCAAAGTTGGTCCACCATAGACATTGATCAACACATTATGGTTTTTATGAAGCTTCCTAATCCAAGCGTTAAAATAAGGTAGAGAAGCTTCCCATGCTTAATAAATGTTCTCACTTGAGTGAAGGGTACATTTTGGTTAAGGTCAAAACAATGGATTTCAACAATAGTCTCTACCAAGATCAAGATACATAGGGATGTTGATGTTAACAAAAAAAAATTGCTCATGCATCATAAGGTATCTACCATATTCCACATGATCGATTTTCATATCCAAAACTTACCATATGAGCCTTAATACACCAAAAAATCAAAAATACCATAAGTTATGGACCCTGCAGTTGTAAAAGTGGAACTATTGCACAAAAATAGGGACTAATGTCAAAATTATGAAACAAATCCATAGAACAAGGGGGAAGTCTACACCAAAATGTAAGCCTGTCTAAATTCAAATTTTACTGATGGTAAAAGACAAAACCACTATGGTATTCAAAACCCTAAATGTCAAATATTTCCCTACAAATATGCTGTGAAGGCTTTGTTCCCTCCATCTCCATTTTTTACACTAACACTCTCTCGAAATTCCCACTGAATCTTGTAACCCTTTGTTACATATCCCCCATTTCACTACTGTTGAGCTTCGACACCTTCATGACAAAGTGTGGGAGACACCAGAATGACATGAAATTAATACACATATACGACATAAATTTAGGATGGAAAAATGTTAAATGTTTATTCTTTAGTGTAAAATTTGTTCAACTTTAAATTTAAATTATAAATAGTTCATGTTATTTGTTGTACACTAGTTTTACATTTTTCATTCCTTAGATATGCCATTATACCATGTGTATTTTTCTAATGATATTTTATTGTATTTATGATTATAGTGGCTACTTTGGACCAAAATTCAAATATTTTGAGAGAGATTGGTGTGGTTTGGTGGGGTGGATATGAACTGTGAAGATGAACTCCACCGCTCCTTGTCTACATCCTTAGAGTCTATTATAGACACTATCAGTCGATTGAACGATGCATTATATAACGTAGCATTGTATAGAGAAAGAAAACCACAAGAATATGACGATGGATTGAGCTACCAAGACATGAAGAAGCTAAAAATTACCAAAGAGAAAATATACTCACATTTTAGAGTGCCTAGGACAAATGCCATTCCAGACACTAGAAGAGCTCATATTTCAATTGAGTGTTGCATTTGTCAACCAATCAGAGAGCATAGGATGAACATATGGTATATGGATTTTGACATTCCCCCACAGACCAACATGGAAGTAGCACTATGATTCCTCCATAAACTTTATGCTCAGTTTTTGTTGGGAAAACATTTCAACTATGATATTTTGGGGTTCCAGGGAGTTGGTATGGGGATGCCCCGAAACTGTCCCAATGTTAGGCATAGAGATTCCAATCGAAAGTTACCTCTAGCTTGTAGCCAGCTATTGAGGCCAAATGTCCCTTCTATGCATAATATGATTCCCCATAAACAGAAGGTGTTCTGGACACTAGCTCGAGTGATTGCCCACCACGACATAATTATTGACCAGGAAGATCCCTCTTCGTCTGGTGGGGTACATCCATCAAATTTCAATGGCATAGTACCATCTACTGGTGGGGATAGAACAACATCCCATGAGCCCCAAACTGAGCCACACATTTGTACTATGTTTGGTCAAGCCTCCTATGGTCGTGGAGCAACACATGGTACCTCTACGATAACTTTCATTTAGGTAAGGATATTGTTCAAGCTCTAGTTCTATTCAATTTTTTTCCATATTGTAAATATATCAAAATATTCTTAGTATATACAATTTTTAATCTTACAAGAGCTTGATGCAACTACACAGGGTGGTGGTGTACATGGGGTTGTTATATCTGAGGTAGAAACAACCAACACTGAGGTCATATTTCAACATGTCATTTTGTTAATACATGTCATTTTTTCAATACATGTTAGTTCATTAATTTGATATATGGTATAATATTTAAAAATTTTGAAGTTGCAAGCACCTCATTCTCAACAAGATGTTGGAGACAATGATTTGAATGAATCCCCCCACGTGGCTTCTATGATTTTTTCAAGAAGGTAAGTACATGGTTACTGACTTAATCTTGTTCAAAGTATTTTTTTCTTACTGTACTCATTTATAGATTGCTAATATTTATAATTTTTAAACTTGTAGGTGTTATCTAGCTTTGTAGAGAGGAAATAATTTGCTAATAGTGATCCCTCCCATGGGGGATACATGTCCCAGGAAGAGGTAAGTATATTACAACATGTTAGTTTTTCAATACATATTATTTCATCCATTCATGTCCATGTCTAACTTTGACAACACTTTGTGACTGTAGGCATCAACGCAAATCATTGCAACATTGCTTTGGTTTGACTTTCCCCACAGCCCAAATGTAGAGAAGGATTTTAGCTACACCAGGTGACCCTCTTCCATAAAAAGAGCGGGTTTCCATGATCATGGACCTATTGATTCCACGATAATGTACACATAGCCTTCGCTGGCAGTTGTTGGTTAGCTTTCAATTCAATCCACAACTTGTTTTGCTTAATGTTTTTTTTCACATGTTTATATCATTAAGATGGAGAATCCTCCATGCCGGACCTTATTGGGGTTTTTGACATTTTTCGTTAGTGTTGCATCTACAAAGGGAATAGATCATGCAGAGGTATCTACTTGAATATTTGTACATGTATAGTTCAATTGTATTGTGTATTCACATGCATGATGTCTAAATATTTTATCATTTGGTGAATGTAGCCTCACTCTAATCCAATAGTGCATGTGACTGAGGTTCATGTTCAACCTATGGCTCCGCTTGCTAAAAAAGAAACCTAGTCTCTCGTCCTAGAGAATATTTTTATGGTGAGTTACTCATTAATTACAAATTTGGTTAGAACTTTCTCATGCATACATGTTGATAAATGTTGAGATAATTGGCATAGGATATTTTATTCACAGAGCATCATTGGATAGAGGATTTCAGCAAGGAGGACGAAACCACAAGCATCTATACCATATATGCATTTAGTGAGTGTTTATTATAAGTAATTGAGTCGTATTTTAAAAATTTTATGTTGTTAGTGCTTCAGTACTAGTTCATTTACCTGATTAAGAAATATGATCTTTGACTTGCAGTTTCCAAAAATTCAAAATGGTCATGGACAAAGGAAACATGCATCATACTTAGGAAAAAAAAGAGGAAATTAGATTTTTGCAGTGTAGTCTATTATAGATCTATACTTTTGTTTACAAGAGCAAGTTAGATTTTTAATGTGTAGTCTAGGACATATGTACTTTTGTTTGCATGCACATCATTAACATTTTTTTATACATTTACATTAACAGGACATCTAAGGGATGTCTATATTTGTATTATAAATTCCATGATATAATATGTATTTCATATTGTCTCTTGACATCTTTATAGTTCAGATTTATGTGTGATCATACATGTGTGGCCAATAATGTTTCTATTCGTAATGTTCTCAATTTTTTATAGCATGGACGATTGCATAGAGATATCAGTTATAACATTGAGAATAATGCACAATTACAACAATGTGCAATGACAACAATGCACAACAATACACATTTACAATGTTCTTGACCACTATCCAATTGCATATACAATGTTAAATTAACAACGTTATATTGTATTCAAAACAATGCACATTTACAACATGTCCTTGACCATGATAAAATTATATGAAATTGCATGTGAAATCATGTGAGTAATGCGCCTGATCCACACAATATACTAACACACTTAACCTACAAAATAAGAAATTAATACAACTAAGTATTAATCCCTTTATCATAAGCCCCATCCACAACTCACCAAATACACTCAAACCCTTTTTATCCTAACCCACTAACATTGTTAACCCTAACCACATAGTGCATCTCATGTTTCACCTCAGCCACATAAGCACCCAATGTACTCAAGTGACACACTTAAGGAACAAACCAATCTAGCTCGTGCACATACCTAACCAATCTAACCAATGCATAACCTACTAATAATCCTTACCCTAACTACCTATACTACCTAAGTTACTTTGCAACATACCTAACACACACAAGCACCCAACAAACCCAAACAACTAACCCAACTAAGTGAAACACATAAGAACCTAATAAACATTTAAATGATGCACATAATTGACACACCTAAGTGATGCATCTGTGTGGCCCACATAAATGAAATTGTAATTTGGCATGATGAATTTCATCTAATGAATATATGGGATGACATATATCATAAAAAAAAACACATAGAGGTCTTGCATGATAACCCTATAAATCCTATAAACTAGGGTTTCTAGGGTTTAGCCTACAGACTATGGTTTCTAGGAATGACTATAGGGTTTGTAAGCTAATATTTCTAGGCTAGGATTGGCTAGGGTTATTAAGCATGGGAATATTTTTATACCTTATTTTAACACTTACATTATGAAGTTTCATGAAAACTTAGGGTGTTGACTAATGTCCTTGGAGACACAAAAAGATGCACATGAATATATATGTATAGTAAAGTTTTTTTGGCATGCATATAGTTGTAGCATGAAGTTTTGGGACTCTTGTGCATATTTGTACACAATGGTTTGGATTCAAATGAATCTTCATGGTGAATTTCATGGAATTTGTCCCCCCAATTCAAGGATTTATAGGGTTTATAGGGTTTATAATAGAAACTAGGGTTTCTAGATATTTGGAAGTTAGCCTTGAAATATTTGGTGTGTTTCAAAATCATGTCTAGTTAACATTTCTCAATGGGGACATTGCATTTGACATGAAAGTGATTGGTCAACATAGGGATTTTATAAACTAAGGTTTAGATTGCAAAGTATGATCTAGTCTACAAGCTAGGGTTTACAAGTACAAGCCAAGGATTCTACAAGGTCATTGATGACATTGAAAAGTTGTAAATGTGTTATTATTTGATAGTTGAAATTGATCAATGGGGACATTTGATTTGACCTTATTTTAACACTTGCATTAAGAAATTTCATTAGGTTTCAAGGGTTTCAAGAAATTCTAGGGCTAGATTAGGTTTCTAGGTTTGTAGATTTGGTTTCTAGGATTCTAAATTGGGTTTCTTGGGCTAGATTGGGTTTCTAGGGATAGATTGCATGAGTCATGTAAGCATTATTATAATACAACAAAACCATGATGAAGCTTGTACAATTTATAAAGTTGTATAAGTCTATGAAATTTATTAATATATCAAGTTGTCAATGTGTGACTGCAATAGTAAAAATATTAATGTCAATAATCAATGTGATCATGAAACAAAATCATGACATGTACATGTACACCACATACTTATAACATAGCACACAAATACAATACATATGAAATACCTGACTACCTACCTATGGTGATTCGACTAAACCATAAGGATCACCTCTAATACCAATAATATCCTTTAACCTCTTATGTTTGGAGTAACACAAGAAGTATCATTACTTTGATAAGTTCTTCCTTTGCATTGTTTGCAGCTAAAGGTTTGTGCCAATAACTAAGTTTATATAATGGCATACAGTTTGACCTAGTATATAATATTCAAATACATAACATTTTTTCTTTGGTGCATAGGAAATATGTGTCAAATATTCTCCTTTGATAACCATCGACCCAATCGAAAAATCATTTCCCTCAGAGTCCCTTATTGAGACATTGAGGGTTTGCTTTTCATTCAAGTAATGTTCCAACCAATATTCCGTGCTCCATTCATTGCCTCTTGAGGAAACCACTGCGTATATGCGCCATGCATAAAGTAAAGTTCCAAGACACGAGTCAGCTAAATAAAAACAACTAGCCGTCAAACATTTCAAAATTATCAAGATATTAGTTGAACCTAGTTGTATGAGAATTTATGTGGTCATAGTCTAGTGAAATACTTGATTGGTCCTACTCCAATTGGAATAATTATTCATTTATATGTCAACCAATGGGGATTGATACATAATCCCATTTGTCAACCCATACTGTGGATTCACAATTGTCACATTTACACTATTACGTGGAGAACAAAAACAAGAGAGTTTCCTTGTCCACTGTTACAAGGAATATCACACCTTCTGCAGACAGAAGTTGTTACTCTGGTTTGAATGGTTCAGATCCAGAACAAATGAGTGAACGAAAAAGGATGAAGACCTTCCCTGAATGTTGTAGACACCTAGAATACTGCTTTGATCATGAACCTGAGTATCTGCAAACATATCAAACATACAAGCACATCAAAGCTACCAGAAAATCATCTACATATCCGTGCTAGTTACTAAGGAATCTAACAGCATATACATGTGAAATGAAAACAACAGTAATGTGGGACAGAAATCAGCTTTGCATTAAGACTGTATGGAGAATCTTACAACTGTTTCCTTAGTGTCAACAAGCCCCTCCACAAGACAAACACTAAATCCCCATAAGCTCCAACTTTTCTCTCTATGCTCTCCAATGATATGGACTGAGTAGTCAATTCAATAGCATAACAATACCTCTATAGTTATCTCCCTCAACTATGGATATGAGCTTGTATTTATAAGGCTCAATGGATAGGGATAGTTGAGAGAATGGTGGGTGTGGTGGCTCCAATATACTACCAAGGGGGATCTCGAGCTCAAACTAACCCATAATGATAGGGATAAGGGAGGAAATGAGGCTCAAGTTCTAGAAGCCTTGAGAAACTTCTCTTTTTCCCATTTTACCTAGGGTACCGCTTTTGTTCCCTTATGACAAAGTGGTTTAGATGAGAACCGCTTTAATAACAAAGACTATAGGTAGTGGCATCGAGACTTAGAGGTTTTTTCAAGTAGAATTGACAAACAGAGCAAGTTTCACTCCAAGTGTTGGGATTAAGAGAAAACATGGAAGTTAAGGGTCTCATCACATGATGGTGACATGATTTAGGTATAACATAATGCCCCCCAAAGCATGAGACTTAGAGGGATACAATAAGTGAGAGCTTTGAGAGAACAAGTTGTCACTTCAAGGTGAAAATGTCATCTTGGTCGGAGAATGTCGTCAAGTAGGAATCTGTAGTACATCAATACTTTTGACTCACAGACAAATGTATCCAACTACTGGCTGCAGACCAATACAAGGTAGATCCATGAGACAAATAAACAAGCATGGCTACTAGAATACAACGTAGATCCATGTGATAGAGGACTCAAACTTGGACATAGCTACCAGAAATACAATGTAGATCTATGTCATACATACTCAAATTTGAGCATAGCCATGACCATACAAATGTGGATCCATGCTAGATATACAAAACTCCATTGCAACCTAGGGAAAGCAATGAGCGCTAAACAAATACCCAGGGTCTTTGTCTCGTCTTCCACAAAGTATGATTATATCCATGTGATTACAATGTTCTGAAGTCAAACATGGTAGAAACCACTTGATTACCGGCCAATGATGTGAACCATTAACAATTGTGAGGGAGATCACCATTGAAGTCAATGATTCCCAAGGTACCCTAGTACAATCTACTGAGGGTGAATAGATGTCCTGATGTTGAAAACCCATTCGATTCTATCGATCAAAGGTCAATGATGTGAACCTATGTTGAGAGCGAGAGAATCTATCATTGAGGCATACAGATCTCAAGGTACTAAATTTTTTTGCTAAGACTATTTCCCGGATGATGAGCTGATGTCGATAGGAATAGTATCATTGAAGGAGGGCCATGATGAGTCCCACCTCGATGACACGAAACTTGGAACATAGTTATGGAATGATGTGAATAACATAACCATAAACTAACTCAAAAGTCCTGACACAGAAACTATAGAGGTAAAACTTCTTCAACTTCCCTTTGAACATCAGGCGGCACGACAAAAGGCTTGGCAGCATGACTAAACTAAACAAACACACAGTGCGACAGTGGATAATGCATTCTTTTGAAAGACTCAAAGGAGTGACAAGGCTCATGAAAGTGGATCATCATGGAGATTAGCTGAATACCCAATTGACTAAAATGATATGTAAACAAGTACCATGTTCAAAGGTAACGACAAGCTACTGCCATTTATTTGCAAAAATGATTCCCTTCCCATTTTCCCCATCATAGTTGATGAGTGCCTCTTTTCAGTTTTATGAGTTCAAAGAGGGTAACAAACACTCGTTATAGCTTGTCCGAAGACAAGTCCAAACTCATATGTTTTACGAAACTGAGAGAGGAGGGGTTTGTTCCCAAAAGAGGGTCTCTTAATGTTTAATTTAACGAATCCAATGAAAGTTAACTCAGTATCATTCATGTTTAGAGAGTCTGAATGACCATGAAAGAAGACTCCATAGGGTCCTTTTTCATAAAATAGTTCATTTGAACCGAAAAAGTGATAACCTACTGTCATATGAATGACACTTCGAATGCTTTAACGAGCATGAAGAAGACAAGATCACTCGACAATCTTTTCATATTTAAGGAGCCCAAAAAGATTTAAAGAAGACTCCACTAGGTCTCTTTTCATGATGAGGGATTTTACGAGTCTGAAAAGAATCAGAAAAGGAATTGAACCTTTGATGCTAAGTTTCGAGAGTGTGACCAAAGTGTCACAATAAATGCTCAAAAGACGTTTTCTATTTTATGGTAGTACGAAAAAGTCAAAAACAAACTCCCAAAACTTTACTGCTACCGCTCTTCTATCCCGCAACGACTTCAAAAACAAGCGTTAAATGCCCCAATAAATGACATTAAAGGATTATGATTGATAGAAATAAATGATTTTAAAACAAAACTATAGCATTTCAAACCCTAAAATGTATATAAAAGTCTTGTAAATAGTAAAAAATCAAAGCATTTTACCATTTACCCATAGTGGAGAGCTGTTGGAGCATTTTCTTGGCTAGATTTTCAGCCGTTGATATTGGGAGCATCCACTATCAGATTCAGACACCATCAGTTCCAGGTAATAGCCTAGGCCCTACTCTTTCATTTCATGCCTTTAATTTTGATTTTTAATGGTGTTTTGGGCTTATATGGCGAGCCCTAAAATCATGGAAGTGGGCACCGCTCTTATCCCTTGCGGGATAAGAGGTACCCCGCTAGAACCGCACCAAAAACATGGTGCAAAGGTGGTGCCACTGCCTGTCCTCAATGGGACACAGGCAGTGTCAGTAGTGGCAAAATATAAATGGTTGCACAAGAAAAACTAGCTCATTTTTGTCGATTTTAATGATTGGGAATGCTTCTAATAAGTATTGTGATGGTTTTTGACAGGTTCTTATTCATAAAAAATGGTCATATGGAAAGAGAGGCAACATGACAATGATGATGCCTTCACTAAATGAAATTTGGGTTGCATAGCCGCATTGAGAGACCGCGAACTCTTAAAGTTCTTCCGCACACCTAGTATGGTATCACATGAGCGACTCCTAGAGCATATACTATGGATGTGGAATCCGAAGCAACAATATTTTGAGGTTGGTGCTCACATATTGACAGTTGAGGTAGAGGACATCTACTTCCCAATTGGCCTTTCGAGACGGGGAGCTCCCATCTCATTGACTGGTTCTCGTGGGGGCCACATTACTACTCAAGAGTAGATAGACCGCCACTGCATTCCCGGGACTAGGACATTGGGGAAGAAAATTGCCATAAAAGCAGCGATGGATGGCCCTCTATGGACCATGTTGTTTACCATGCAAAGAGTGGCAGGAAGCTAAGGAGTACACCAGGAATCTAGAGTGCATATTCTCTATGCCATAGAGGCCATGGCACCTACAGTCTTCAACTGGGCGGAAGCTCTTCTTTTGATCTTCAAGGATCAGTTGACCAAGTGTCAGCAGGGGGAGCTGAAGCAATTTGGTTTTGGTTCCATTATAGCTTGCTTCTTTTTTGAGAGGGCTCCACAGATGAGACACCAGGTGGTTTTTACAGAGTTGAGGGCATGAGACCCTCGCATGAAGAGGTGGGTCCGAATTATGGCCCGTACTGGAGCGGGTAGAGGGAAGGTAAAGTTCGGTGACCCATTCTTTCGATGATTGAGAGATTAGCTCTTCATGGTGGAGGATTATGCATATGCGGGAACTGACTTCAGTGGTGACCCTGACCTACCACTCCCACCTGGTGGTCAGTGGGGTGATATCGGTAAGAAACAACAAACCATAAAATGGAAATAGTGTTTTTATGTTTTGACGTTTTATATTTTTTATGTTAAGTAATGAGACTTGAATTTTTTCATGTAGACGTCGGAGCAGCATGACCCGGGGGAGCTTCCCCATTGGATAGACGAGCCAACGCCTGTTTTGTACTGTAGGGTGACGATGTGATAGGGGAGTTAGAGGAAAACTTGGAGAAGTTGACTCTAGACATCCTGGACGCCTCGATCGATGACCTCCAACTGAGGTATCAGAGGCCTAAGTAGGAGTACCGGGTCGCTTTAGCAGACTGCTACGTAGAGTAGCTCGGGCAATAATGTGTTACCATGAGCATCACTAGATGATGAGTGCATGATGTATTCACTAAAAGCTGATATATAGATTCAAGAATTTTGTATGATGATTTTTACTTGAAAGCCTACGTGCTTCAGATGATGTATCATGACCTATTTTTGTAAAACATGTTCATATATATATATATATATATATACAGACTTCTACTTGCTGTTTGTACGTCTCAAATGGAGAATGTATTTTACATGATTTTTATGTGTCTTTAATATTTTATTTACAGTGAACCATGTTTGATTTTCATGTCATGAATGGGAAATATACCAGTCTAGGATGTAATTAGCTAGTGAGTCAACAACTGCATTATGTTCCCTAGGGATATGCCTATAGGTGATAGTTTCAAATTACCTTTCTAACAAAAATACCCTCTGGAAGAGATGGAGAAGCACAGGATTCCTAATGGTAATGACATGGTTTAGATGATAAACCACAAGTTGTGAGTCCATCAAGACTACCAAGTTGAGAACATCTTGGGAGGTAGCTTCAGTCAGAAGACCTATGACTGCTCGATACTCGGCGATATTGTTGGTAGCGGGACCAATACAAACCGCTCTTGAACTGACCAAATCGTAAGCTGGGGAATAGAGAACCCAAGAAGCTAAGGCAATATTCAAGGTGTGGCGGTAAGCACCATCAGCGAAGCCATAGAAAGTCATCTGTTCTGCACGATCAAAACATGGTATAAAGAAATGCAGATACTATACTCAAAACCATATTGAAAATACTTAAGCGCACTGAGATTAAATTAATATACATATACACAAGATACTATCCAAGGGAGATCTAGGCATAGTACCTCTTTAGGTACAACCCGTTGCGAGGTTATCCTAAGGGGTTACATCATAGTCCACGAGCTCGTAGGCCCCTTTCTATAAAACTTTGGAAATAATGAAAGGACCGTACCACATGGATTCGAACGTTTCTTTCCCTAGTTTGTCATATCTATGATCATAAGTCAAAACTAGGTCACCTTCGTTAAAGGCATGAGGTTGGACAGACTTGTCATACTACACCTTGACGCGTTTCTTGTGTGCCTCATTAGACAAGGCAAAATATCTCCTAGTTTCGTCAAGGTTGTTCAAGTATAAAAATCTCTCTTCCTCTGAGGAAGTGTCAGGGAGAAGTTCGACAGCAAGTTTCAAGGATGGAATCTAACATTGAATCGGTAAGATAGCTTTGAGTCCATAGACAAGCTAGAATGGTGTGAAACTAGTAGCTATTTTCACTGATGTCCTGTAAGACCAAAGAGCAGAGAAAAGGATATGGTTCCAGTTGGATTTATGGTATACAACCATCCGATGAAGCATTGTTTTCAAAAATTGGTTAATGGCCTCGACCTGACCATTAGCTTGCAGATAATAGGGAGTAAAGTTTTCATGATGAAAACCTAGCTTGGCACTTAGTTCTTCCATCATTTGATTACGGAAATGTGATCCATGATCAGTAACTATGGACTGCGGGACTACGAATCTAGCTATCACATGATTGAACATGAAGAGAACGGTCGTCTTACCATCTTCTACATATGTAGGCATGGACTTATCCCACTTTGTAAAATAGTCAACGGCTACGATGATGTAACCATGCTCCCCAGTTGAGGTAGGCTTACAATGCATATAATCAATTCCCCATTTGGAAAAATACCAACGACAACGAAAAGGTGTAGCGGAGCAGGAAGAGTGTGCTTTTTTGGATAAAAATGTTGACAGGGTGGGCATTTCTTAACAGCCTCGTGACAATGTTTAAAGACTGAAGGCTATAAATAGCTAGTGCAAAGGATTTTCTGGGCTATAGCCATCCCAGATATATGACCACCACATGCTCCAAAGTGGCAATCATTCAACACTTTTTCAGCTTCCTCATGGGTAAGGCATCGTCAGAGAATGGAATCAATACCATGTCTATACAAAGTGTCATTCAAGATGAGGTAGTATTTTGCGTGGTCACAGATACAGCAATGATCATCACGGGATAGATTTGGCTGAAATATTTGTGTTTGGAGATAAATGAGCAAATATCCATACCACGGTTCAGTAGTGCTTATCAGGAATAGGAATTCATCCGGGAATGAATCACTGGGCTCAGATTCCATCGAAGCACCGGGAAGATCACACATGCACTCAGCAAAGACCAAGGATTTCTTTGATGTGGCTTTGGCAAATTCCATATCAAACTCTTGTAGTATTACTATCCATCGGGAGTACTTACCCCCGAGCACCTCATGAGTCACGATGTAGTACATAGGATTCTAGTTTTCCAATATGGTGGTTGTGTGGAGCAAAATGTAGTGACAAAATTTTTGAACAACAATTACTGTGGCCAATGCTAATTTCTCCATGCATGAAAATCAGGTTTTGGAATACATGAGATTCTTACTAGCATAGTAAATCATGTGCTCCTGACCGTCAGGATTCTCCTGCACCAAAACTACGATGATGGTAGTAGTGGAGGCAGCAATGTATAGGAGAAAATACTTTGAATAATTTGGGGGGTGTATCACGGGTGAATGAGTCAGAGCGTGTTTGAGATTATCAAATGATCATTGGGCTTGGTCATCGAAAAAGAACGAAGTGTCCTTCTTAAGGAGACGCATATAACAGTGTGTTTTCTCTGCAAAATTGCACACAAAATGACGAAGGAAGTTTGCCTTCCCTTGGAAACTTTGGAGTTCAAGAAGGTTCATTGGGGATGGTAGAGCTAAAATAGCGGCAATTTTCAATGGATCTATTCAGATGCCATTCTTAGAAACCAAAAAACCTAATAGGCATCCCGTCTCAATGCAAAAAAACACATTTATGAGGATTGAGTCGTATGTTATAATGACAACATCTCAGGAAAATGTCTCTAAGATAACCAGGGTGGTCCTCCCGTAGCTGTGAATGAGTAGGGAGGTTGTCAAGGTATGGTTCAAAAATATGTTTTATATCATGAAAGACATAGTACATGGCATGCTGGAAAGTGGCTCCATCATTTTTTAGGCCAAATGGTAACTTCTTATATGCCAATGTTCCCCATGCAAAAATGAATGTTTTCTTATGTTGATCGGTGGATAAAATCTCAATTTGATTATAACTCGAAAATCCATCAAATAAATGAGAAGATGACACTTCCAGCATAGTTATCGATAATCTGGTCGATATGTAGAGTGGGAAAGTTGTCTTTGGAACAAGCTTTATTCCAATCTCTGAAATCGATGCAGACTCTAATGGTGCCCTACTTTTTATTGACAGGGATGACGTTCGATACCCATTCCATCAGGGGTATGGGATAAATAAACCCAACTTTTAAAAGTTTCTCCATTTCAGCTTTAATAGCTGTGACTTTCCATGGATGGAATTGCCTTAGTTTTTGCTTGACAGGTTTAGTAGTGGGATAGGTTTTTATTTCATGGACCATAATGGATGGGTCTATCCCTGACATTTCTTCATAAGACCAGGAAAAAATATCACGAAATTCTTTGAAAAGTGCCATGTATGCTTCAGATTCTTTTGCCAAGCAGTTTTGACCAACATGAACATGCTCATGGGTACTAGGCTTGGCTGATATGTCAATTGGATTTGTTTGAGTAATGTTGCATAGGTTTCCTTCAGAATCTATATCTTGCAATAATATAGGATTTTGAGTTTTGTTGACAATATCAATGGAAAAAAGGGATGCAAAGTCATGGTTTACCGAACTGGTGTTGGGGAGGAATGAGGATCTATGATGATGATCCTCCTAGATAGGTTCATTCGTACTCATGATCTCCATAATGGACTCATCGAAAGGAAAAGTCTTGGAGAGATAATCCAGAATAGGAAGAGAGGGTTCTAACCAGTAGGGTAGGTTGTAAGGGTTCGAAGCTACCAGATGAAGTTCATTAGTGTGGTCATCGAAAAGGGTTTGAATAATGTTGTACATTTATTCATGCAGAATCAATGAGGTGGACTCAAAAATTTGTTTTCCCTTTGGATCATAGTCAAATGATGAAATCATATTAACTGTCATCGTGTCTGTGTTAGGAGGAGTGGACGAAAAAATCCCCATAAGCGATGAATCCTTCAACATGCCTACCGCAATCGATTGGTAAGGAGGAGGGGACTGGCCTAACATAGGGATGTTATTAGCCGTAGAGGTATTAACATCTGGTGTACATAAATCAAGCTGATCAATGTTGAAAATTATCCCTAGATGTAGAAATTGGACAGTTCGAAATACCGTCCAAGCAACAACAGTCATGGCGTAAAACCAATTTTTTCATAGAAGAAGATTGTAATCTAATTAGGAATCTACTACTTCCACTTGAATAGAAACAACTTTTCTCCCAAGATCGACTGAAAGGGCTGGTATGAGACCACAGGGCTGGAAACCTCATCCATCAAAGGCTTTCAAAGTCATAGGTGGTGTTACAATCTTGGGAGAGCCAACATCTTTCCAGCAAGACAGGGACAAAACCGAAGTTGAAGCCCCTTCATCTAAGACAGTTCTAAAGACCTTCTTTCTGACTACTTTCATTATGATTTGGAAAGAAAGTTTGTGTCTTAGTCTAGACTTATAGTTCTCGATATTGAAATGAATCAAATAAGTATTGTCCGAGTCTAAATCTCCTAGCGCAGTTAACAAGTTTTTGCGTTGTGTAGGACAACTTTGGAGTACTTCCAAGGTGGACATTGCACATGGTGCCTGAGTGAGATATTCAACTACATTATAAAATTGATCAGCTCAGGAATTAGGGTTAAAAATAGCCTTCCTAAGGGTAATCTTGGGTGGATGCAAAACCATGTCGAGATTGGGCTTCTTGATGGTTAGGGGAACAACCGATGAGGATTCGGGAGAACCAGTAGAGGGAGATTTTCCTGAAGAAGAATTGTCTTCTTTCTTGTCTGCGGGTTTGTCATAACTCTGAATTCAATTTTGCAAACTAATATTATCTGAGGACATCATGCGAATTTCCTCTGAAGAACTAGAGTTTCCCTTATTAGACATGTTGTCTATCAGTTGTTGTTGAGAGGGAAAAGGATCCATGAGAACTGCGAGTGCGGGATTAGTTTTCAAGAATTTGGTGATTTCATCCGGATGAGGACACTCTTTCATGGAATGGGCACCCCCGCATAGCAGACATGGATATTTTTCTTTTCTTTTCCCTTTATCGTTCTCATTGGTAGTTGGTTTTGGATTCTCTTATTGGTTTCCAGGTTTTTTGTTTTTAGCTTTACCTTTCTTTTTATTGTTCCTAGGCGTTTGAATACTTTGAATGGAATTGACCACAGTGGAAACATTGGGATTTGAAGGAGTGGGGATGGAATTTTGGGGTTGCTTGGCATGTTTTGCTACTGACGGGGACTGGATTGAACAAACAATCCCGTCAACATGAGTTTCTGCTGGTGGCTTGGCAAGATCGGTGCTTGGGCGAGGAGCTTGAGGGATCAAGTCATACAATGTGTCGGACTGGGAATAGACCAATTCCATATATTGGGCTTGACTAATGGCTTGCTCTTTAGTAACGGCACCACCCATAGCCACATCTCGAGCAATTGGAGGCAACAAAGATTTGGTAAACCAATCAGCTAACAACTTATCCGGGATAGGAGCCTTAATAAGTCTTCTTTTCCTTCTCCACTCATGGATATGATCGGATATGTTAGTGAAGGTGTTCTATCATAGAGAAGTCAAGAGATCTATACCCATTTCACAATGGATAGGAAGCTGAAAGTGTGTAAGAAACACAGTTGCCAATGAGCCAAAATCCACAAATGAATGTTGCGAAAGTTCAATGTACCATTTCACGGCGGTATTGGTCAAAGTTTGCTGGAAGAGTCTTAAACGAACTGAATCATCCATAAGAGAGTTATATGAACACCATAAATGGAATGTCATGACATGGTTTTTTGGATCATCTCCCTGCTTCCCATCAAATTTTGGAATTTTCTATGGTAACTTTACCGGAATGGGAGGCCACGAGGGGTTATGGCAAATGGGATCATTAATCAACTTGGACAAATCAGGAAAGTCCAAAGTTGCTAGGAAAGGTAATTGATGATTAGGTTGTACATACATGTAATATTGATATGGCATATAAGTACCAGTAGGACCGTAAGTATACTGATAGATAGGTTGTTGTGATGAAGAACTACTAGAATATCCACCCGTAGAGGGTTGATTTCTAGAATCAGGACCGTTAGGACTGCCAAAGCCTCCAGGACCACCAGGACCACCTGGACCACCAGAACCTCCAGGACCCCTAGGAGGAGGGACACCAGGCCCTCCAGGACTGTTTGGCCCCCCAAGGGGAGGAACCCCATAAGGTGGTCATCTGGTACCCCCCATAGTATGTATAGGTATCCCCTCCATAGTTGGCATTTAGGACCAGTTAGGTTTCCCCCATGGCATGAAAGTATTACTAGGATATGGAATTCTAGCATAAGGCATTCTTGTAGGATTGGATTGATAATTAATGTTTCCTATAGGTACTTGATTTGCTATGTCACCATACCCCCAAGAGGTTTGACTGGTTATAGGTTGTGCCCCCAAGGGCTGACTTGAACTTGTTGGAGCAGGGCCCCGCAGCTATAGGAAAAGCTGCTATTTTTGGTAGAAGATGGACAATTTTTGGAGGAAAGACAGTTTTGGTGATGCGATAAAGGTACAATTCCATAGCGCATTCCCTGCTGTGGATCGAGGGCCAGAAATTGCGACGGTCAGAACAAGGAAGTCAAAGGAAATAGTACCTGAAGCGGCTGAGAAGAGAGCTCAACCACTACATTTAAGGCAGCGACGATGATAGGAGGGCTCAGCTACCCTCATAAATGGAAAAGGAGCAACATGTCGAGGTATTAAAGACAAAGGACAGAAGGGGAGCAACTGAGGAAGCGGCGCCCATACCTGCGATCAGCGTCAAAAATCGCGGAAGACTGCAGAAAGCTGCAGTGTAACTAGTAGGCGGCAGTTCAAAGTACAGATAGGCCGACTGTCACAGTTAGGGTTTTGGGTTACTGTTGGGATAGGCCCACAGTTTTGTACCATGGTGAGACCTTAGGGCCACCTATTTAAGCATGTATTTTGTATTATGAAAGGTTAGTTAGTTAGTTAGTTAGTTAGTTGGTTGGGTTTTTGTTTGGTTGTTTTTAGTTGTCATCAGTAGTGTAAGACATTGAGGAAGAGTCAAGCTCTGGTTCTATTATTAAGTCTGTAGTTATCTTGCTATAACCAGTGGCTGGATCCTTGAGCATGAATGTAACAATCCACAGGGATTGAGAGAGAGAGAGAGAGAAAGAGTATATTGTAAGAAGAAAGCATTATAGGAAGAGAAGAGATCTAAGAGAGAAGGGCTCCCGGCTGTGTGCATGGAGTTTCCTAGAACATCTCAAGCTGCATAAGAGTTTGCAGTGGAACTGTGTTACTCTCTCAAGATATAATATAAACACAGTTCCTGTGGACATAGCTTCCCCCCTGGAAGTGAACCACGTACATCCATGTGTTGTGCGACTGTTTCATGTGATTGTGCTCTACTTATTTTCCATCTATTATTCGTTACATGAATGTTGCTTATCAGTTAAAGAATGTATGTATGCTATCCTTCAATTTACAGTAACATAGGAGGTTAAAATGTGAGTTGAATTTGTTGAGCATTCTGTATATGAGTTTATCAGTGCTTGATTCATGATAGATAGAAGCTATAGTGTTAAGTGACTTCTGTATATTTAGTTCAACGAGTTGGGTGTAATTGATGTTAAGCGTGTTAAACTGTATAAGCTTAAGTGAAGTTGTTTAACACCCTTAGGAAGGTTAACTGAGCTCTTATAACCATAGAGGAAGCCTCTGGAATTTGAGAGTTAATGAGCATATCGAGTCTTATTGTAGGAATTATCACAATGTAGAGAGGCGATATCGCATTGTCAGGGGAGCTACGGTGTGAGATATCGCAGGTCAAGAGTTGAGCAGAAGGAAGGGTTTGCACATCGTTCTAGAAGCCGCGATGCGATAAGGGTCAGTTCCATAGCAGAGTCAGCTAGAAAGAGAGAAACATCCCTTGCTGAGAGAGTTAGCTGGTTAAGAAGAGTCAAGAGGACCTAGGATGCTACAGAACTTGGTTGAGGAAACTTGATTCTTCAGCCACCCCATCTAGGATCACTTCAGGTGAGTCTTCAGGCCATTCTGTGGTCTGTTTCCGAAAGGGCCAGTGAGCTATGGGTTTTGTTGGTACAATACAGTAAACCCAGGTCTACCCAGAGGAGACCAAAAAATGGTTTCGTCGCCGGTTTTGAACAAATTGAAGAGCTGATGTTCTGTTGGCATCCTACTAAAGAAGAACTTAACCAATGGGTTGAGTCTAAGGAAAGAGAATTTGCTGAGAAATAAAAAAAGAGTCCTAGACTAAGTACAGAGGACTGGTTACAGAAACATATATTCACAGACCTGCATGAGATATTTTTTGTGACCTATGCAAACGGGTTGTACGATTGGTTGTCAAAGTTGAATGATAAGCATGTATTCAAGAAGAAAAGGAACATTGTCTGGACACCGGAGCTGATTCACACTGTGAAGAGCATAGATAATCCCATTTCACGGGTAGTAGACTTCTGGCTTGCGAGTTTGCTGGAAGGTTTCATTACAGAGTTTGCAGTTGATCAAAGAAAGAGTTTTAGCAAAGCAGAGAGATACTTATTCAAAGGATATCGCGGTAAGTACTTGAACTCTTTAAATTTTTCCCTTAAGATGTTATTGTATGAAAAAGGAGTGCTGGATATATTCTCAGATAAATAAGTTAAGTAAGTGTAATGTCACAAGAGTTTGAGAGTGATTTTGAAGAAATTGGATGTACACGTAGCGGTAAGAGATATAAAATAGATTTCAGATCCTCTTTCTTTGAAGACAGTTCACACAATACTAGAGAACAGAGTTAAAGTAATAGAGAAAGAACAGTAGGGGGTATCCCTTACCACCCTTATACCCCACAGAAACCAACCGGGACTTAGAATAATCTCGTAGGAACTCCATCTAGTAGTTCACACATAGTACATACTACCTCTACACCACCTACACTTACACCGCCAAGTGGTAGTAATACAGCAAATCAGAATCCATGTCATAGAAACAGAATGGGGGATGACATGAAATTACCTACCTTTAGGGGTACAGGGGCAGAAGAACTAGAACAACATTAGTTCCTATGTGAAGCTGTATGGACCATTAAACAGATCCAGGATAACAATACTAAGCTTGTCCAGTTGGCCACTACACTTAGAGAAAGAGTTTTAACATGGTATATGAAGTATATAGCAGCGCAAAATAGAACACTTGTAGAGGTCAGGACCGCAATGATTAAGGAATTTAAGAAACCCAAGTCTGAGTCACAATGTATCACAAAACTTAAAGACATTAAACAGTTACCCACATAGTTAGTATGGGATTTTGATCAGAAATTTAAAGCTCTTATAGACCAAGTTAGTTTTGATTTTGCGCTGGAGCAGCATAAGGAATGGTTCATCGTAGCACTGCTCCCTCATATAAGACTTCCAATAATGCAACAGAAAATCCATATGCAGGATGAAGCATTGGATTAGAGGCTTCACCTTTAGCTGAGACTAGTGCAGGTATGACAAACTTATAGAATTAGTATGCCAATCTCACTTTACAGCTACATGAGCATACACTGGCAGGGTACAGTCATCAAATATCTTAGTATTTATAATGTTTAGAGCCTGATCAATGCTTGGGTACTCAGATTCAAAAGTGAAGGTAGCGGCACACCACCACAGCATTCCATAATTGTTCCTGTGGGATATCATTCACTTGATGATCTATGAGACCCATTGAACCGATTCTATATCACACTGTGACTCCACATAGTCCAGGTCAAACTACCAACACCACCACCTCCCATATTATGTATGTTCCCAATCTTCCTGGGTATTCCACACCTGGGGCTCAACATTCAATTCCTATTTCATCAATACCTTCTAGTGCCAAGGGGCAACCCCCGGCATGACCTACATTATCTGTCACCCGAATTGTACCTAGTCATGGACATACCTCTAGTATAGAGCAATCTATGGTTTATGTCCCTCCTTGTTATAGTGGATTTCACCACACTAGGTGAATCACACATTGTATGGCCTTCCCCTGTCCCGCTGCAGACTCATTAGCCCCTATGGACCACTTTTTGTCTTTTGATGTATCCTTGATCATCCCTAAAAAAATTAAGAAATTTGATATACGCAGCTTTTTCCCCAATAACCGCGTACATATGCGGATATTCCCCTTATAGTCGTGTACATCGGGATGTGTGCATAATCCAAATCCTTTTGGAGTTTTCCTTGACTTGGATCCGACTCATATGACTCCTGGCCTTCCATATGCCTTGAGATCGCACTGATTCAACCTTTCAATATCCCTTTGAAAAGCTATATAAGGAACCCCTTGGTACATTGAAAGCATAAGAGAGAATTAAGAGTAACGAAACTATAGTCCATTGTTGCCAGAACTTATGCTTGAGTCTACATCCCTTTGTCCCTTGGAGCACTGTTGTGTTCTTCCCAAGCTTTCCTTTTGCTAGTAAGCTTGCTATCGAAGTGATGGAGGATTGAGGTGGTGGAGGCCCAAGTGGGGGATTCAGTTTCTCTGGTTCCCAGACGTGCCGTCAGAGGTTGTCACTTGTAATCTATGATTCATATTAATAGAAATGTCTTTTCCTGTCCAATAATGTGTATTTGAATGAATATTGTATCCATTGGAATATGTCAAATGCTTTTACATTATTGATTATATATGCTAGAATAGATCTAACACCATGAAATATAGTATTCTTGTATTATTTACTTGTTGTTGAGGACATGTTATAACAATTCAAGCTGAAGATTGGAAAGCTCAACGGGGATCTACTTCAACCGTCCGAAATAAGGTATGAGGTTCGATCCTTTAGTGTTAGATGTTTTTATTTCTATTGCATATTGGGAAAGATTGATTTCTGGAGTCTAGTTGTCTGTTGTGGTACCCCAATCCATAGGAATTTCTCTCCGCAACAAAATTGGGGACTCTGCTGGGGATCGAACCCAGAATCTCTGGTTTCGTAGACCACGATAGATAGCTAGACTCCAGAAATCAATCTTTCCCAATATGCAATAGAAATAAAAACATCTAACACTAAAGGATCGAACCTCGTACCTTATTTCGGACATTTGAAGTAGATACCCGTTGAGCTTTCCAATCTTTAGCTTGAATTGTTATAACACGTTTTCAACAACAAGTAAACAATACAAGCATACTATCGAAAACCAAACCAATCTCAAGTGATAAGAATGACGCATCCTCATGTGAGAATGAGCAGTGAGGTCATCCAAAAATACTTCAATAATAGACTTGAGATCGTGAAAAATCAAGGTCATCGCCCGCTGAAACGTAGCTCCGGTGTTTTTAAGTCCGAAAGGCATTTTTCGATATGCAAAAGTTCCCCAAGGAAAAATAAATGATGTCTTGTGTTGGTCCTCGGGTTTTATTTGGATCTGATTATACCCGAAAAATCCATCCATGAAGGAGAACACCTCGCTACCCGCACACTCATCCAAAATCTGATCTATAAACTGTGTGGGGAAGTTATCCTTAGGACAGGCACGATTTAAATCACAGAAATCAGTGCATATACAGATCACTCCCTGCTTCTTATCCACCGGAACGAGGTTTGAAACCCACTCCGTCAAGGGAACGGGATAGATGAAACCCACTTTCAATAGTTTCTCTATCTCTTCCTTTATGGCGGGTGCTTTTCTAGGATTCATGGCGCGTAAACACTGTCAAACAGGCTTAGCGTTAGGGTAAGTTTTAATCTCATGTTCGACAATCCGAGGGTCAATCTCTGGCATCTCATCGTAAGACCAAACAAAAACATCACGGAATTCCTTGAATAGCTCAGTATACTCACGAATATCATCCTGGGAACAATTCGCCCCAATATAAACATTCTCAATCGTACCACAATTGCGAGAAATGTTGATAGGAATAGTTGACGATATGTTCGCCTTGTTTCCATCAGCCATCTGACCAGGAGAGCTTAATGGAACCATAGGTCTACCAACTTTCTAACTAAGAATATCCCTATAATCCTCATGCTCCAAAAGGTCAAGCTATGGAAGGAAATATTATCTATGATGAAGCTCCTCCCATGGTGGCTCAACTCCCGACATAGCCTCAATAATCGCTTCATCTGAAGGAAAAACCATATCAAGGCAATCGTGGGCATGAGAAGACTGTACTGCCCATACTGGCAGCACATAGGGGTCTTCATCCTCCGTCCGCGAAGAGGAAGAACAAGGCTCTGCAGCAGACTCGAGATTAGCTTGGTAAGCAATCATAACTGCAGGCAACAGCACACTCGTCTCGATGGACTCACTCGAAGGACTTGGTGAAGGAAGAATCCAAGGATCTCCCATATGACATGTGAAAAAAGGCACCGATCTCGTAGACGTGGAAGCACCACTGAAACTCGATCCTATCATGAGGACGGGTGCAAGACAACTAAAGGTTCCCATGAGGGAAGGATACATTCCTACACCCACACTCCTAGTTGCCGGCTGGGAATGTTCAACTTTCGGAACCAAAGCTCCTGACGATGCAGTGATATGTAGATTCTTGAATGACATCTGGTCAATCGTTACAATCTTCCCGTTATGAGGAAATCTTACAACATGAAACACGAAAGACGCAACGACTTACATACTATACATCCAATTCCTTCCCAGTAGGAGATTATAGTCAAGGGATGCATCAACCACCTCAACCTCTATCGCAACGGTCTTCCCTCCCAAATGGACTTTAAGGGAAGGAATGACGCCGTGCGGCCTAAACGATCTCCCATCAAAAGTAGTTAACATGGTCTTAGACTTTAACAACTCAGGAGAACCAAGACCCTTCCAACAAGACAAAGACATAACAGAAGCAGCAGCGCCCTTGTCAATCACAGTATGCTTGATGATCATATTAAGACATTCTACATGTATCAAAAGGGACACATAGTAGGGCAAGTGAGGCTGATGTCCTGCGGTTTCAAATTTGATCGTTGAGGAAGAATCCTCACCATTCACACCAAGAGCAGAAAGCAAAGCCTTCCTTTGCGACGGACAACTCTGAAGCACCTCCAATGCAGACATCGCACAAGGAGTATGACCCAATTCCTCGATAACTGAATAGTTCTGGGTGGCTCAGGCATTTGGATTATGCCCTGAGCGCTTAAGTACCCCCTTAGGAATGCGAGGTGTAGTCTCAGGTTTATCTGCAGGTTTCTCCACCAGTTTATCGACCGGTTTCGCAATGCCCAAAGGAGTTCCTGGTGGATCAGGTTCTTTACCTGGGCTGGGTTGCCACAAAGTATAATATTTCGCACGTGTCACAACTTTCACGGCACAGACCATATTAATGCACCCATGACCACTAGTCTCAGGTGGATCCTCACCACTAGATTGATCATGGGACTTCAAGTTCATATTTTGGTTATGCGGTAAAGGGTTTTTTAACATAGCTGGGCCCTGTGCTATGAACTTCGAAGCTTCATCCATCCTAGGGCACAAGTAAGTGAGGTGATCATCCTTACATAGCTTGCAAGGAAATTTAACCTTACGTTTATTCTGCTTGTCCCCCCCAACATTTTTATTGTTCTTGTCATTATTATTGGCATTTTCATTCTTATACCCACCCTTTTTATTATTATTGTTTTTACCCGTATTTCGGTTCCGTCGGGGTTGCTGGTTACCCTTCTATCCTGACGTTTGTACAGCATGTACATTCACCATTTGGCCAGGCTGAGAAGAAGCCGTAGCTTGTCCCAAGGCAGATTGGCTGGTAGACAACTGAGCAACTTGTTTCGCAATCAAACCTGCAGGGTTTTTACTTGCACAACCCACAATGCCATCAGCATGTGGTCCAGGTTTGACCTTGGGATCAAAACTCGAACGAGAAGCATTAGGTATAATCTCATATAACAAACCAGACTGAGCATAGATCAAGTCTAGTTCCTGTGCCCTAAATATTGCTTGTTCCTCATTCTGCACTCTGGATGTGGAAACATCCTTCGCTATATATGGCAATAAAGATTTGAGGAACCACTCAAGGAGGAATTCCAGCGATATAAAGGCTTTAATTAATCTCTTCCATCTACGCCACTCCTGAATATGATCAGAAATATGGGTGGCTTTATCTTGTCGAAATGTCAACAAGAGTTCAGTACAAAAATCATATCGTACTGGTAGTTGGAAGTGATTAAGGAAAGTCATCGCAAGGTCGTTGAACAAGGTAAAGGCACCCCTAGGAAACTCTATATACCATTTCTCCGCAGGCCCTGTGAGGGTGCGTTGAAATAGTATCAAGTGGAATGAGTCCTGATGCAATGAATTGGAAGAGCACCATAGGTGGAATGTCGTAACGTGTTCACTCGGATCCTCTCCTGGTTTACCTTCGATTTTAGGTATATCTGAAGGAAGCTTGGTAGGGACAGCCGGCCAAGCCAGGTCATGAGCCACAGGATCATTTGTAAGTCTTGATAAGTTAGGTAAGTTGAGTGTCGTGAGGAAAGGGAGCCTAGGATTATGAGGCCTAGGGACCACTCCCTGGTTCACATGGGATTGATTACCACCATGACCTTGGCCATAGTGACCTCCTCCCATATGACCCGTATAGGGTGGTGCCGAAGCACCATAATGAGGTGGACCTTGACTAGAGGGAGATACAAAGCCATAAGTAGGAGGATAAGCAGGTTGTGAATACCCACCTCCATAAGGTGCAGAAACCTGTCCATACTGCGCCCCATAGTAGGGTCCATAGGTCATCGCTTGCGATGCCCCATGAGACACTCCATAGGTAGGTACATACATTCCGGAAGTAGGAATATACATACCGGAAGTAGGGATATATGTCGAGGAAGTAGCAACCTAACCTCTAGAAACATGATCATAACCTCCCGAAACTACGGGTGGTATGTAGGCTTGAGACACAATAGGTCTAGTAATCGTAGTACGGATCTGACTCGTAGCTACGTGCCGACTCGAAGGATCACATGAGTAAGGTGGAGGATTTGCATTTGAAGAACTCGAAAGCGAGGATGAAGGAATCTCAGTAATAAGATATGTGCTAGTGCCTATCGTCACTCGTCTAGAACCTGGTATCGCTATGGGATCACTAACTCTAGACCTAGTAGGTATATAAGATGTAGCTTCCACCGCTGGGATAGAAGGTGCAATATGACTAGTACTCCCAAACCTCTCTGCAAGGTAAGGCATGGGGATGCCCCCAGGCATATTGTTAGGGTCAAAGTCGGATTCGACATTAAATGCCAAATCATGCATAGGAAAACCAGTGGTAACATAACCACCATAACTAGTGCTGGCAGGTTCAAAGTGAGTCTCGGCGTCTTCCGGCATTCCATACCGATAATGTGCTAATGAGGGGTCAGACCTAGAATGAATAGGTCTATCATGCATGGCCTCTATCTCAGAAATCACAGGTCCTAACTCCGTTAGGTCGAGTGAAGGATCATAAGTAGGTGTAAAATCCCCATCGTCAACACGAATGGGAGGAGGAAGTGAATCAAATGTGTCCTCTGAATGATCTCCCATGGTGTGTGAATCAATGTGTGATACAGTCCGCCTGGATTGTCTAGGTCCCTCTCCCAAAGGAGTAGGATCAGTAGAAGGTGGAAGTCCTACTAAACGATGAGAACAGTGATGAGCTGCACTCGAATGCACAATGACTCAAAAAAAATAGCAAAGACTCTCTATTTACGTCAACCCTAGGCCAACTAGTGTGCACAGAGAAATCACTATAAAATCTAAAGCTAAAAGCAAGCAAACAAGGGATGGATAAGTGAGCTCCTGAATGTGGCCGGTATGTCTCACCTAGGAGAGGCTTGAGAGGCCTTTGTCACCATAAGTGGAGGTTCGAAACCAATTATTGTGGCCCTCAGCTTCAACGTGTAAAGCGACTGTGCTGTCCGACCCCAACCTGGCCAGGACACATGTAGAATAACCTCTACACGTACCCCCTCGATATCCTAGGTAAGGTCACTAAGGTCACCTCAATATAATCAACACTCAGGCGGATAGTCACAGGCGGGATTGACCATATGGGCAGGGTAGAAAATCTTGAAACTCCCGAAAGAGCCCCCAGATACGAATACAATCCTGGCTATATCACCGGTGCTACACAGTTACTGACCAGGGGTTATCCCAATCAACAACCGCTCACACTACCTAGTGCTTGACTCCCTTTTGAGAGGAGATTCCTGAGAACACCAGTTATACCAAGGATTTCACACACTCCCTGGACAGACACCTAGTTGTTGTTGTTTAGTGATCTTGGACAATTGACTTACAACGAACTATTCCAAGATCCTAAAACCTAAGCTTGTTGGTGCACCCTATAAAATAAAAGAGTGTAATTCATTTTATTTAGCGTTGATTTTAGTTGGCTTTATTACTCAAAAATAGGATATGGCCATGCAACTAATGGTGTTATGACGCAACAAGAAGTAAAATGCACACCTAACAATCAATGCAAATTCATTGTGTCCATGAAAACAGGGTATGCGTACTACGTGTAATGCACAATTTATTCTTCAAATGCTGAATGCAAATTTCCTTATATGAAGTCTTGACTATTACTCCAAAGCAAATCTAGATCTAGTGCAAGTACAATGCAACGTGCAAAATGCAATGCATAATGAGAAGCAAATATTTTTGTATTTTTTGAAAATAAAGAGATATGAAAAGCAAAAGAATGATTCTACCTACCCCAGACTCTGCAAGTACACATAAACAACATTCCAGCAAAGCACTAAGGTAAAAGGACTCTAATGCACTAATCTCAAACAAAAAATCAAAGATGCCATGACAAGAACTTTCCTAAAAAAAAAATTAGGCTAAAAAAAATGTTTCTAGTCAAGAACAGAGGTATTAACAGACTCAGGCAGTGCCAAAGGAGACTCAGCAACTCACAGAATTCACCCAGCAATCCACTTTCTTCCAGAAAAAGGTAAAAACCAAAGTATACGCGACTGTGTGTAGTAAACCCACGTGTATACGCAGAAATCCCAGAGGAAACCATGTGTATACGCGACTGTAAGACCAAAACCCACGTACAGGAAGAAAAAGATGCACAAATCAAGGCAAACAAACAGGATGAGACTAAGTTTACACCAATCAGACTCTACCAAGCATACATGCCCCCATACCCGACACAGAAACAAGAGAGAGAGAGAGCAATTCAAATACATTGAATGCCAAGAAACCAATCCCCAAAGGTCAACTACTAGGAACTCCCCAGCAGAGTCGCCAATTCTGTTACGGAGAGAAATTCCTATGGCTTGGGGTACCACAACAGACATCTAGACTCCAGAAATCAATCTTTCCCAATATGCAATAGAAATAAAAACATCTAACACTAAAGGATCGAACCTCGTACCTTATTCCGGACGGTTGAAGTATATCCCCGCTGAGCTTTCCAATCTTCAGCTTGAATTGTTATAGCACGTCCTCAACAACAAGTAAACAATACAAGCATACTATATTTCATGGTTTTAGATCTATTCTAGCATATATAATCAATAATGTAAAATCATCTGACATATTTCAATGGATACAATATTCATTCAAATACGCATTATTGGACAGGAAAAGATATTTCTATTAATATGAATCAAAGATTACAAATGACAACCTCTGACGGCACGTATGCGAACCAGAGAAATTGAATCACACATTGTATGGCCTTCCCCTGCCCGCTGTAGACTCATTAGCCCCTATGTACCACTTTTTGTCTTTTGATGTATCCTTGATCATCCCTAAAAACATAAGAAATTTGATATACGCGGATTTTTCCCTGATAACCGCGTACATACGCGGATATTCCCCTTATAGTCGTGTACATCGGGATGTGTGCATAATTCAAATCCTTTTGGAGTTTTCCTTGACTTGGATCCGACTCATATGACTCCTGGCCTTCCAAATTCCTTGAGATCGCACGGATTCAACCTTTAAATATCCCTTTGAAAAGATATATAAGGAACCCCTTGGTACATTGAAAGCATAAGAGAGAATTGAGAGTAACGAAACTATAGTCCATTGTTTCCAGAACTTATGCTTGAGTTTGCATCCCTTTGTCTCTTGGAGCACTGTTGTGTTCTTCCCAAGCTTGCCTTTTGCTAGTAAGCTTGCTATCGAAGTGATGGAGGATTGAGGTGGTGGAGGCCCAAGTGGGGGATTCAGTTTCTCCGGTTCGCAGACGTGCCGTCATAGGTTGTCACTTGTAATCTCTGATTCATATTAATAGAAATATCTTTTCCTATCCAATAATGTGTATTTGAATGAATATTGTATCCATTGGAATATGTCAAATGCTTTTACATTATTGATTATATATGCTAGAATAGATCTAACACCATGAAATATAGTATGCTTGTATTGTTTACTTGTTGTTGAGGACGTGTTATAACAATTCAAGCTGAATATTAGAAAGCTCAATGGGGATCTACTTGAATTGTTATAACACGTCCTCAACAACAAGTAAACAATACAAGTACCCCGTGCCATCAGAGGTACAATAAATGGATTGTCATCCTGCAAGAGTTTGATCTCGAGTTTGTTTCGGAAAAATCAAAGAAATCTTTAATCTTTGCAGAGCTCATATCGAATTTTTCGAGCGAGGCTGAGGAGTCGGTGTGTGAAGATACATTCGTGGATGAACACATTTTCTTAATCTCAATGGATGACCCATGGTACGGGGATATCATAGTATATCTGCAAACATGGAGGACCCCTACTCACCTCTCGTGGGATGAGCGACGTCGATTACGTCACGTTTCCAAGAACTACCTCATAGTGGACAATAATTTGTACCGCCATGGAGTAGATTCCATTTTACGACATTTTTTAACTCATGATGAGGCTGAGGTAGTGCTTAATGATTGCCACGGAGGGGCGTGTGGTGGTCATTTATCCGGGCTTGCTACAGCTCAGAAGATTTTGAGAGCAGGTTATTTCTGGCCGTTGATCTTCAAGGATGGTATTGAAGCGGTCAAGAGGTGCCACCCTTGCCAGGTGTTTGCACGTAATATGCGCTCGAAGCCTACCCCGTTACATCCTATTATCACCGCCGGTCCCTTCACCAAGTGGGGGCTAGATTTTATGGATTGCAACCCAGCTTCGACTGGGGGGCATCATCATATCATAGTGGCTGTTGACTACTTCACGAAATGGGCAGAGGCAATACCTACTGTAAAATCCGACGATGAGACAGCCGCTCACTTCGTATTCAACCAAATCATTACTCGGTTCAGGATTCCGAGAGAGCTTGTCACTGATCATGGCTCGCACTTTCAGAACCGTATGATGGAAGAGTTGGCATCCAAGCTAGGGTATAAGCAAGAGCACTCCTCTTCTTACTATCCTCAAGCAAATGGACAGTTTGAAGCAGTGAATAAGTCACCTAAGTCCATTCTCCAATGAACCATCACACAAAGCAAGACGAATTGGCATATTATGTTATACCCTGCTTTGTGGGCATATCGAACCGCGGTTAAGACTGCCACTGGTTTTTATCCATATCAGCTTGTTCATGGAGTGGAGTCTATCTTTCCGGTTGAATGTGAAATTCCTTCATTGAAGTTAGCCGTGGAACTCTTACCAGACACTTCACCTTTGGAGGAGTGTTTCGTTCACCTTGAGCAACTCGATGAGCAGCGTAGAGATGCCTTGGTGACTCTAGAGTTTAATAAGCGTCGTGTGAAGGCCCAGTACGATAAGTCTGTCCGTTCAAGAGTGTTTAGTGAGGGAGACTCAGTCCTTTTGTGGGATCAATTGAAAGAACCCTTGGGGACAGGGAAGTTCAATCCTATGTGGCATGGTCCTTACGTGGTCAAGCGTGTCTTAGAGAAGGGTGCTTACGAGTTAGTGGATTACAAAGGGACAGCCTTGGCGGAGCCTAGAAATGGGCTTTACCTTAAAAAATACTATGCATGATCTTTAGCCAAGGATATTTGTTGTATATTATTGTACATCTTTTTTGCATAGTTAGGTCTTGTTTATCGTGATCGGGTTTGTGATTAGTTTCCGTTTCTTATGGCAGATGTCAATAGAATATTCCACCTACATAGGATTCGCGGATGGTGCAAGCCGTCACACTCAACACTCAGCCTTAGCTGCTTGGGTGATTTATACTCCTATGGGTCGAGTACTGTCTTCAGGAGGTGTATGTCTACAGCCATATTCCAACAATGTTGCTGAATATAGTGCCATTATTGAGCTTGTAAGGGATGCCATTTCGCATGGTGTTCTCTCTCTTGAGATACGTCTTGATTCGGAGTTAGTAGTGTCACAACTCAATGGTTTGTATCATGTTAGAGATCTGACATTATTGAGGAGATTCCTACGGGTAAGATTGTTAGAACGACAATTTGAGAGTATTACATATACACACATTCCAAGAAATTATAATCAAGTTGCTGACTCATATGCTAACTACGTGTTAGATTCGCATTTGTCTCATTCATAATAAATTAATCATAAACACATTTTTACACATGTAAATAAATAAACCGATCACCATAAAACTTTTTTATATATACATAAAAAATATGGTAATACATAGTTTCATAATACAAAAGTGGAGCTTCCAAAGCTTCCATCATATACACGGTAGTACAAAATAAATGCACTCCTAGGTGTCTAGTC
Source organism: Pseudotsuga menziesii (assembly GCA_001517045.1). Taxonomy (NCBI): domain Eukaryota; kingdom Viridiplantae; phylum Streptophyta; class Pinopsida; order Pinales; family Pinaceae; genus Pseudotsuga; species Pseudotsuga menziesii. The sequence continues at coordinate 190,213 of LPNX010488610.1, read as the reverse complement.
CTGTGGAGGAGGAGGGTTGTGATCATGACATGTCACTACGGCTTTAGCTAGCCATTGGAATAAATGCACCCATGCGCGTGGTACACCCACCACCTATCGCTGCATGGCCTGAGGCAAGTCCTCAACTTACGCCATGGGAACTCTATGTGTCAGCCACACGAAGTTGGTATGGATGTTTTGGAGCGTCCGCTCCGCATCCACACTAGAGATGTCGTCCCCTCTTCCCCTCTGTCTATGACGTGGGAAGCCCTCTGGTCACCGTGGTCCCACATCTGCACATGAATGGTAGATGTCACTATGTATTGTCACCCAAAAACATGTCTTTTTTGTTTCACATAATCAAGAAAATACAAAAAAAATTAAGTAATTCAAAAATTTAAAAATTTTTGAGGGTTGAGATTCGTTACCTATGTCTCCGAATGCTAATCCTGGTAGAAATGGCATGTCCAAATCCCCCCAGAAATCTATTCCTGCATAGGGATAGTCCTCTATGGCAACAATCTGTCGCCACTAGCATGTGAAGAAGTCGGTTGGATAGGGGTTGGCCACCCTACCACCCCCCAGTCTGCGCATCGCGTCTACCCAACGTTGTTGGGCCGGATCTCTAACCCCGTGGAGAGGAACATCCACTCTAGGGCTCAATCCTGGAACCCGCTCAAAGAAGAACGTGCTAAGCATGCTGCTGAACCTGAAGTTTCGTATCCTACCTGCCTTACACTCACTGAGCTGCTGTTTCATGTTGCCCAGTAGTGTAGTACTCCAGTCGTATACGGTCGATCTCATTGACTCCACCGCATATAACATCTGTGCTCGAGAGGCATGATGGAGTGATGCTAAGCCTACTATCCTGCCCAGCATCAGTAGAATGGCCTTTAGGCCCAGCACCTATATAGTGTTGGTGGGAACTTGACTCCCCACCTTCTCAATATCTGGGTAGCAGTACACTACTATGTACTCATCGATAGTAAGCCCATGACCTAGCCCACCTTGGGAACGAAGGTTCACCACCTCCCCTCATCTAGATAGACCTGTGATGAAATAGATATCCTCCACCTCAATGGTGAGTGACATACCATCTATCTGGAAAGACTCTGAGTCTGGATCCCAATAGTCTACCAGCATCTGTAGCAGCCCTGGTTTGGCCCTCAAGCCACCTAGGCACCAGAACTTATAGATTCCACATGCACGTAATACTTGTTGAGCCCTTACATTGGCCCTTACAGCTTCCTCTACTTCACCATGATCACGTTCTCGCCATTCAAGTACCATCTTGCATGAGAAATTGACCAAATGTCCATTAGATTACTTTAAAATCACTTGCACGGCGTCATACGCGGCTATTTTGTAAATAGCCGCGTATGTACGCGGTTTCTAGCCCCTTTTCCGTGTATAGCCATCCCTATACGCAGAAAAAGCTTCAATACCCGCGTGGGCCATGGCGCTCATGTAAGTTTGGCCTTAACTAGCTCATTTGACCATGAAAACTTGAAAAATTTGTATTGAAATGCAAGCTGAGAACATGAGTAAGTACCTGGAAGAAACGGTTGTGAATTCCGTCGACTGGATCTCCCGGAATTTGCAGTTGAAAATCAGAGCTCCAATGGGTAAAAGTTTCAAATGATTTCTATTTTTTACTATTTATAGAAAAAATTTCATATATTTGAAAATTTTTACCCCCTTTTCTATAGTTTTGACAGTTTCTAACCATTTTGGACCGTTTATGACATGATTTGTGATGTAGAAGACCATTTACAGTGCCGTTTCAGCCTTTAGATTGACCCGTTCATGCCCATTTCAGGTATCATGTCTACACTGGCATATAGGTTAGGTTCACCACCGTTTGCATTTTGCATGACCGTATGACCATGTCACTATATCCTTAGGTACGAACCCACTCTATTATGTCACAGAACCTTCTTGCTGCTTTAGAAGTGGCATGATATGAGTGGTAGAGCCTCACCTTACATGGGTACCCTAGTTAGCACCTTATTTGTATTTGGTTCCCATGCCGATGTTTCTCCTTTTTAGGGTGTGGGAGTCCGTTGCATAGTATTTCCATGACATTTCACAAGAGCCTCATACTCCTCTTGATCTTATGCTGGCCATGTTCCCTCCAGACTCCCTTGTATCAAGTTGTGGATGCATTATCATGCACTTTGCTTGTCTTATTGAGCTTTATTCCGGCTCCCCTGACATTGCGTTTTAGCCATATAGCTCGAGCTTGTCTCATGTCTAGCCATGCAGAGCCATTTGTATATCCTTTGCAGCTTGATTTCCCTTTTTTACCGGGAGGGGATTTTCCCCCGAGTGTCGATATCCTACACATGTATCCTTGCATTGAGCATAGGTATGTTCCACTTCATGGAACTAGTTTGTTTGCCTCTATTACACTCGTCTCCTCCTAGTTTGTAACTATAAAGCTAGTTTATTCTTTTTTCAAGCTTTTCAAATAACTGAAAAAGTCCAAAAAAATTTAAAAAACCAAAAAGCCGGACAAGGAAAGATATTATCTTTGGCAGCTGTCGAGTCGTGTCGCCTTCGAACAGAGCACTGTATATCACATCCATTAGTTGGGTTATAGTTTGACTTTAGGAGCTGTACTCGTTTATCTGAGTTTATCTCCACTGACTGGTTAAGCTTCCAGTCCCTGTGGAGCCTCTATTGATGCCTCCTGCGTCATAGAGATGTCCCAGTTTGTATATCGAGTCTATGCTGCCTTCATTCAATCACCATATGCCGTTATGCTCTTGTTCGAAGGAAGTTGAAACCTGAGTCGGCCATTCCTTAGTTATCTTGACTTTGCATGTCGGCCATTCCTCAATTATGTTGACTTTGCATGTCGGCCATTCTCGGTACAGTTATTGGTTCGTGCACCTTATGATCAAGTCCTTCCACATTAGACAGCTTTGCTGAGTACCTCGTGTTGGATGATGGGGGATTCCTTAATGCCCTCCTTCCAGCGGATTTCATCCCATCGACGTCAGATCATTTATTCTAGGATTGGAGTCTAGAGTCATTTTGAGTGCCTTGAGACTTGCGGTCATCAGTGGCAAGTTCTCTCACCATCGACAGTTTTGGGAATACATCAATGTCCCCTAATCGATGGATTCTCTCAAGCGTTCGACCTCAACACATTTATTCACACTTAGTTTGCACTCTAGTACCTTGATTCCCATTTTCATTATCGGTGGGTGATCTCGCGGCTATTAACGGTATACATTAATGACCGGTAATCAGATGATGGACTATTATGTTCGACCTCAACACCTCTATTTGCATAGTAGGACATGTACTCGTAGCGGTTTGTGTAGAAGACCTTCCAGGTTGGTGGAATCTCTTATATGCTACCTCCTTGATCATGCCAGTGTTCATGATATTTCAGCTCTCGTGACTTGTTCCAGTATATGTCAGACATTTCCAGCCACTATGGAGATTTTGATCTATTGTATATCTTTAGCCTTTGTGGAGATCATGGTCCTTTGTATATCTTCATCATGGAGATTCTGATCTATGTATATTGTACGTGGAGATGACCACATATGTTCTATCATGTTTCATTCCTATTCATGGCCATTGTACTCTTATGTATCCGGGACTGCTATATGTACTTGCAGATTATATGCAGAGTTGTATTATGGTATTATGCTGATTGGGTGGCTGGTCTTCCATTTGGGTACCTTCATCACTTCATTTCTGGGATGGACTTATAATGTATTTCGGCCATCGCATAACCCCTCTGACCTCATACATTAGGGGGCATCTGTTATAGCGGATTTCACCACACTAGGTGAATCACACATTATATGGCCTTCCCCTGTCCCGCTGCAGACTCATTAGCCCCTATGGACCACTTTTTGTCTTTTGATGTATCCTTGATCATCCATAAAAACATAAGAAATTTGATATACGAGGCTTTTTCCCCGATAACCACATACATACGCGGATATTCCCCTTATAGTCGCGTACATCAGGATGTGTGCATAATCCAAATCCTTTTGGAGTTTTCCTTGACTTGGATCCGACTCATATGACTCCTAGCCTTCCATATGCCTTGAGATCGCATGGATTCAACCTTTCAATATCCCTTTGGAAAGCTATATAAGGAACCCCTTGGTACATTGAAAGCATAAGAGAGAACTGAGAGTAACGAAACTATAGTCCATTGTTGCCAGAACTTATGCTTGAGTCTGCATCCCTTTGTCCCTTGGAGCACTGTTGTGTTCTTCCCAAGCTTGCCTTTTGCTAGTAAGCTTGCTATCGAAGTGATGGAGGATTGAGGTGGTGGAGGCCCAAGTGGGGGATTCAATTTCTCCGGTTCGCAGACATGCCGTCAAAGGTTGTCACTTGTAATCTCTGATTCATATTAATATAAATATCTTTTCCTGTCCAATAATGTGTATTTGAATGAATATTGTATCCATTGGAATATGTCAAATGCTTTTACATTATTGATTATATATGCTAGAATAGATCTAACACCATGAAATATAGTATGCTTGTATTGTTTACTTGTTGTTGAAGACGTGTTATAACAATTCAAACTTAAGATTGGAAAGCTCAACGGGGATCTACTTCAACCGTCCGGAATAAGGTACGAGGTTTGATCCTTTAGTGTTAGATGTTTTTATTTCTATTGCATATTGGGAAAGATTGATTTCTGGAGTCTAGCTGTCTGTTGTGGTACCCCAAGCCATAGGAATTTCTCTCCGTAACACTCCTATCCACACAAATGTGGCTAACCCCCTATCCAGGGTCTCAAAACTAGAAAACACACCAAAAATTTCCCTACTCAAGCTATAGGCCAAACAAGTAAACTTAAATGACAGTAGGAGTTCAGATAGTTAGGTCTCTCACCAAGTTTGTCAAGAAGGTGACACTCATGATATACCTCATGGGTACGTGCGTAGTAATCTCCCTGAATGTTTTTTTCGGTGTATGGCTCGAAGCAAGATGACCAAGGGTATTTTCTCATATAGATAAGGTATCCTGGTGGGGTCTCCTGATACACGTAAGGTACATGGGAGCTCAAATCGGTAGTAGTGCTATCTAATGCATAATCATTCACAAGGGGCCTTCCTATATACAATTGAGTACGTGAAGTACCTTTCTATATACCTAAAGGGTATGTGAAAGGTTGTTCAATATATCGATGACACGTGGAAGAACCGTGTGAGTCCCAAGATGTAATGAAGACAAGTAACGACAACTCCTACGCTTAACGACGCCCGAACATGTCTCTAGACTATCACTCAAATTGTTATGTAAATTTTAGCCTATAACTACCGTTAATTTTAAAGTGGACGGTTAGGTGAATGCATGTATTTTTGATAGAAAAAGTAAAACCGTGCAGTATGTAGATGCAAATATTTCACTTTACCGTTTGTGGTATGCCTACCTATGGGAGGGAAAGAGAGTATTTTCTTTTTCATTTTGAAAACCAAAAATTCCCAAACAACTACTTTGAACAAATCAAAATCAAAGATAAGCAACACCTTCCAAACTCAATTTTCTTTTCAAAAGCAATCAAAGGGGTAAGAGTCTCTTTTCCTCAAAGAAAAACAACAAGCACTCTACATGCATATGCAGTCTATTTTTTCAATTTTTCTTAAAACGTAGATAGATCTAACTTAAAACTACACTATTTTTTCTTTTGACGAGATAGTACTAATGCAAGAGAGACAAAAGAACAAAGAGAACCTGAAAGCTTTCTAGACTAATCAAAGATCCAATGCCTTATGCCCAATAATGATAATGACCTAACCTCAATAAAAAAAAATTCTTTTAAAAAGCAAAAAATAAGTCCTCTATGGAAAAAATGAAATCAAGACGCTAATCAAATGGTTTTTCTTCCAGTCTTTATAAAGATATGAAAAGAAAACTAACTGAAACCTAAGCTTTCAAAAAATTCCTTTCACAATCACCACCAACAAGCACAAAAGCAAATGAATAATCAACAAGCCTAATCTAGCTTTTGAATTCTTTAATCAAACCAACCTTTTACCACAGAATCTTCAACCATGAGCATTCATATTCTGACACACAAGCCTGACATTGCAGGGATGAAAGCAAACAAACTCAACTTTTTGTGAAAAATGATAAAAATTAGTTCTGGAACAAGGCCTACCTAGCACCACGCTAGAGGGGTCTTGACAAAGTGGTTCTAGACGAGCACTGCTTCTAGATAACAGGACTCAGGAGGTGGCACATCTTTTGGCTAACAGAGTTTAGGCAGTGGCACCGCTTGTTTCCAACAACACATGTGTGGTTCCCTGAATAGATCTAAAACACAAGGAGAATGAAAAATCAAGTTAGAAATTGATCAGATCAAGGAAAAAATTAATTAATTGACATTAAAAAAGAGCATATAAAGTAGAAATAGTTCAGATCTGAACAGATCTGAAAGTTTCAAACCAAAATTCACTAAGTCAGATGGTAGATTTGACTGAAGAGAGTTGGAGATGGAGCCTGGATTTGGACAAGAGTTCAAGGACTGAGGAAGATCAAATCAACTAATATTTGCACCATTCCCCAGCAGAGTCACCATATTTGTTACCAGGAATATCACACCTTCTACGGACATAAGATGTTCCTCTAGTCTGAATGGTTCAGATCTAGAACAAATGAGTGAACGACAAAGGATGAAGAACTTCCCTGAATGTTGTAGACACCTGGAATACTGCTTTGATCATGAACCTGAGTATCCGAAAACATATCAAACATACAAGAACATCAAAGCTATCAAAAAATCATCTACATATCCATGCTAGTGACTAAGGAATCTAACAACATATACATGTGAAATCAAAAGAACAGTAATGTGGGATGGAAATCAACTTTTCTCTAAGAATGTATGGAGAAGATTACAACCGTTTCCTTAGTGTTGGCAAGCCCCCCCATGAGACAAACACTTCATCCCCATAAGCTCCAACTTTGCTCTCTATGCTCTCCAATGATATGGACTGAGTAGTCAATTCAACAGCATAACAATACCTCTATAGTTCTCTCCCTCAACTATGGATATGAGCTTGTATTTATAAGGCTCAATGGATAGGGATAGTTGAGAGAATGGTGGGTGAGGTGGCTCCAAGATCCTACCAAGGGGGGTCTCGAGCTCAAACTAACCCATAATGATAGGGATAAGGGAGGAAATGAGGCTCAAGTTCTAGAAGCCTTGAGAAACTTCTCTTTTTCCCATTTTACCTAGGGTACCGCTTGTGTTCCCTTATGACAGAGTGGTTTAGATGAAAACCACTTTAATAACAAAGACTATAGGCGGTGGCACTTCTTCTATATAACAGGATACAGGTGGCGCTGATCAAGGTACCGCTCATCAGCCACAGGGCAAGCACGGTGCTAGGTTTTTCAAGAAGAATTAACAAACATAGCAAGTTTCCACTCCAAGTGTTGGGATTAAGGGAAAACATGGAAGTTAAGGGTCTCATCGCATTATGGTGACATGATTTAGGTATAACATCCACATTTCAACTATCGCATTTCCATGACATTCCAAATGAATGAAATGCACAAGTTCCTTGGACAATCTTACACTCATATAGGTTTGATTGATCTACATCGACCACCTCCCAAAAATATCTATGTGCATACATTTTTTTGAGTTGATTGGTCTTCTTACCTTCTCTCTCCCTCCCCCATTATTGAAGAACATCATTCAACAATGGTCTTTACATCTTAGATGAGAAAAACAATTCTAAACTTCATTTCTTGCCTACATAATGTAGTCTTGATGCATGCACCTACTCCATCATGTTCCATTTTTCTTGTCTGGTCTCAAAATAGTTCCAAATAAGTAGCACCTTTTGCTTCTTATGGAGCATACACAAACATTGGAAGACAAGCATTTTTTAATTTCCCTACGCAACCATCAGACCAAATCCACTGTTTTTCCATCTGTATAATGCTATCCTTTAAATGATTGTAGAACAATTGAAAGATATGTTGTACAAAATCTAAGTCGTGACACTTGTCATCACTTATGTAGAAGTGATACTCCAAAATAACCCTTTTGTCTTTAGGCACTATCTACCCCATGTCTATATGTGATATGGACCATTATCCTGACATGGTCTAAGTGATAATATCACCTCTGTATCTCATTTTATGGTTGAAGGGCAGTTTTTCACAAAATCGACCACTGATAAGATAGTCCCAATAGGAAATGTATCCATGCATGTTCTAAACTAGTCATCTTGCCAACGAGCCACATGTACATGTTTTACATATTGTTGTGTATTTTCAAATAATCCTTCCATGAAGTCACAAAACTATACTTAGTAGATCAATAATAAACACTACAAGAAAAAAGGTCATTGATGAGGGTAAAAAAATATCACATAAGCTCATTGATGAGGGTCAAAAGAGCGTTTGTCACCAAAAACTGAACATCACCAAAGGCATCGTCACCAAAAGTATAGGTGATGTGGTGACACTCAAGGTCCATCATGAATAATGATTATAATGATAGATAGTAACCATCACCATTTCATATGAACAACAATTATTTATGGTGATGGACCTTTCATGGCCCTCACTATTGTTAGGTAACATTCGTTGACCATCACCATTGCATATTTTGGTGAGGATTAAAAAATATCACCATAAACTCATTGGTGATGGTCAAAAGAGCCCCCATTTTCAAATTCTATTGGATCACTCCTCTCAAAGCTTGAGTCCAAAACTATCCCATCTGTAAGAGACCCCGAAATGCATGGAGGAGGAAATCATAAAAGTTTAGTTGAAATTATATATGCATTGAGGAAATCATAGCATTTTAGCTGAAATTATATATGCATTTAGAGATCATTGCAATACTAACTACTTCAATGATGGACACTTTGTAAATCCTTAAAATTTTCACACAAGATTACAACTTAACATTGGTTCTCACTCTCTCCACATTCGACTTTGTCCTGATGATGGATCCTGATATGGATTTGAAATGTCGACTTGGTCATTTCGATACTGTGGTTTCTCCGATTACATCACCAATAACCTATCACCACAGAAATTTGGCAATAGAACTTAAGTAAGATTAATTTCTTGCCTAGTAAGAAAACCATGTCTTACCTTCCTGTATATGTTGGGCACCCAATATGCAAGTAGATTATTACCAACATACATAGTGTACAAGATTTATTGTCAACCCGAGAAAGTCTTTTATTTCAAAGCTATCGTGCAAAATATATGCAAGTACAATTTCTACCTGACATTGTTACCTATTGGTATGCAATCGAAACTCTTTGTAAACTAGATCACATCTACTTGAAAAGAAATCAATACTCAAACCTATTCATAAATTGAACTGTAAATCAAATATACTTCAAACAAGATCTATTCCTATGAAACAAGATCTGATTACGTACATCTAAAGAATTGTTATGTTGGCCAATGATCTACCAAATGAATTATCAACACAACGATTATGACAGATCTTATGAATGAAAGCACACAACTATGATGAAATCAATGAATGAAAGCATGAACAAAATAATAAGCAGATCTAAACAATAACACACTTACAATTAACACTACCAGCATCTGCTCAGGGAAGAGGGCCCTTCCTCCACTGAGCAGAGCTGGATCTCCACAATAGAAGTCTACAACTCCAGAATTAAGAAACAGCCAGCATGTATTATCATAATGGAAGAATTACATCAGATCTGGATCAAATCCTACATCACAACATTGTGTTATCTCCTATCATCCATCTCCTATCCTGCCTAATCTATCATGCTTAATCAATCAATCTATCATCAATCCATCATCCATCAATCATTAATCAATAATCCCTTCTTAATGATATTGATTACATATTTATACATAAAATTATCTCCTGGAAATGAATAACTGAACCCCCATCTTGTGATCTGTAACAGCTGAAACATGGCCGTAACTACTGGCAACTTTGGAACCGGCCGCAACACCAAATCTGGAAAATACCCTCTCGAAGAACCACCTGCATATCCCAAACCGTAGCTTTGTTTGGCGATTTCCTCGCGAGTCAGGTAAATGAGGATATTACGCACAAAACCCATGTCTCGTATTTTTGAGATTCATTTCCATCTGCCCGCAAATCAAGACACGAATCAAGGTGTTCTTATGTGGCATGCGTTTTTTTGTTAAGGCTGTAACAGCTGGCTGTGAGCATCCTGTACGTAGCAAATCACTCCATAAACCATCATTAGTAAAATTATGCATAATAGTCTTTTAATTCATCAAAGATAAAGGAAAATAGTCACTATTACCCACTTAAAACATCAAATGGAAGTAGCGGCTGTACAATGCGCAGCTGCAACAAATGAATGAAAAATGGAATGATAAATGAGGAATAATGGTAAGAAATTGATGAAAAATGGATGAAAAGTATGTCAATAAGTGGTGGAAAAATGGACAATTCCAGGTCCTGACATCTCCCCCAAACTGAACTTGTTGCATGTCCTCATGCAACCCAATACCTATGTAGCATCCAACTTAAAAAAACTCGTTCACTCGTTTCTTCATTTTACCATTTGCACAGCTGTAGCTAGAAGAAATAGAGAGTTTAACACAATTTGGCACAGTTATATAGCAGAGGATTTATGAGAAAATTAGGCGGATTCACAGCTCTTTAGTAGAAATTTGGCAAAGTCGCAGCTTATTTTAGCAGAGGAATTGGCGAAGATTTTAGCGAAGATTTTGGCGGAACAGCGCTAAATGTAGCAGCAAATTTCGCGGAGTCAACTTATTTTAGCAGAGAAGTTGGCGAAGGTTTTAGCGGCAAATTTGGCGGAACTGCGCTAAATTTAGCGGCAAATTTGACGGACTCACAACTGCCGGAAAACTATGTTCAGCCGCCGGAAAACTTTGTTCAGCCTTTGTTCAGCCGCCGGAAAACTATGTTCAGCCGCTGGAAAACTTTGTTCAGCCGCCGGAAAACTATGTTCAGCCTTTGTTCAGCCGCCGGAAAAACTATGTTCAGCCGCCGGAAAACTTTGTTCAGCCGCCGGAAAACTATGTTCAGCCTTTGTTCAGCGGCCAGAAAACTATGTTCAGCCGCCGGAAAACTTTGTTCAGCTGCCGGAAAACTTGAAATGACAATATTTTATGGCGTTTTAGCCTTTTTAACGGGAAACTTCTGAAGCAATTTTATCCCAAACGACAAACTGGGTTGGGCTGAAATTTTGCAAGAAGGTAGAAAACAATCTAATGCATCTCCATGCCAAAAATTAGAAAAACCCACATCACGGATTTCGAGAAAAATGCGAATTGGCTGTAGGTGATTATGGTCATTTTCTCGAAAACCGTGCACTGGATTGAGCTGACAATTTTCATGGTTGTTATTCATGATGTTATGCATCCCCTGTACAAATTTCATGAGGATCCAACTTACCAATTGAAAGATATGCCCAAATCAAATTCTGTACTTTTGAACATGAAAACAATGTATTGCAGCTGAACTTCCAGAGCCAATATTTCAAAAACTACAAACTGGGTTGGGATGAAATTTGGCAAGAAGGTAAGTACCATTATAGTGCATCTCCTTACCAAAAATTAGATGAACCCACATCATGGATTTTGAGAAAAATGTGAATTGGCTGTAGGTGATGATAGTCATTTTCTCGAAAACAGTACACTTGATTGAGCTGAAACTTGCCACGATTGTTCATCATGATGCTATGCATTTTTTGTACAAATTTCATGAAGATCCAATTCGTGGTTTGTGAGATATCCTCAAATCAAATTCTTCATTTTTGTGTGCCTGAGAAATATAAATGTGAATAGAAAATGAGCAAGCACAGTGGCTCCTCCCCCAAACTGAATAATTTGTCATGTCCTCATGCAAAAGAAGAGTTGTCATCTTATTTGGAAACATCCATCTCCCTCAAACTGAGGACACATCATGTACTCATGCTTAAAAACTCTTCATGGCAGAAAACAAGTTTTGATTTGCACATCAATCCTCCATACCGTTACAAAAATTATTACTGATAAAAATGACCATTTTTCAAGTGTTGTGTATGGTAGGACTGTTTCAAAGTAGTTCAAGAGTTCCTCTTAATCGTTTCCAGGCTCATAAAAAAATAGTAATGACAACATATAACACCAAAAGAACCAATTGCAGCAAGCATAAAGCCCACATCCAACTAAAAATGAGAATCTCAAAGCACCAAGCCATTTCAAAATAGTTGGTAGCCACAATATTCAGCAAATCCATGTATCAATTAACAAAACCTATGAATGTATGTATCTCACTTCATACATTCGTGTAGCTTCCAATAATCTAATTTTGAAAACAGAGCATGGATATGGAAATGACTATGTATTGCTGCTCCAAAAACTCAGATTACTGAAATATGTATTCTGTTATTACCTTCATTTTTGCCTTGGATATACCTTCACCTTCTGAGATGCAGCAATGAAATAAGCTAGAAATAGATGGCTGGTCATGAAACCGTGGGCTGAGCATGGCTTAACACTGACAATTGATGCTTTTGTTATGTGGATAGAAACCCTGTAATCATGAAATCTCATGTCCCCAAAAAAACTTAGTTTGTCGTCATGGAAATATAAACCTATTTTCCCAAATCTGTCTTTCATTATTATGGGAATATTTTCATAGTGACAGCAACATCTCTCTTCCATTATGAACTACAACATCAAATATGCAAGGACCATGATAACAATTGTAAGCCAATGTGGGCATTACTGAATAATGAAACTCATACCTCTAGGAGCATAGAAGTCTACCACTGTAAGTTCTCGAGAAGAAACAGCAATGCCTTGTGTTTCTACAGCTGGTTCTTGTGTGACAGCAGTAGATCATTTTTTCATGGTTCTCTAGGCTTCTTGAGATGATTAATGAATTCAAAAAAACTCCCCGATCATTTTTGCTTGTACTTCAAGAGAATATTTTCAATGAGAAAACAATCTGCAAACCTTGATTCTGGTCATAAACTTGCTGCAAATTATTACATACTACCTTTTAAACTGAATGCAAAGCATGCCCTCATGCATCATTTCCTCAATTTGCAACCATAGAGGATTTGTAGTTCCCACATGCAAAAAAATGCCAAAGCTGGAAAGAACAACCTTCTGATTTATTTCTTCTCATTGTTGGTTTTTATGTGGCAGTAGCAATGATTCTTTCCTTGCTGCTGGTTCTTGTGTGGCAACAGCAAGATTTTTTTTCTTACTGCTGGTTCTTGTGTGGCAGCAGCAAAATTTTTTCTTACCGCTAGTTCTTGTGTGGCAGCAGCAAAATTTCCTATTGTTGGTTCTTGTGTGACAACAATGAGGTATCCATCTCTTTTTATGCTTGTCCAGTTGGGTGGGTGAGATGTTGGGTTGGAATCTGAAGGGGATGTGCATGAATGATGAAGTGTTATAATTGAGTGGGAAATGATGGAAATGGATGGACATAATATGCTATATAGAAAATGGAAATGGCTAATGCTTAGTGGTTCTTCATGAAATTTTCCTAAATCTTTAATAAATCAAAAACTCATGCTATTTTACCTCAAGTTTTACCTCCATGGAAGCCTTGGTTGACATGAATGGACTGGTGTATGCTGGAGCTATGTAGCTGATCCAATGCTGAGACATATGTATATGAGAGCTGAAAACTAGATGAGATCGAATTTGATCCATGATGTTGTGCTGGTTGCATGTAAGACTAACTGCTGAGACAATTGATAAGCAGAAATTCTACCATAGAAGCAGAAAGCCCTTTCTCTTATTCTGAAAATCAACTGCTGAACTGAAAATGGAAAGGAATTGTAAAACTACTGAACAAATGATGTTGCAAATCGTTGTTGAAACCATTAGATCACATAGTCTTCAACCGCTACAAAACCGAGGTACAATTCTTACCATGCGAATGAATGTGCTGAAGTCGAGCATGGAAAGAAATCATTGGATTCCCAGCCATTAATGTATGCCGTTAACCAATGTGAAGAAACTCACCTTTGATGACAATGAGCTCTAAAGTACCTTAGTGCATCTTGACAGGTACGAATGGATGTGCTGGAGTCGAGTCACCTGCAAGATTTGTCAATCAAGAGGCATTGATGAATCCCCATGATTAACAACAAGGAAATCTGCCATTGATTCATGCAGATACCAGGGCACTATAAAAACTCTAATCTCGATCCCAGATGATGTGTTGGAGTCGATGGGACAAGACCATTGGAAGGTGGACCTTAATGAATTCCACATCATCCAATACGAGTACAAAATAAATGATTGTGAAGAATCATAGTGAAAAATAGAACCAACATGAAACTCAGAAGTGGAAAGTATATGTGAAGTCATGATGTAGTAGTAATGGGAAATAAAACGGTTATGGCTACTACATAAGCAGTGGAAAAGGGGACTTCAACATGAATGTATTTTTGGGGTTTTGAAATGAGGAGGGTGAATGAATCTACCATAGGGAAATTGGCTTCTTGAGGGGTTTCTTTCAGCGACAAGTGGGATGACAGGTGTCTAAAATTGATTCTTGGCATGTAGCAATGGGACTTGACTCTGGAAACATTGGACTGTGTATGGTTTGCACATCAATCTCTCCAATTTTTTTTTTTTTTTATGTGCTCAATCCATTTTGCAAATAGATAAAAAGTCTTCAAGAGTCACTTGTGCATGCATTGACCTTCTTCTTCCAAGGACCTGCAAAACCTAGCATTTGCCTGCAATAAAACATGAGATGATGGAAGAAGAGAGATGATTGGTCTCTCTTCACCCAATCACTTATGAAAAAAAAACAACAAGCAATTACTCATAAAACAAATCCAAATAAAGATGAACAAAGCAAAATCCATTTTATACCTGCGGCAGAGCAATGTTCATCTAGAATCACCAACGGTATTTTGATCATAGCTTCTTCGTTCCTTGTCCAAATTGAGTGATTCCAAAGCCAAATAAAATTAAATTCATAGGTATATTTCCATTAGAAACAGGTTTTTAAAATTCTATGTAGTGATGCTCCAAATCGCTCAGTAACAGCCTGCATGACAAGGTGTCTTTTCAAATTCTGGACTAGACCAACAGTCACGGTTTTAGGCTTAACTTTTTCGTTTGATAACGGATTGATGTGATTCCAATTGGAGATGAAAGTAGATTCATTTATGTATCTCCATTAGAAACAGGGTTTGAATCCAACAAGAATTGATGGGTCAAATAAGCCAATGAACAGTCTAGAAAATAGAGTTTTAGGAATGCAGATTTGGGACAGGCAGTCGGTATTTTGGTCATAAAATTTGCGTACGACATCGGAATGGAGTGATTCAAATTGCATTGTAAACTAGATTCATAGGGCAATATAGAAATGAAATAGGTTTACAAAATATGTCCAATAAGGCATCCAAAAATGCACTGTCCCAGCTCTGTTCCTAAGCTACCAGCTTGACACCCTGTTAGTATTTTGGCCATAAAATTTTCGTTTGACACCCAATCGTAGAAATTCAAATTGTTTTGGAAACTAGATTCAAAGGGCTACTTGGGATATAAACAGGTTTTAAAAATAATTTCATTTGGTCTCCCAAAAAATGACTGTCCCATCTATGTTTCGGTAAAATTTTCAAGCCAAAATGTCACCAAAAATTTTATAATCGAAAATTGACCCCAAAAAGTGATTGGAATAGATGTGAATGTTTTTAATGATGTATATTTAAAAATAACACACATACATACCATAAATTTCAAGCATTGAGAACCTGGATTTACTTGCACAGTCTGATGCAGCCGCAGCTGTAGCACAGTCACAGCTAGTGTTGCAGCCCACTGTTGTAGCTGAGAGTAATCACAGCTGAGAGTAATCACTCACAGCTGGGTGTTACAGCTAACAAATTCATGTCAAATTTCAATATTGAAGAGTTCCATTTGTATACCTGTGTCCTTGCGCTCGTGTAATCATCAATCACTGCATGAAGTGACTTTAATAAAGACAAATTAACATTAAGCACATTGTGTTCAGGAATTAGAGAATGCCCATTTGTGTTAGTTTTACAATTTGTAAGATCAATATGGTCTCTAAAATTCGGAAAGTGTAAATGTGTGGCTGAGATCCACTATCGAATGTTTAGAGTAGGAGTTTCACTGAATTGGGGCATTAATCACAATTGTTGCTTTGCATAATCAACCTGTACATCGTTAGATAAAATATTCAAAGCATTCAACTCCCTCTTACAAATAGCAACCTGTAATATGCTTTGTGCAAAAACACATCAATCAATTAAACAAAGTCCGGCACTCATCAATTATTGTGTGCAAGTGTTCATGAGGAGCAAGACGTGGTTTATGCGCATTTGTGGGGATTCTTTCTCAGGGTTATTTTGCTTTCATTAAGTTTACAGCGCGAGAGAAACACCATTCAAATAGCTCACCTTTAATTCAATCATGTGAAAAAAATGATCATGAAAAACCAAAATTCTAAACCCACTGGAATACCCTGGTTTGTTGCAATATTGAGCATAATTATTAATATCTGAGATGGTTGCATGCAGTCTGACCTTAATCAGCAACACTTTTCCAAACAATGAGAAAGAGATAGGGAGGAATGCCGAAATTGTATACCTTTGAGACACCAAAATGTTAGGCAAGTAGCAACGGCATTGCAGGCTATTCAACGCGCAGCTACATTCATGGAAGTAGCAGACATGCGCAACTATACTCAAATGGCTGTTAAACGCACAGGCTGTTCAATGCGCAGCTATTCAATGCACAACTATACTCCAATGGCTGTTCAATGCGTAGCTGTTCAACACGCAGCTGTTCCACGCACAGCTATACTCCAATGGTTGTTCAATGCGCAGCTGTTCAACGCACAGCTATACTCCAATGGATGTTCAACGCGCAGCTGTTCAACGCGCAGCTGTTCAACGCACAGCTATACTCCAATGGATGTTCAATGCGCAGCTGTTCAACGTGCAGCTGGGTTGGGTGTGCTCCTCCATCCTGAAATATCAAGTGGATAATTATTGCAATTTTACCGATCGAAAGGAGAAAGTGGGACAAACCGAAGTTGGGAAATTAATGACAAAAATGACTTAAGCATTTTTGTTCAAATAGCCAACAATTCCAAAGCATTCATGAAAAAATCTCATACCCATTTCTGATCTTCCAGATCGCAACAAGGCGCAGGAAGAGAGCATACTTATTCAAAAATAAAAAAAACAAAGCCAAACAAAAGCATGGTTTTATTCTGATATTCTATCCTACCCTATTCTACTTGGAAAAATAAAAATAAAAAAAATTGTTTAAGTGTATGCATATTTCCAATGGAGCCATTTTCGAAAAAGTGACTCAAGCATGCTCATACTCCCAATAGAAAAATATAACTTTATGAATTCTAGGATATGAGAGATCAACTTCCCTTCAAATGATGGTGCCAAGAATTGGTGAAGTATGAAATGATGCTGTACACTGATGACAGATTGAAACCAAGCTTCAATATAGTCTTTGTTCCCTTGATTGCTCATGGATGTTACACCATGAAGATCCTTATTAAACTGATCTTCCTCAATGCATAAGAGTTCCAGATCTACTAATGTGAATGATGCTTTTGGTTCCAATGGTTGTTCTTCATCAAATATCGCGTGTGTAATGTTGATCTTATCTGCTTGCTTATGAGGACTAGAAGAAACTCCCTCTGCAAAACTTGGATTTAAAACATGTTCAGGCCTCGTATGGATTTGCTGCAACAATGCACAGCCTTTTCGCAATGGTGTAGATGAGGTAGAACAAGAGGGAAATGTAGAAACATTTTGTAGTTCAGCACTGTAAGCATACTGTACTGCTTTATTATGGTTAGGGTGGAGGGTGGATTGGACAGGAAATTGTGTTGGATACCAAGGAGTTTGATGAGAAGATAGATGTGGCTGATGTAGATGATTGATTTGTGAGGTTGATATTGAAGGACCAACTTGTGTTGCAGCATGAGGGAGAGTGGCCATATGATCATAAGATGGACCATTCCAACCTTGTGGGTAAGGTAGGTAAAAGTTAGATTGAGGCTGCAACAGCTGCCATGGTGGAAGATTATTCAATGGCTGAGTATGAGAGTAAGGAAATAGAGGGATAGAATTTCGAACCATAGATGTAGGCCATGGTTGACATGACTGTTGCAACGAGTTGGCTGCAACTCCCAGATCTCTATGATATGTTTCTTTCATCTTTGGTAAGGAGGGACAATGATCTGTGGAGTGATTCAAGTCGCATATACCACAACTTTCAAGACTATCCAAAGGGAAATCCCTTGCTTCTCTTATCTCCTGCTTTTCCTTATCCTACAAAACAATCGATTGTGAATCAGCTTTAGAAATTTTAAATAAATTGTTGATTTCAGCTTGTAAAACTCTTGTTTTTGCAGCAGATTTAAAAAATGAAGATAAAAGTTCCTTAGAATTCTTACCAGTCTTCAAGTTTCCTCTTGAATACCTTATACATAGCTCACAAATATCATCATATGCTAACTGAAATACATTACCTGTTCCGATCAGATTCAATATTTCTAAACATTCAGCTTGGATTCCCTTGAGTAGAAGTGTTTTTAAGATTTCCTTCCCCAATTTCCTCTGTTTGGATCTTTGGAGGTTATATTGAAATCGTTCTATGTATTCCTCGAGACTCTCTTCTTCTCCTTGTGTCATTTCGAATATGTCTTCATTGACCCTGCAATAATCTTGGTACCTTTTCAAGAACACATGTTTCATGTCTTCCCAAGTTTGTATACAATTCCCACCGAGGCTCATGAACCATCGGAGGGCTTTTCCTTTTAAAGTAAGGGGAAATACATTCAACTTTTGATCATTAGCACAATAACCATATCCTCTACAAAGTACTTCAAATTGAAATAAAAATACATCAGGGTCTTCGTTTTCCAAACCGTGAAAATTTGGAAGAACATGTAGGGGAATTCTTTTCGTTGGTGCCACTCCTCTTGAATCTCTGATGGGAAATTCGAAGGTAACAACTTCTCCATCTTTCTCACTTGCCATCTCCTCATCAGATTCTTTGTGTGCTATCTTGAGGCTCCTCCTTCGAATATTCTTGTCAACTTGTTAGTAGAATGGGTGGTGCTTACAACACCACTAAGGGGAATGATAAGATTTATGCTGCAAAGATTGAAAATGAAATAAAACTGAATGTAAAGACAGAAAATTAACACTCAAAATAAATTCAATAAACTGAAATGTAATCATGCAACCTACATGCCCTATTTTAACAATGCATCTGCAAAACAATGTGAGATTTACTATTGCACAATTGATAACTTCCCCGGCAATGGCGCCAAAATGTTAGGCACCCAATATGCAAGTAGATTATTACCAACATACAGAGTGTACAAGATTTATTGTCAACCCGAGAAAGTCTTTTATTTCAAAGCTATCGTGCAAAATATATGCAAGTACAATTTCTAGCTGAC
>LPNX010488610.1:71791-170453 GCA_001517045.1 Pseudotsuga menziesii | reverse complement strand
CCTCCACTGAGCAGAGCTGGATCTCCACAATAGAAGTCTACAACTCCAGAATTAAGAAACAGCCAGCATGTATTATCATAATGGAAGAATTACAACAGATATGGATCAAATCCTACATCACAACATTGTGTTATCTCCTATCATCCATCTCCTATCTTGCCTAATCTATCATGCTTAATCAATCAATCTATCATCAATCCATCATCCATCAATCATTAATCAATAATCTCTTCTTAATGAGATTGATTACATATTTATACATAAAATTATCTCCTGGAAATGAATAACTGAACCCCCAGCTTGTGATCTGTAACAGCTGAAACATGGCCGTAACTACTGGCAACTTTGGAACCGGCCGCAACACCAAATCTGGAAAATACCCTCTAGAAGAACCACCTGCTTATCGCAAACCGTAGCTTTGTTTGGTGATTTTCTTGAGAGTCAGGTAAAAGAGGATGTTACGCACAAAACCCATGTCTCGGATTTTTGAGATTCATTTCCATATGCCCGCAAATCAAGACGCGAATAAAGGTGTTCTTATGTGGCATGCGTTTTTTTGTTAAGGCTGTAACAGCTGGCTGTGAGCATCCTGTACATGGAAAATCACTCCATAAACCATCATTAGTAAAATTATGCATAATAGCATTTTAATTCATCAAAGATAAAGGAAAATAGTCACTATTAACCACTTAAAACATCAAATGGAAGTAGCGGCTGTACAATGCGCAGCTGCAACAAATGAATGAAAAATGGAATGATAAATGAGGAATAATGGTAAGAAATTGATGAAAAATGGATGAAAAGTATGTCAATAAGTGGTGGAAAAATGGACAATTCCAGGTCCTGACAGTATATACATGCAGTTCTCACAAAATGAGGTTACAAGAACAGTCTCATCTTCATTGAATTTCAAAACATTTAGAAGACTTGAAATAGACCATCCATTCCTATTATATCTATTTGCAAAAAAAATGTTTATGGTAGGCACAAGTAATAACCAAAGACAAAAAACTTGGTTGTGCAATAAAATGGATGATGATGGAGTTTGACCGAGTCTAGGAACTAAGAAGCTCCACGTAATGGTATTTAACATGTACTATTTTTTAGTTTGTCAATCTTCTCCATTAATTGTTCCTATTTCCCTATCTCAGTTTTCTCTCGGTTATTCATCTAGACCTATTTCCTGGATATCAACATTGCAAAGACATTACGTCATTATTTGGTTATGTTCAAATTTATAAATAGCCAAAGAATGGTGTAACGTCTCTGTAATGTTAGAGATACTGTGTTTATTTAGATTTAGTTTTGATGCTTGTTTATTTTCTCATGGTGCCAAAGCCAATGCCCTGCAGTGGAAGCAAGAAGTCCAATACTGTCCATATAGTTCTATTTTATCAATTCTGAGATGCCAACAAAAACAACAACATGCTCACTCTGCTATTTAAATATCAAACATAACACTTTGTTATTTAAATATTAGACGCAACACTCTAGTCTTGTTAGGCCAGCAATACAACATAATGTTTATTTAAAATATTCATACCCAACTCCTTTATCAATAACAATCTGCTCACTCATTCTAAATTCAAGTGAATGACAAAAATCCAAAATGCAAAGCATTACTTCTCATAGGTATTACCATTCACTACAACCATGAATCAATTAATTGGTATAATTATATATATATATATAATTCATTGATATAAGTCTCAGGAAGAAGTACTTAAAAGAGGAGACTTCTAATTTAGCACACATTGCATTAGATTGCGCTAGTGAGGTTGCTGCTCAAAGGCCTCCTATTAGTGTTGTACTACAAGAGTTGGCCAGAATTAATGGCAATGATGCAATGAAGGCTACGTCAACTCACTTGATTGGGCATGGCATTTTATGAGATGGAACATTTTTTTTCCTTCCAACACCTCTATTTGGCCTTTTGGCTAAGGATCCGTATCCATGTTTAATAGGTTTTGCATGACTTGAAACACTTACTAACACGTTGGAATCATTCAAATCCCATGCTCCATATACCTTTTTTTCTCCATGTATAGATTATATAGGTGTCAACATTTAACCAAGGAAAACAATTAAGCCATTTCAAAAGTGATTTTCAGTTTTTGAAAGAAAAAAATAAGGGTATTGGCACAGTTAAAATATTATTGTCGACATAAGCACAGAATGGTGCTGCTTCTATGGAGAATTATGTGACTCCCTATGTAGATATTGTGCATGCTCAAGATCTAGGTGTAAGAGAATCTTAGATATTGTTAGATGATGGAATACTTCCTCTGCAACCTCGCTAAAAGGAACGAAACTAATATGAAACTTGGTCTTTTCAATGGCACTGATTGTCTAGACTAATATAATCTTGAAAACTGACAATCTTGTGCTCAATTTTTTACTTGTTGTTTTCCAAAATTAGTCTTTAAGAATCAAGATTCTTCTTCTTATACTGTTAGGCGTTTGGACCTATTAAACATAACATAAAACATTTACAATTATATTCTTCTCCAAGGTATTTTATTCCGAAAGAAACAATGACTGCGAGGACATTGTTGATTGTATTAGTGTTTTTAGAAAACATCCTCATTGAAGTCAAAAGACAAACATCAGTCTCACAACAGAATTCTTATTCTTTAATCAATATAGCTACTTAACCATGCATATTCTTAATAGATACGTAATTGTGTCTTAGTGTTTTCCTCAACAAACTGATCATTGAATAAAGCATATGTAGGGAATATACCATGACTAGTCCCATCATTTTTCAATAAAGTCTCTACTTCAAAAAAAAATATTACAATATAACAAAGGAAAAACAATGCTTAAAAATTAGCTCTACAACCTTAATGACGCTTGCCTTGAAATATAAAATTCAATTAATTTACCTGTGTTAAAGATAATTGATTATATTATATAATGTATACATAAGTACTGTCAAAAGAAGATCAGTGATCGAACCAATAGACCCCAAAAATCTGAATTGGACCGGAACATGAAACTAACCAGACCTAAGAAATTGTCGACCAAAATGTACATAAAGGGGTCGATTCTCTTGATTAAATGCCAATCCCATACCTTTATACATGATCGAATCAAGTGGAAACATTGTAATCCTAAAAACATGAAAACTGTTAATTCTGTTAAATTCTGAATAGTATTTAAAATTCTACATTTTGCATATGATGAAGTCAGAAGTTAAAAGCACTCTCAAACATACTAAAATAATTGATAGTAATGTTAAAAATTTAAGTAAAAGTTGACAAGCCTTTATGTTAACTTCAACTTTAAGAATTTAATAATACAAGTGACTACTAGGGTTTGGTGTTAGTTTTAGGCTTTTATTTTACCTTTTTAAATTTTTACTTTTATTTTCATGGTTGACATACAACTTGTACCAAAATGGCGGGTTCCATACAAAATCAACTAGTTCTGGTATTTAAAGCCTATTCAATACGAAACTGTCGACTCGCAGGATGGACCGATTTTTTCGATTCCATTCTAATTCTTCTAACGCTAGTTTATACTATAAATTGTTTTAATTTATTTATATTTTAAATGTCTAGTAAATTTTTTTTAAAGAACAAAAAGAAAACAGTTTGACAAATCATAAAAACCTAAAAGGCTTGAAGAATTTGTTGCAACAACAGTTAGTCCAAAATCGACATGAACACCCACTCTCACACCCTTGCTCTTAGAATATTTATTGGAAGATGCCAACCAATAATCCATTAAGAACCATAATACGTAAATATTGTATACTAGGAAGATGTCTAGAGTTTAGAATCACAGTCCAAATAGAAAACACCAGAATCAATGTTACTCTAATATACAGTTCATCATGAAACAAATTTGTCATTAGAGTATTCCTGAAGGAAACTTTATGATAATTCACATGCTACATTTACAAAATATAGCAGAAATTTTAGTCTAAATCAAATGATAAAACTTTTGCATACGACAGTATAATCATAAGTCGTCCATCACAAAAAACAAATCATGTCGACATGAGAGTCATAACATGTTGACATGACACAAAATTGCATACAAGAATATACATATATCCCAAAGAAAATATTACGTCAAAAAAAATACAATTCCCAAAGACTCACAACTTGACCATATTGGTTTCCTCCCTAAGCATATCATTTCTTGTTGAAGTTGTTGCCTTTGTTGAACAATAGCATTCTTATCTTCCATTAATTTTGTTATTTCTCCCATAGCCTGCATAAGAACAAGAGATTTGAGTGGTTTCCAAAAATCTGGAAAACAAACTTCACTTCTGATATGCAGAAACCATATCTCTTCTACAAGAATAGTCATGTAAAGTTGTTCATAGCTAGAAGTACGTGACATGTAAGATAGTTGGAGTAACAAAGATTCTATCTCTAAGTCCAAATGGAAATCTGGGTATACAAGTGAATGGGATGACACTATTAGAAATTGAGTTCAGTAATGGATTACAATATGAAACTTTTGGGAATTAATTATTACTTGCAGTCTTAGAAATACAACATGTTCATTTAAACTAACATCAAGGTAGAATCAGAATGAACCCAAAAGGAATAAAAAGAATTCATGACCAACCAGCCAGCCAGACTTGTGACAACCATCTTTTCTTACCAAACATAAGGCAATGTAGAAAACCAAAATATTTGTCTAAAAGAGACAAAGTCTTCATTTCCTGTGACTCAACCATTCAATAAAGCTCTAAGGACTTGCTACACTAAAATGCATTGTTTGTTCTACAATATTTAAGTTTTTAACCATGTAGCAACATAATTTCCATAAATCCTCATTGGCATGATCACCAGACAGACCCCATGAATTGTATTGATCCAATGATGAACCATGTGAAGCTACAAATACATGTTTAAGATTGTCAAATCCTGGACATGAAGATAAATATATTCTAAAATTTTCCACCATGCAAAGGTAGGTTTTACAAGATGTTTGCACCAAAGGACAATTTATTGAATCAAGACACAAATCTTTAGCATTAAGGATATCCGAAGTAAAAACATGAACTGACAAGCTCAACCATAGAATTGCAATGGTCTGACATAGTAACTAAGAAAAAAAAATATACAAGAGAAGAATTTCATTAAAATTTGATGAAGAAATTTTGGTTCAAAATAAAATACATAGGAAAAAATTCAATGCTTGAAAGTCATTGACCAGAGTTTTAGTAATATTTTGCTAAAGAATAGAAGTCATTTATTGTTAATGTTTTCTTCAACAAAATTAGGCTGCATGGCCCACTATTTTATGTAGCAAAGAACTCTCAATAAACTCTATTTTTCTAAGAAAACCATTTTTCAAGCTTGTTTACCCAATGAAATGCTATCAAAACCTCCATTTTTTCCTTCAAACAAAATTCTTACATAGAAATTGTCAGTTTATTTATTTACACTTGCCATGAATCTCATAGCAAAATCTCACACCTGTGTAACAAACTAAAGAAATCAAAACAACAAAGTCCAATCATGTAGGTAATCAAAACAACAATTTGTAGAAAAAATATGAATCCCAGAATAGAGAATAAAAAATCATATATATGATTAAATGCTAATGTTCAAAAGAAATATATTACGTTTTTCTGGCATACTAAATTTTTGATTAACAAGTACATCTAAGTAAGTAATTTTTATTTAATCCTAATAGCATCTAGACTCCCATGAATGAAAACAAAATGTGAGAAACACCTTAATAAGGTACTCTTCATGAGATAACCTACATTTTTCTTTTCTTGCATTGCATTTGACATATTTTCATCTTTTTGAACATTACTATATTGAAATCCATTTATGATATTGAACAAGCTAATAAATACCCTAAGAAATTTAAAGTATCGTTAACGTTGTAACATGTATTTGTTGATTTTTCTGAGCAACATTGAGAGCCATTCTCTTAGGAGAATGGATTTTTTGAGCAACATCGAGAGCCATTCTCTTAGGAGAATGGAGACACCTCGTTTGGGACCAAGGTGTGGACTCAACCTAGAGTTGAGTGACCATTCTATTGAATGGCGATATCTAGTCTGGGACTACGATATGGAACCAGTTCAACACTGGGAGACTCAACCTTGAGTTGAGTGACCATTCTATTGAATGGTGACATCTGGTCCGCGACCAGGATGTGGAACCAGTATAGTATTGGGAAAGTCAACCTAGAGTTGATTGTCCATTCTTTGAATGGAGGAACCAGGCTAGTTACCCAGAATTTACCTATTTTGGGACTAGGGACTTAGCACAGAACTGAGGGCCATTCTCTGGGAGAATGGAGGTGCTTGGTCTGTTACCAAGTATTTGACCTAGTGTCAAATTATGCAGCCTATGGTTGAGGCACCTGGTTTGTTTCCAGGAAGACACTATAAGCCCTAGACCAGGTCTAGGCATGTGTGGAACTTTCACTCTTAATCAGTGGGCTTTGTGATATTATCCAAGTGTTAGCTACCCTTAGTTAAGACACCTTAGTATCTAATCTTGGTGTCACACAGAGTGTTATATAAAAGAATTAGTAATTCAATCTGTTTATGATGATGTTATTTGATTGGGGATGAAATACCACCTTGAACACTTGTTTTGACCACAGGGCACTTGAAGAAGGCCAAAGAAAAATTCAAAATACACAAGGACCCTTAGTACCACTAAGGTGTCAAAGTGAAAGTGCAAAATGACCTTTAGTACCACTAAACGTAAAAGTCAAAGACAGAAAAAAATAAAATAATAATATTTTGTTGTTTTGAGTTTTGGTCGACTTACAAGTGACTCAAAGGATATAAAAGAAGATCAATCCATTTCATTATTACACACACAATTTTCTCTCACATGTGAAGTTGCTCCAACTAATTTCATCATGTTATTGAAGAAAAGGAAGATTAATGTGATGCCCTAGCATGGATGAGTCTAGCTAGGGCATTCAGACTTGTTTTTTTATAAACCCTAAGCTAGGGTTTCAACAACAACAATTTTTTATGAGTTTTGTAAGCTAGGGTTTTCCTAACTCTCTTCTTCACTTCCGGACAGCTGATTACTCTCATAGGCAGTCTCCACAGTTCACTGAGCAGCTTCTAATGTTCACGAGTAACCCCATTTCTCTTCGGGTTTCCTCTCTGTTCTTCCAGGAAGGCTTCTTGAGGGCTTTGGACCTCCTCCTACACCCTCGGGCATCCTACAACAGGCATAATTGTGAGGTTTTGGGCCTACAACCAACCCTCAAGTAGCCTATAGGCAGATCTGTAAGGGATTTCATGACCGCATAGACCCTCGAGAAGCCTGTTGACATACCCGTGAGGGTCTTGGCAATAGCCTGCATGCCTATTAAGGCTACCATGTCTATGTAGACCTTCGAGCAGCCTATAGTCCATCCCGTAAGGGCCTCAGGCTAGGGCAATCTACCCTATGGGAAACATAACGATAGCAGACTAATGAAGAGCAGGGAAACAGATCTAGGTAGGTGATAAGGGGATCCCAGAAGGAAAAGTCAGAAGTTTGGGAAGCCTGCAATTTCTGGGAAGGAGAGAGTAAGTTTAGGGAAACAAGCCCTGATTTTCTAAAAATCCTTAATTCAGAATTTCTATGTAAAAAGGATTATCTTTTGTAATTGTGGATCTATTGTACAAACCCAGTTATGGTTTGTGGAATTTTGGAAAAACCCATCCATCTCATTTACGAGATGAATTACTAATGGTTTTGGGTTTTTGTCCTTTAAAGGTTTCCCCAGTGAAACACTCCTTTTTTCAGTGTGTTGATGTGTTGATATGTTTTACTTCACTTGTCATTTATTTATGTTAGTTTGCAAATTTTAAAAGTATTCATGCTAATGCTAAAAATTCAAGATGGTATCAGAGCTTAGCATGTGAAGACCCAGTAAGAAGAAATTGTTGTTGTCTTCCTATACCTTGGGATATTTTGCAGACTTGACATTTGACTAAGTGGTAGAGATGGACACCAACATCTTCAGACCAAAAGAGAAACTTCAAATTTATTCTAACTACAACTCCTAGAAATCTAGGCTTACAACTATCCTAGAGGAAAATGACCTTGATGAGGTTGTGTTCAACACCACTGAAGAGACAACATCTAATGCTAGTAGGATTGCTTACAAGAAGAAGAAGGCTAAGGCTAGAAGGATCATTTATGATTTTGTAGAAGAAACTGTGATGCCCAACATCACAACATTAAAGACTGCCAAAGAATGCTTTGACACCTAGGCTAAATTGTATGACAAGAAGGCTCCAAGTCAAAAGAGAGTCTTGAAGAAAAGGCTACAAACTTTGAATTTGAACAAGGATGAAGGGGTTGGCTCGTTCTTCACAAATATTGCACAGGTAAGAGATTGGATTATTGCTATTGGTATTGTTGTTGTTGATGATGACCTTGTGTAGACCATGGTCGATGGTCTCCCGAGCTCTTGGGAAATATTCATGGAATTTGTCAATGGACGTGACAATCAACCACGCTTCAAAATACTTTGGCATGCTTGCATAGAAGAAGAGAGAAGGACTTCAGGAAAGGTGACCTTGCACTTACAGCAAAGACATAGAAGTTCAAGAAGCCCTCCCATCAGCAAAAGAAGGGAAAGAAACCCCAAGGTAAGTTCTCTGATGTTTCAAAAGTGGAATGCTATAATTTCCACAAGTTTGGACACTTTTCTAGGGATTGCAAGAAAACCAAGAATAAATCCAAAATAATATTTCAAGCCTCTTTTACAGAAGTAGAAGAAGCAAAAGAAGGAGAACCTAAGAAGGAGAAGAAAACCAGGTTTAAGAAAGAAGAAGAACTTCGAAGAGAGTACTACCTGATTTCTACTCTCTTTGGATCCATCACAGACAGTGCTACCTCCTGGTTGGTAGATAGTGGTGCCTCTAGGCACATGATGGGTAACCATGGAACTCTCACCACTTATAGAAAGAAGAAGTTCACCACACAGGTGGAACTTAGAGATGACTCCATGTACAAGATTGAAGGAATTGGCTCAACTTCACTTCAACTTGATTCAGGTACGGTTTTACATATTGATGATGTGTTATATGTTCCTTGTTTGAAGATGAATATTCTATTTTTTATTGGATTAGAGAAAAAGGGCTATAGAGTCCTCTTCATGGACAAGAAAATCCTTTTATGGGAAAAGGATGAAGAGCTAAGCTCAATTGTACAGATTATGGTTCAAGAGGGACGCCTTTACAAGAATTTTGAAGATTCCACTCATGCTTTGGTGCATCATACAGTTTATCCATGTGAGCTATGGCATAGAAGGTTTAGACACCTTCACTACACAACTCTTCCAGTATTGCAAAATATGGTCACATGTATGCCAGAGGTATCTCCAAAACATGATGGAATTTGCAAAGGATGTGCTCTAGGTAAGAACACTAAGAAATACTTTTACAGAAGCAAGAATATATCTAAAGGCATTTTTTCTTCTGTCTTCACCCTCTTTGAGTGGGTGTTTATATTGTGTCTTGTTCATTGATGATCACTCTTGAAATTCATGGATTTACTTCCTCAAGGCCAAAAATGAAACTTTTGATAGGTTCAAAGCGTTCAAGGCTCTGATTGAAAATCAGACTGGTAGATACATCCATATATTGAGATCAGATAACGAAGGTGAGTATGAATATAATGAGTTTGATGATTTTTTTTGAGAAATAGGAATCAAGAAAGAGTTGACAATACCATACAACCCTCATCAGAATAGGGTTGTAGAAAGAAATAATATAATGATATGTGAAGCTGCTAAATCCTTGCTTACTAATTTAGATCTTCCTTTATCCTTGTGGGATGAAGCCGCAGGTACTGCTGTGTATATTCAGAACAAAATTCCTTGTGCTATATTGGGGAAAAAGACTCCAGAAGAAGTATTCACTAGAAAGAAACCTAGATTTGACCACATGAGGATTTTTGGCACTTCAGTTTACATTCATGTGCCAAAGGAAAAGACGGCCAAGATAGAGCATTTCGGTAAGAAAGGTATATTTGTCATGTGTAGTGATTGCTCGAAGGCCTATCGTATCTATATACCTGGATATAGGTACATTGAAGTCAGCAAAGATGTGATCTTCCATGAGGAATCTGTGTTTCATCAAACACAAGATCTTTCAAATGAAGATGAATTACATCCCCTTGAGTTTCCATATCAAAAATTTAGAGGGAGGAAGAGGAATTTGAGGATCAAATTCTAGATGCACCTAAGGGTGTCGAAAGTTCACCAAAAGAACTACTTGAAGTTCCTCCTTCCAAAAGGAGACCTGCTTGGTACTGAGAAATGGTGCAAGAAGGAGAGAAGCATAAGGTTCCTCCTGAGAATTTCAGAGAAAGCGTAATACCACAAAAGTACTCCAGTCTTATGAGCCAGCTCATCAATGAAGAACCTTCCTCATACAAAGAAGCAGCAAGTCAACAGGTATGGGTTGATTCCATGATTGAAGAGTACAGTTCAATCATGAAGAATGGTGTGCGGGAATTTGTTCCTAGACCAAAAGGAAAGTCAGTGGTGACATCCATATGGATTTATAAAATCAAGCATGTTGTTGATGGCATTGTGGAGAAGTATAAATCTAGATTCGTAGCTCGTTGCTTCACTCAAAAAGAAGGCATTGACTATGATGAGACACTTCTCCTATTTCTAGGTATACTACCATTAGAACCATCATTTCTCTTGTTGGAGTATTCATATGGAAGTTAGATCAGATGGATGTAAATACAACCTTCCTCAATGGAAATATTGAGGAGGCTATCTATATTGAACAACCTGAAGGCTTTGTGACTCATGGAAATAAGAACCATGTGTGTAAACTGAAGAAAGCCTTGTATGCACTGAAACATGCTCCGAGAGTCTGTTATGCAAGGATGGATGGATCATTTCTCCATAGCTTGGATTTTCCAAAAGCACAGTTGATTCTAACTTGTACTTTAAAGTTTTTTCATAATCATGTCTTGATATTTGTTCTATATGTAGATGACTTGTTTCTTACAGGTGATGAACAATTGATAGAACAGTGTAAGATGAAGCTTACCTCTGAATTTGAGATGAAGGATCTCGGTTTTATGCATTATTTCCTTGGATTAGAGGTCTATAAAAAGCTAGGAAATATCTTCCCGACACAAGGAAAGTATGCAGTGGACATATTGTAGATATTTGGGATGAAGGACTACAAGTCCATGAGCGTACCCATGACTACCAACTTGACAAAGTTGTGTGACTCAACTACATATTCACAGAGTGTGGACTCTACTCTGTACAGACAACTTATTGGATCATTGATGTATCTCGTGCATACAAGACTAGAAATCTATTACATAGTGAATGGTCCGAGTCAGTTCATGTTCGATCCGAAGCACATACACTAGGTAGCTACTAAACACTTACTCATATATGTGCAAGGTACTATCACTTATGGGATGGAAGTGCATTAGACCAGAAAAGCACCTAGGTTTACTGCTTCAGTATGGGATCTGCAATGATCTCTTGGTCTAGCACAAAGCAGGGTTCCATAGCTCAAAGTGCAATTGAGGCATAATATATTGCTCGAAGTGATGCTTGCAAGGAAGCAATTTGGATCAGAAAACTTCTATCTGATCTGTTCGGGGAAAAGATTGACTAAATTCTCATCCATTGTGATAGTTAGAGTTGCATTAAGCTTTATAAGAACCTAGTGTTTCATGACTGATTGAAACACATTGAAATGAGGTCTCATTTCATTAGAGACCTAGTGCAGATAGGTGCTATGAAGTTGCAGTACATTCATACAGATGAACAGATCGCATATATCTTGACCAAGCCTCTAACATCATCAAAGTTCTTATACTTTCATTACAAGCCTGGCATGGCAGAGAATTCCTCTCTCGCTGAGAGGGAGTGCTGATTTTTCTGAGCAGCATCGAGAGCCATTCTCTTAAGAGAATGGAGACACCTTGTCCGGGACTAGGGTGTGGACTCAACCTAGGGTTGAGTGATGTCAAACCCCAAAATTTCGAAAAATTTAAAACTTTTTAAAATAGCAAATAAACACATTAAATGCAGTCCTTAATGGTTTGGTTAGTTTATGCTAATAGAATTGTTACTGAATGATCTTTACTTGTGCTTAATTTATATTACGAGTTTCTTGTCAGTTACTGATTGTTTTCTATTTGCAACTGCAAGGGGGATTGCTATGACAGACTGGGCTTACTTAGCTACTAATCTAATGCAGCAGTTTTTCTTTCTCTTATAGATATACAGGTAAAGTTTGGGTCGCTGCTAACAGATCTTTTAAGTAATAGATAACACAAATTATGCTGTACCAAATCATTCAGTAAAAGTATAAATGTATGCTAGTCAGTTTTATCAAGCTTTTACAGGTAAATCTTTTCTTATACTTCTCTTTAAGGTTTCACTGATAGAAAGTTAGTATTACTAGAGAATAATATAGCTATTTTCCTTTATAATAGTAGAATTAAGTATCCCCTTGGAATACTGGATCATTATTTGGTTTACTGTAATGCATTCATAATACTTATCATCTAACATAGTAATTAAAACTTGTTACCATATTCAATCCTATTATACTTATTTGATGTTACTACGTCATGCCAAGTTTAATATTCAGGATATGTTTTGATATGCAATTACCATTATAAAGATCTGAAGTTAGATAAAATCAATATAAATATTTTCCTTACTACCAGCAATTACAGAATTTACTGCTAGGTATCTATCTTCTCTTAACATTTAGGGATTTGCATTGATTGGAAACTACTCCTATTTCCATGATGACCATTGATTAAAAACTAGGAGCACCTTTAGACTTAGTCCTAGAATATCATGATCAAACTCATTTATGAATTTCTAAACTATTCTATCACAAGAATGGTTATGAGATTCTATAAAATCTACTAGTCTTATCTTCACTTATCAACCTTATAAATATCTGAATATAAAGGATAACAAAAGCTTAACTGTTACCCTAGAAAGCTAAGGCTATTAAGAGATAGTACTATATTGACACTAACAAGTAAAAGAAAGACTAGAGTAAACTTACCCCACATCTGTAGGTTTTATTGGTTGAGTTTTACCAATTAAAGTCATAAAAAGAAAAATGACCAATCTTTACCAAATATACTAAACTATAGCAAATGGAAATATAGAAGTAGCGTTGTAAACTATTATACCTAACACTACTCCACTATTTACATACTTAAAGGAAATGATAAATCTTTCATTTCCATTTGCAACTAGGTAATTAGCAATCTAGTGGTAAGTTAAAAGGATAACTATAAATTTACCATTATAAGCCCATGTCCTTAAATTTTATATACAATAACAAAACTTCGATGCCTAAAATACCTCATGATCTAATTCTTGTATGATATTTGTAATGCATGTTTTGCTTTTAACATTGCAAGGCATAGTTTTAATGTTATAACATATAGTATTTATTGATTACAACACATAGTTTAATATGCATCGATCAAATAATGCAGTTGTGAAATGTAATGCAGAAAAAAAAAACTATAGGATAGCGACCCCATGGAGAATATCCTTGCGATGATTTGTTTGGGAGTCAAATGATTGACAACTTCGTTATGGAACATTAGACGTCTACCCACTGCATGAAATTTATTTTTGTACTGACGTGGTCACTCCCTGGCCGTGTATTGGCGTTTAAAAACGTTTTGACCAACCCTAATGGTCATTGCTCCTTTTCCCTCGGCCTTCGGCTGCTCTGCAACTCTTCCCGGTCCGATTACTCTTACTGTGTGCGTGCTGCCTGCTAGAGATTTTCACGCTGCTCCAGTCTTTCATAAATCTTCCCACTGCATGGTGTAGAGGCTTACAGTGTTGAAAAGCCTGTTTGAAAAGGTTTAAAAGGAATGTCGACTTACTTAGGGTTTCTCCCTCAGCTTAGTGCCGGACCTGCCATCGTGCCATTGTATTCCTTCCAGTAATGCTTTAGATTGTTCTCCAAGGTGACAGACACCCTTGAATCCAGCGGCTCAACCGTCTCTGAGGTGAAGGAAGGATCAGCATTCTTCCTGCTCGCGTTGTATCTATCGTTTTTAAATGGACGTGAAGTCATTTGACCTCAAAGGTCAGCACAGAGTTTTCTTCTTTATATAAACAAGTAATAATTTTACAAAAGCATGCTTTAAGGGTTTTAATGTTCGACTGTTTTCTTTGCTACAGGTTCGGCCTCCCTCGGCATGGTTTGGAAAGTGCATAAACTTGGCTGCTAGCTTTCTCCGGTAAGCCTGGTCTCAACATGGCGTTCCCCTTGCTGGTTTACATAGGAATGTTAGACATTGGCTTGAGAGATGAGACTCTGGTGGTTATTTTGATTCTATTCAGTGTTGTTTAGCTGTAGGTTTAAATAGATTTTAACAGGTTAACTCCTATGTTGAATGCATGGATACTACGGCTTAAGCCGACAATGTAATAAATAGTTTTCCTTCTGTGGTTTTTAACGCTGTAAATATGAAGTAACTACAGGACTATGAGCCTGTTTGCTGGTGAGGTTACGACCTCGGCCATTTTACTTTCCTTATAATACTCTTTGTGTAATTTGGGTTTTTCACCCGAAGTTTAATATTTAAACTATTTTACTGTTTTGCTGAATCTTACGGTTTGTTCACCACCTACAGTTTTTAAATTATGAAATAAGAAAATAAAATACAAAGCAGGCTTGTGATAACCTTGAACTGTGGGTTTATAATACGGCCACAGGTGGAAATAAAGTCTTAAATCTTAATAGTTAAGTTCGATGGTTACTGTTCTGTTATTTAAGAGTAAATCTGGGTTATTTAACTCATTGGTAACCCTTCTCTTTAATGATTTACTGTGAGGATTATGTTCTTTAAGTTACTGTTTATATATTATTTCTTAAATTATAAAATATATAGGGTTATACCCTTATACCAATATTGTATTTGTTATTATAATTCTCTTGTATTATTATAGGTTGCGATACAATACTGTAATCTATTTTAGTATAAAAGGGGTTCTGTACATAGAGTACTTTTCAGCTTATTGTTTAATAAATTTGTTATTAAATTTCTCCTTACAGGTTTTATATCCTAACTTCTGTTATTTAGAAGTTATAAAAGTAAGGGTAACCCTATTGAATTAAAAAGGACCTGTTGTATTCTTATTAATTATTCCCATTGTCTTTTAATAATGTTTATTTACTTTACAAAGCACAGTGCATGTCTAGTTCATAAACATACTTTATTTATTTACATCCTAAGTATAAATAAACTAAGTTTTTATTTGTATAATAATATACTACCTAAATGTTATTGTTATAATGTATATAATATTGATACATTATAGGTAATATAATAACAATATTTCTTTTTCTCAATGCTACTATGAATGTTATTTTAATGTTATTTACCCAATGTTTAAGTTGGGTTCTTATTTAATTGGATTACCTGAATATTTCTATGTATTACTTATTTAATATTATTTAGTGGGTTTTCAAATACCTATCTATATAAATAATTGTGTATAAGATAACATTCGTTTATCATAAAAAAAAATACCAGTTATGAAATATGCTTAAACTTAGTTAAATGAAAGAGTATACAGTACTTAAATAATTTCATTCTTAACTATTTTGCAGACTGATACAAATAGGATTCATCTGTAAAATCAAACAAATAATTAACAAATACATAATTATACTCTACTGTCAGTTTTGTTTATTTTAACTCTAAAGGTTAAATCCTTTAAAAAAAAAAAAACTGAAAGAAGATAACTTATGAATTTGTAAAAACACTTGTAGTAACTACAAGTAAAATAGGAAACTCAGTTCAGAAGTATACTACTTCTCAACACTAAGATACTGTGCTGGAGTACGGTCTAGTGATACCAGATGTGGAAAAACATAGTAACTACTAACAGGTTTAACTACTGATGTTCTGAGATACTAACTTTACTGAAACTAACTAACTACTCAGACATATAAATAAACATAACATACATCCATTCATACTCAGAAAACATAAAGAAATGAATGAGAGAACCTGTTTAAGCTGTGGACAACAACAACAATGGGAGGCCGTTCCTCCCTACCAACTCCTGGAGAGCGCTCAGACAGCGACTTCTCAGGACCCCCGAGCTTGCTCTAGTCTCCCTGGCTGGAACTAGGTGCAGCAAATCAGATACCAGTCTCCAACTCAGTATTAACTCAGAACTATCAGTTAGTTCTCTCAGCCCAAATAGCTGTAATAAGAATCAAGTTACTGCAGCAATCCACTCAAAACACTTCCTTACTGTTTTTCCCTCTTTCCTCAATGAAATTCCTGAATAACATTCACCTGAATGAATTCTCTCTGGAATAAAATCTAAGCAGCCTTAGCTCTCTTCATTGAGTACTTTTTAAAAGATTGCCTAGGTCTTTGTTGGGTTAACTGTCATTTAATGAGCTACCTGCTCTGATTCCACTTTCTTGGGGAATCATGACCCTAAATATAGGGAAGTTTCCACCTGCAACTTAAAAAGTGTTTGAGGATGCTGCCACTTGTCCTTTTGCCTTTCCACCTAGTTCCATCCACCAGTTTGACCAGTAACCTCTTTTAATAGCTCTCCCATGCTGTTGTCTCCATAATTTATTTATTAATAATAAAATATTCTGAATTAGACTCCATAACTGTTGACTCTGCTGAGTCATCAATCCCTACTTAGGATTAAGTTTAACATAATGTCTCAGAAATATAATAAAACAAATTACATAATTTTACAAAATTGGGGTATGTAACAAGTGACCATTCTATTGAATGGGGATATCTAGTCTAAGACCACGATATGGAATGAGTCCAGCACTAGGAGACTCAACCTTGATTTGAGTAGCCATTCTGTTAAATGGTGACATATTGTCCAGGACCAAGATGTGGAACCAGTCTAGTACCGGGGAACTCAACCTAGAGTTGAGTGGCCATTCTTTGAATGGAGGCACCGTGTTAGTCACCAGGAATTTACCTAGTCTAGGACTAGATTCTCCCTTTGTTCTAGAAGCTCTGACATCTTCAACTTCTTTGGTACACTATAGCCCCTATTTTCAATAAAACCCTCACCCTAAACCAAGCAACATTTGAAAATGGACATCATGACATATATCTGGCATAAAGGGTACAAACTAAACTACACCTTCAGAATGGAATATCAACGATAATACAATATAAATGTAAAATGTGTGAAACATAATCTATTGCAATTATTATCGACAGTCTGTATAACCAATTCATTAAAGCGATTGTTACAACATGTATGGTGTGAAACTCCACAACTGATTGTTCTTGACAGTGTGATGAACATAGTAAATAATACGAGAGGACCATTTCGGATTTTAAATGTTCCAAAATAGTGACATACATTTTTTATCACCACTTATAAAGTTATAAATTATTATCTATTGAAAAAACAACCTTAATCCTACAATTACTTTTGTTCAACCAATTCACCCCTTAAACACAAGTATATTAGACATTATAATGTCAAGTGCAAATTATCTTAAACTTATAATATATATTAGTATATGTAGCATATTTTTCAAAGTTAGTTTTATAGATGGTAATCAGCCAACATACTGTAGATCCTAACTTTTCAAAAAACATTTGGATCCCTATACATTGCCATGCAACCTAGGCTAATTGGTGTTCACTGCAACAATGTACCTTCAGTTGTAATGTTAGTAGTTAGTTCTCTCTATATATTTTAAGCATGAACATGGCAGGTCAATACTTGTTAACCGATGCATCACTATTGCTAGCTTGACATTTAAGGTGAAACTATATCATTGCTTATGAAATGTCCTTTTTTCCACCTACAAATTCAGGATTTTCAAAAGTTTTCTCATATGTAGCATAAGCATGACTGCTCAACAACTTTGCATGAGTTTGAAATCTGACCCTCATTACAAGTTAAAATTTTCAGTAAATTATGTTTGCTCATAAGTTTAGAATTTTCTCTAAAAATGAAAATATAAACCTTTGGATGGGAGTAGTATTCCTTAAACAATGAAGAGCTGAATGGAGCTAGCTAGAGACAATTGAACCTTTTCTTTTGATGTTGGCTGCTAGAGAAAATTGTCCAAAAAATCCATCCATGAAACATAAAATAGGGAAAAAAACTAATCTCAGACAGGTTTTCCTTCAACTCACTGGTATCTTTAAGTACCTATTCATGTAATTGCAAACCAAAGAAATTAATCTTTAAAACCACTTGCTTTCTCAGTGACAACACTCACTTTAAAAAACAATATGTTAAAAAATAGCATTCCGTCTCAAAAGCAAAAAAGCACGGATAAGCAAACAAGAAACTGTTGAGTTTTAGCATTAGCATGAATACTTAAAAAAATTGCAGACTATTAGATAACAAATGACAAGTGCAGTGAAAACATCAACACATCAAAACATTGAACAAAAGAGTTTTTCACTGGGGAATTCTTTAAAGGACAACAACCCCAAAAGCATTAGTAATTCAACTCTTCAATGAGATGACTGAGTTTTCAAGAATTCACAAACCATAATGGGTTGGCACCACACATAAAATCCACAAAATGACTTCTACATAAAAATCAAGATTAAGGATTTCTGCCCTAATTCTCTTTTCTGCCCAAAATTGTTGCAGCCTGCCCAAAGCTAGTCGGATCTGTCCATTAGACCGAAGTCATAGGGTTCACTGAACCTAATCCTTGAGGTTCGAGGTTCGGCAGACCTCAATTTTTTTTTGAAATTCATTCAAGTTCGTCGAACCTGAAATAAAAACCTAATTTCGAACCTGAAGTCGAAGCCGGACCTCATCGAATCCGAACCTAAAGGTGAACCTAATGTCTAACCTAAAGAAGAAGATGAACCTGAAGGGAAATTTTTTTTGAGGTTCAATTGTTTTACTGAAAACAAATTGAAATTAAAAAAAAAACACAATACCAATCAATTAAATGTTGTCTATAAATTAAATGCTCTCTGTAATTTGAAATATCATACATGTAGTCTACATAAGAACACACCAAACAACAAATAAAGACATAGATTTACCCCTAAGAAGAAACTACTGCTGTGATAAGCATGTAAATCCGTTGTTAAACCACAAAAACCTACTCTTAGAAGTACAAAATAGTGAGCAAAAATGTCCTAAACAACAAGTATATATGACAAAATTATGAATAGTGACCTGAGTTCTTTGAATCCTATGGGCTATAGGGTGTAGAAAATTAGTTAAGGGGGAGTATATATATGTAGTCAAACCTATTGTCGAACCTCATCTGAACCTCATCAGAAAATTCAAACCTGAACTGAACCTAATCCTTGCCGAACCCAAACCCGAACCATGTGACTTAGCATTAGACCACCAAAATGTTGGTAATAAAACAAACCTATCAAATTCCAAATACAATTTTTCTCGATATCCTCCCTTGTACAATAAGGTAACCATTTGAATGATAAGTAAAATGCTCATACAACGCCACATTAACTGTTTGAGAATTTAGTGCTGTGGACAAACTAAAAATTAAGTCCATACGTTTGTAGATTGGTTGCAGTTCTGCGATTAACTTAGAACTTGAATATGCATTCCAATTGTATGACCATCTAAACCAAACGCATTTCATGACAAACTACCATGGATTGTAATTGCAATCATATTTTTCATAAATGGCAACACCTAGTCTACGTTTTCCTTCAGAGCCATGCCCATGAATATCGAAAATGATTGATGGAAAGTGACATTAGAAAATTGGAGAATTTGTATGGCATCTTTAAAAGTTTCCCTGACATAATGGCTTATCCTATGGTTATCATTTGTACTTTATAGAACGTTTGTTCATAAAATAAATGATGGCTTTGTGAAGGTCAAAGGATGTTTCTTTTTTCTTATTTGAAATGTGCTTTGCTGATTTTTAACTTATTCTTATGTAGGACAATCTAATTTTCACTTCGTTCACCTAAATTGGAACGCAAATGAAGAGATATTACTCCTAGAGGTATGACAAACTGGAAGGTATATAAAATGCAACACATTGTTTAATTTTAA
This sequence comes from Pseudotsuga menziesii, assembly GCA_001517045.1. NCBI lineage: Eukaryota > Viridiplantae > Streptophyta > Pinopsida > Pinales > Pinaceae > Pseudotsuga > Pseudotsuga menziesii. Next base: position 150,443 of record LPNX010488610.1, on the reverse strand, counting down.
CGAGTTAGTATTGTGTTTGACATTTTACTATTGTCTTTATTAGTTTATGTGAGAATTTAATTCTCACAAATATGATTTCTTAATCCGCCCATTTGCAGGGAATTGAAATGTATGGATTAGGAAACTAGGCAAAGGTTGCAGACCATATCAACACAAGAAACAATCCCAGTGCTATGACCATTATATGATGGAATACATGAATTCTCCATGTTTCCCTCTACCTATATGGTGCTCATTCCTTCACCTTTCTTGTTTTATACTCATTTAGTTAAAATTGGTATTAGGATTGACCATTTATTTCAAAACTTGTAATTTAAAAAGAACTCTTTCTAGGATATGTCACATGTTATTGGAAATAGAAAAACATATTTTAAACATGGCCAAAGTACATGGGCAAAGACAAAAAAGGTTAGTTGGGAATTCACTCAATTGAATGTTGGTTTTATGTTTTGATATTATCTATCATTACATGCCACATCATCCTATGAGTGAAAAAGAAAACGTTATATGTTGGGTACTAGGTAAAGTGGGCATTTCTTTCCCCTAGGCCAAAGTTTCAGTGTATCTATTAACATGCTACTAGAAAAGTTTCTCATTTACTACAATTTTTCCTATTTAATGAGTTAACTATCTTCTTCTAGCTAGAAACAGATCTAGTGAACAAAAATAAGTGTTCTTAGGTGGTTACACTTAAGATTAATGGTTTTTTCTGAATTGTTGCATATTAATTACTTTTGAATAATCTAATCTCAACATTGCTCAAACATCTCTAGAAGCGCTATCCTTTGGATTGTTTTATGGTGTTAGCTTATACCTTTGTATGGGTAAAGACCCTAGAACCCTGTAGGGACTCTTCCCTTTGAATACATTGAATATGGGGTGTGCTTACTAGAATGTGCATCAAACTGCAAGGATTTGAAATGGATCATCATCATCATATTATGTGTTGGTTTTTTCTATGTGCAAAATTGGAGCCATGGACTTGTAGGGTCCATTTTGGGGGTAGTTCCTATTTTTGTGATTTGGGGTCTTGAACTTCTAGATCCTATTTTGGGAATCAAATAGTCGTTTTGGGGGTCAAAACATTGCAAATGAAATTCTCATCCCTCTAATGATGTTCTATTTATTGGCATCTCTCCAACGATCCAAATATCACCTCAATTAGATTTTGTATGAGGAAGTTATGCCTCCTGAAATTTGACCTATGTCATTCCTAATGTAATTCGAAGTGGATGGAAGGTCAACTCTCATCACTCACACACATGGAGCTAGTCATGTGTGGGCTTCAAGAAGATTCTAAAGAGTCCAAAACCCTAATCCTAATCAATATTTGAGTTACACAAAAACCTTAAACCCTAACCCTAGAGTCTAGATGACTATCAAGACATGTTAAAAACTGTGCCTCAAGGAAAGGGAGGGGTTTCATTCCTATCGTATTGATATTCACAGTGATTTCTAACTATGACAAGGAGCGTATACCAACCCCACCATCCGCTCATGGCTAGGAGTTCCAATGCAAGCAAGGACATCATTAACTAATGCGTTGGCCCTTTCATACTTATTGATGACTATGACGAGGAGCCTGTATTGAGGACTGCTCACCTATCCTCGACAAATAGATGTAGCTACACCATGCCTTGACATTGTCTTTTTCAATTCAACATTGACACTCACTAGTTCATAGCATATTTCTTGCACTTGCACTAAATCTTATATCTTTTCTTAGTCAACCATTTAGCTTTTAACTACACACTTAGTTATTTATGTTTTCCTAGTTTCAATATCATGCTAGGACTTGATTTCACACTCTCGCACTATTTATATATTGGTTGTACTATTTTAGTCCCGTTGACCTACTTTTGTTGTTATTTGTTGGACAATAATAAATTATCTTATCTTATTTAGTTTCTTGCGCATTTGTTTTATGACATTTTGGGACTTTTGATTTTAAACTAGCACAAACTATCTTTTTGTATGACATGGCTCCTTGAAATTATTCTAGACACTTAAATGAATCTCAAGAATCCAACCTCACTCAACTCTAGATAGAGCAAAGGTAATATAAAAAAAAAAAATTAGAACCAATTCTTGTTAGAGTAACTTGCTACATAGTGGTAGTAACATGTTGAATTACATGCCAAAATGATTAGAAATATCTTCACTACATTCCTATTTCTTGTTACCACACCATTAGACCATGCAACACCATGCACCTCTTCAACACATAATAAACCTAAAGGAATCCCAATTTTCCATTGGTCCTTCAAGTTGAACACAAAGCATTCCATCCCCCAATTTGACAGAGTTAAAATAGGGACAATCTAGACTCCCAGCTTCTTGATATGGAAGAGAACTTAAGGACCTAGTGTAAATGCATAGATGCCGAGAATTTTTTGATAGTAAAGGTACACATGTATGAGTAGGCCCTCACCTAGAGCTAGACGCACACCTAGAAATTTGCAAGCACAAATCAACCTCTGATGGACACATGGGACAAATTCAAGGCTACCTTTGAAAGTGGTTCTATCATGCAAGGATGCAACATTGGAAAAGTACTTGAGACCCAAACCGATATTTGGATAGAACATTGTTATTGGATGAAATGGTAGTCCAAGCCACTATGTGGAGAAAGTTACCACTAACACCTTAGTCACTTCTCCTACCTTATTTGGAAGTCGAAACCTCCTAAGGGTGAGAACTATGGGATTCTGCAAAAGACACTTGGGCACCAAATAATATATTGTATGTGTATATGGTTAGTGACCATTGCCTAATGGATCCAATAGAAAATGGAGTAGATATACTATCAAGATGAATGTGAATCATGTAAGTGCATTCACCATAAATGTAATCCAATAATAAGAAAATTGATCCCAATGTGCAAATAACGAGATTGACCTGTGACTATTAGCAGATTGCAACTAATTTACCGTCACCAAACAATACGAAGATCACATGTACATCCAATATGATTATCAATAATTAATGCAAGGATTTTAATATGTTATTATTTGTTGTGGCATGAAGTTTTTTGGACTTTATAGGCCATTTAGCGTCTTTGTTTATGTATTTTGGGGAAGATATGATTTTTTTTTTTAGTTGTATGCAACCTTGCTATATACTTGAGAAACTTTGTATATTTGTGAATATTGGTTTGGATTCACAAGGATTCTCATGAATATATATGCATATAGTGAAATTGATTTGATTTTTATGAGTAAATTGAGGTTTTGATTTCCTTTGGGTATGCAAATGACTCAATTTTTTGTTTAAATTTCTTTTAGGGCATACACCTAAAAAAAATTATAGTTTCAATTCATATTAGGGCATATAAATTACTAAAAATAATCGAAAATTATAAGGATAGGATTTGATGTAAATACCTCAGAATGAAGAGATTGATCCACAAGGTGGAAAATGTATGCCCTTCTCACCCAAATTGTGTTCACCCTTATATGCTTTGGTTGTTTGAAATTGCTATGGTTTGCTATTGTGGAGAAAGTTACAAGCATGGCCCATTTTGGGCATAAATCATGTTTTATAAAATTTACACACATTTTGTAGAACATAATTTGCACGCGTTTTAGAGAAACATAACATGCTCATGTTTTTGTCAACTATCCTAGTTGGCCTTCACCTTGGCAAGCTCGAGATTGCTTGGGATCATTTATCTTTTATAGATCTTGAATCTACCATTGCATCTAAAAGGTCCCTTGTCTTTGTGCACTCACCCTCCTCCCTTTTTAGATGCAATAGTCATTGTTTAATACAATGAAATTATTTCCCACCAAGTTAATTGTAAATAGGCCCACACCAATGGAAATATAACTCCCCTCCCTCTTTAGATGTCTTAGTCAGTGATTAATACAATGGCTCTCTTTCTCACCAAGTTCATTCTCAAATGGATGGATACTTTCATGCCCAATCTCAATATCTAAATAGAGAAATGACCCACCTTATTAAATCTCTCCAAGCTAATGATTATTCTATTTCCTAGATCAACAAAACCTTTTGTATCATTACCTTGTTAGAAACCAAATCTAGAATCAATGTTATTTTCTGCTCCTCCACTAAGCTCAATTTTATCCTCCTTACATGTCCAAGATTTTGGCCAAGAAGAATATTTTAGAACCTTATTTAAGTCTCGCAAGACCCTTAAACAAATTTTTAAAGGCATTAAAGATAAGTTCAACACCTCAATTGTGAAGGTGTTTACAATTTTTTTTATTCTCATGGAAAATCCTATATTACCCAAAGTGGTCGTTGTATCCAAACCCACCTTAATGAACACATTGTAAACACCATTCACAATGCATTGCCACATATTCTATTGTAGAGAATTCCCAAAACACCATTCATCTAATTTATTTTTATCATACTAAACTCCTAGCTCCTATTCCTCATTATTCTATCCACATTATTAGAAAATCCCTTGAAATCAAAATCATTCAAACAAATGTAATTCCAATAGCTTCAACCTTAATATTCATTTGTTTTCAAACCTTTTCTTATATTTCCTTAATATTAATTTGTTTTCCAACATTTTCTTATATTTTGTTCTCCTTTGTATGGCTATATGTCCTCTCCCCTTTTAAATAACCCCCCCTCTTTATTACTGCTTCTATTTCTCCATCTTTTTATTCCAATATTCTAACCTTTTTCTCTATTAAGTTTTTTTTATAATAATAATAATAATAATAATTTTTAAGGTCACAACCAAACCAAACACCAATTTGGTGTATGAGAACCTTTGTTTGTGAGACAAGGGACCCCCCTCTGTGCAACGATTTGGTTGCTGAAGTCTAAATTGTGCATCACTATCCCCATTAGGGTTCAAATCCCGAATGAGCTACTAGTATGTTGTGATAAGGCTAGAAGGGTAACTACCCCATTGGAGTGGGACCCCCACTTGGGTGTGTCTTCAGATGTGTCGTCCCTTGCGAAATCATAAGTTATTGGTATATTTAGCTTGTAGGTTGTTGGATATAGTCTTGGGTTATAGTGGTAGCCGCCGAATTTGAACTTGGGACAAGCCTAGGCAATCCCAATGGTTACTGATTCCCATGGTTAAAAAAAAAAAGTCTAAAGTTTGCATATTATATTCATATTATTTTATTTTTTGTAATTTTAGTTCTTATCTATTTTTATTTATTTTAAATGTGCCATTAATTTTAGGGTGAGTGGAAGTTAATAATGGTATTTCATGAGATGTTAGTGACAATGCAGACATAATTAAAATATGAAAAACAATAATATGCTAACTTGGAGAGATGATTCTAGGTAGTTTCATAATGTTTTTTTTACTAGGAGAATCAACAACTGGGGGCTAAGCTGGTACTCGAGTGACACAGGGTCCAAGGATCCAATCCCCCTACCATTATATCCCTAAATGCATCCAAAGGGACTAAAATATGACACATAGGTAATATTGGGAAAGATTTGAACATGAGACCTTACATTTACAACTTAACACCTTCTCAACTTGATTTGCCCCCCCCACGGGCCTTTTTTATGAATTTGAATATGGTGTAAAAATATGAAATGTGGGAAATTGAATTAACTTTTTGAATATATAATTTTATATAAATAATTTTCATATGACTATGTGGAATTTGATTTTTTTTAACAACGGTATATTATTTTACCTACAAAATGTTATGCATATATTATTGTTAGTGTAGATGTTAAGTACCTAAATGATGCAATTTCCTTAGTTTTTTATGTAAAATTGAAGAGAATTCATTGTTCTTGTGCATGACCCCACACTAGCACATGATCATAACTTTATGGCTATAATGACTTCCATTCATATATGTATGTATGCATGCATGCATGGAAGTCATTATAGAAAAAATGATCATGTGTTAGTGTTGGGTTCTTAACATCCATTCTTGTGTGTGTGTGTGTGTGTGTGTGTGTGTGTGTGTGATGGGTTAGCTCAAGTGGTTGAGAGTTGTGAGTTGTAAGCAGAAGGTCTTGGGGTCAAATCCTTGGGTGGCTATGCATAGATATATAAGGGCCTCACTTGATGTCCCCACCGGGTTAGGCTTTGTAAACATGCGTGTGTGTGTGTGATGGGTTAGCTCAAGTGGTTGAGAGTTGTGAGTTGTAAGCAGAAGGTCTTGGGGTCAAATCCTTGGGTGGCTATGCATAGATATATAAGGTCCTCACTTGATGTCCCCACTGGGTTAGGCTTTGTAAACAGGGCCGATAGGGTGAGGTCCCATGGGAATTCTTCTCGTGGACGAAACAACCCCTCTTTGGTGTTGTGAACCACATTGGAATATATATATATATAAACTAAGTGTTTTTGTTTTAAAACATCTAAAACTATAATACTTGAAAAAATTACCAAATAACAAAATACAAGCATAGGAAATCATGTTAGTCTCGGGAAAGAAAATGCCCAGTGTTAGTGTCTTCCATAAAAATATCCTCCATCCTAGGTTTATGATCATGTGGAATTCTTTGTCACCCTTCTGATGCTACTTCCAATTGTTGTACTGTTTCCTCATCTACCCATTGATCCTTAACTAATATTATTGACACTTGGGGGTGGAACAACTAGTAGTTATGATCTCTTTGCAAATCCTAAGATTATATTAAGTTCATTTCAAGATCATTTTCTTTTTTTCTCAAATTTATTTTCCTAGTTACTCAAGTCACATCACCAATTCTTTCTGCTTTACTATATTTTTCTCCATATGAAAATTAATATATTCATTGTTTGATTTCCAAACACATGCCCTCCAACTATTTGGAGAAATGCCTTGAAAATTTTCTTATATCACTCGGTTCATGACCAAAGTTTCTTCTTAAACCATAATTGTAGACCATTAGAACGTGACAATTCAAGAGTACTAGTTCCCTCATCCTCTCTTCATATCCAACTAAGATGTGGCTCAACACAAACCACACAAACTTATAGAAGGAGGGTTGTCTATTTGTTGCTCATAAAGACTCAACTTAAAGTTCTAATTAAAACCAAAAAGAGAGGAGGAGACCCTCTTACCTCTACATGAGTTGCTTTTATTTTTACCTCCTTCTTCATTTATATCAAGCAAAAATATTCCAACCATGAATTGAAACACCATTTTCACCTTCCCACCTAAAATTAGAACCGACGAACAAAGGGATAGTCCAAATGCCAATATTCATCTATGTAGTTTGACACTAGGACTAACCCAAGTATCCCACCTTCTCCCTACTTCTATACAACTCTTGACATAATTTCCAATCGTGCTAAGGTGAAAATGATTGAGGGAGAGCACCAGGGGCATGAGGGGGAGTTAACTTGCTCCTCCCTTGGTCCTTTCCCCGAGAGTTATGCTTGTTGCCGCTTGTGTCACATGCTCAATTATGCTTGTGTGTATTAATTCATATTTTCTATATTTGTGGATGATATATGGTATATGATATACTCATGGTTGAAATAAATAATATATGGTATCCAAAATTGCTCTGGTGGCTATATTTAAAAAAAAAAATCTTAGTCGAATTCTTGATTTTGCGAAGGAGTCGATGATACTATTATCTTCCCTTCGAACATAATAGAAACACAAAATGTCAAAGGAGGATAGGATACCAAGGATTCTTACCAACATGCGAGATATAGATGAGTATTTAACAACACTCGTTTTCCTAATTAGCTTTGTGATTAAGGATGGGTATTTGAAAACTGTTATAGAATTAATTTGTTGAGAATAGAGGATATTCATCCCACTATATACAACATGTATTTTTTCTTGGTTATTGGTAATTATTTCCAAGTCCCAATCATAGTTTATCTCCTGAATTCCTTTAGGTCCATATACGACCCATGCTTGCTCCTTACACCCTTGCTTCATATATTTAAAAAAAAAGGGTAATGCAATATAAATTTATAGAGTGAACAAATGCATTTTATGATTTTGATATATGTCAAGACAAAAATAAATTAAAAAATAATAAAATCTACACACACACACACACACTTTTTTGAAAATTATATATTTGGAATTTTCCTGTTGGATGTATATGTATGCAAAGTTTCATTTGTGATGTATATTTTAAGCTAAGATGAGCAATATAAATATTGAGAGGTATTTAGAAAAAATGGAAGTTTTAATGTTTTTGCAGCTTGCTACCAAGGTTGTCGATATGAACCTGATTACCAAGAAACCAAGCCAACTAACACATGGTTTAAAATTCTTGGTCTTGCAAAAAAAAATTGAATTTAAGGAACACACACATGTTCTAAAGAACATGCTTGTTAAAACATGTTTGTGTTTCTAGAATGCACTTGTGTTATTGTGAGTACAAATTAACGTTAATGTCATTCTTTCCCCTTTTCCCAATGCCCATAGTGTTGTAGAACATATCCTTTATGCCTTGTTCCTATGGTAACTTTCTTCATGGTCGTTAATTCCAATAATTGTTTTTAAGGCGTAATACTTTTTTTTCCTCCCTCGGCCATGGTAGGGGTCCAAAGATCGATTCTTATTGTATAAATCACATTGATAGTGTCCATATTCATAGTCACAAGCCTTTTCCATGGACATTGAGAACAATAAATATTTGATTAGGGATCGAGGCCCTTGTTTTCCTCCTCTTACCATGTTTCAGACCCTAAATTTCACATCTTTTGTGGGAAAAGTTGTAATGGAACCCATATCGCACTTGGAGGCTAATTATCCCTTCGAAAGGATTGGTCACTGCAAGGGAAACACCTTTTAGTGCAGGATTTTGTTGATCCTCCCCATAAACTCCTTTATTTGTATTTTTATAGTGGATGTTTCTAGTAGAGGTGGGAGACTAGAGGTTATTGAAAATTTCTTTTGTCTAGTGCTATTAAATAAGCAAAAATAACTAGTGCACATAATAAAAACCACACTTGTGTGCTTCATGTGTCAAGCGTATCATAAAAGTGACACACCATTTTTTTATTATCTAAAATATATTTTTTTATATTAAATCATTCATAAAATTGAATGATAGATTTAACTAAATGTTGGTGCCCCGATGCACCTCTAGATAAAACACATCATCATACCACGTGCTAACTGAATATGCACTTGTGCATTTGAAATACAAAGTGCATTGCTCATAGACTTGAATTTCACTGTAAATTTTAATTTTATATTAAAAACTCAAATAAAATTAGCAATGCATTTACATAAATTTTGATTCCCTAGTGTGCCTGTTAGGTCATAGATTTTTTGAGGATCCCAAGCCATTGAAAACCCTACTATACGACATAGGTATAATACTGACAATGTTTAACTAGGAAGGGATTAGGACAATTGGACGTAAGAGGTGACCAGTAGGGAGAAACCAGATGTTAACTTGAAAGCAATGGATAACTGTAGATTTGAAGAAGATCTAATGACAAAGATGGATAATGCTTGGAAAATTACATGGAAGATACGCGGAGCGAGATTGAGTATATTTGTAAAGTTGAGAAATCAAATCAATGACTGAGATTAAAAACGCCATAGTGAAAAGACAAGGCATTAAGTGAAAAGGCATCAAGCATGTTGCAATTATGAAAGATTATATTCGATGGCCATAAGGCATCACTTACCCAAACTAGAAAGGAAAATGGAGGGGCCCAAGGGTGCATTGTAGCACAAACCACCCGAGATACGTTGAAAATTATTATTAGCCACACCTCTTGAAGGGAATTTTTGAAAAATGCTCAACGAGTGAGCATTACTACCTTGGGAAACTAGGGTGGTTTCTTCTCATGAAAAATTCAAGTAGTCATGGCATCAATCCACATCATCCCATCCTGTCATATCGACCTATCGGTGGTCTTGGTGTTAGAAGCCGCGCCATCCTTCCTCGTCCATTGATATCCACCATATGTCCCATTTCAATTTTCAAATATGTTTTAAAATCCATTTCACTCATTTTCCTTGTGTCATTGTTGTCCAAGCCACCCAGAGCTCCAATTAATCAACCTCCTGTGTGCATGCACCCCCAATTAATCCAGTCATGAATCCAAGCACCCAGTCAACTTCCATATCAACACATTAGGTAATTCATCCAGACCATTAATTTTATTTTACCATTTTTAGTGTCGTAAACTCAAGACTTACCCTAACCTGCAAATTGAATATTTATCCCCCAAAGAAATAAATCTAATTGTTCAAAATGTCTCATTCAACCACCAAGTTAGCCCCTAAGCCTAAATCTGTTGGAAATGAGGCCATTTTTTACTACCAATATGAAACCCAAGACACTAAAGTCATCTAGTCTGACCTAAATTTAACCATAAATGAGGCCCAAATGAGGGAATTCCAAGACCAAGACCCATGCAAACTAAGGGAATTTGGACTAGCACGATGTGTCTACCCCCAAGTCGTTTATTTTGCAGAATTTATTTGTCAGTGCTCATCATTTTCCTCCCCAAGTTGAAAACTGTTCACATCCTCATATAATCATAGGGTCATCTTCCAAATAGAATATGAAAGCATAATAAAGATGTCGTGTATACCTGAAGGAGAAGGTGTCCAACTAGTGGAAGAGAGAAGAATGACCCTCCACTATCAGACTCGGATCCCTAATGACAAAACCTATGTTTTAACCTAACACATGGATCCTGGGATGATAGCCCAACAATCCAAACCACCTTTCAATACTGTGTTCTATAAACTAGAGTCCATAAAAGGCATATCCCTCATGTGCACAATCCTAGGCTATAAACATGATGAAGAAATTGATGAGACTTTGCTTGGTTTCCTAGCGCATCTACACCCTACATTCAATGAATTCCCTAAGTCGGACATTTATGGTTTTCTATCCCAAGCCATTAACCAGCAATTGACAAATTTACCTTCTTTAGAAATCTTTAGATACCCATCTTGCTTATATTATTCTTCCTGTTCATATACCAGAATTTCGGACATTTTGAGACCCTAGGATTGAAAATGGCTTATGAAATGGGAAGATAACTCCTAGTTTATGAATGGAATCCCTTGTTTGTAAGACAAGAAAATGACTCCATTTTTATAGAGCTTACAAACAAGGTGATGATGATTGCATACCACATCACCCATGGAATGGACTTTCCTAGAATGCCTAAGGAAGGCAAAGAGTGGTTATAGTTCATCCCAAACACAAAAGTGGGTGATTGTTTTTTGTTCAAAGATCACATAATCATCAAAGTATCTGGATTTGAATGGAAGCCATACAATTTGCCTACTTTCCTCGCTATCGGTGTCTTGGAAATGGAGTATGTAAGGTAGAGATTTAAATCAGATGAGCTTCATTTCATAGGTTTCAAGTAGCCTAGAGATTTTTACCTTTTTAAAAATCTGGGCCCCTTCCAGGTTAAATCTTTGAGTGCTTTACAATATACAGAGGGTTTTCTAGAGAATTTGAACTTAGAAAAAGCAGATCCAACAACATTTGATCCTCACAAATTCATCTCAAATAAGAGGCTGGAAAAGAAATCCATCCTGATTGCATACCCATACTAGAGTAGGAGAGAATAACAAACAAATTGAGTTGGGAGGAAGTTGAAGAGATCCACAAGACCTTGGAAGATCCTAGTGAACCTGATAAAAAATCAGGTAAGAAAAGAGGAGTTGAAGAGATGAAGATTGATCAAGATGAGAAGGCTCCCCAATTTAAGAAAGCAAGGATAGAGCCATAGGAAGAATCCCAAGCTCCGGTGGAGAAAGAGATTGAGGCAGCAGTGCCTAAATATATCATTGAATTGGGTAAGCAAGAAATAGCTACAGGAAAAGCACCAACTAGATTCATGACCTATCCTTCCATGGAGTTCACATTACCTCATAAAACAAAATCCCTTACTTAAGTCCATATATAGGTATATGAGGAAAGAAAGTGTGCAAGCAATGAATGCTCACAAACAACAAGTTATGTTTTCCTACGCAATGTTGTTGTTAGTAGTAGATGATATTGATTATAGATTTAGATACTTAGTGATTGAACCCAAAGTGCCAATACCTACCAAATTAAGTGATTTCATGGCATAAGAGCACATCATAAATTAGAGCCAGTTTGGTAGGTTGGATAAGGTAGGATTTTTCAAGTAATCCAGTGACATGATTTGTGCTAATGCAGTTAAAGCTACCAAAACTAAGCAAAGTATAAGAGATGCACTTAATAAGATTGAGGACCTGTTAAAAGCAAAAAAGTGGAGAACCAAGGCCAAATAGGTTACAATAAAATAAATTGAAGAGAATATAGTTGATTTAAGTTCCAAAAAAAATGATGGATCACAAATCAAATCCCTTATAGAAACTAAAGATAATGAGATTGAAAATCTCAAGAAGTAGCTCAAAATACTGAATGTTCATCCAGTACAGACAACTGAGATTAAACAAATTAAGAAAGTAAAAGAAGAACCATTGGCCACTGTAATAAAACTCAAAGGAATTACCGAAGACAAGGAAAATAATACCAGTGAACTATTAGCACAGGTAGCGACTCTATAGTATCAAAGAGATACTAGTTCACGGTTTACTCCCTTATCAACAATTTCATCATAAACGACATAGCACATACCAGCTCACACATGGGTAGAACAAGTGGTCCAAGAGCCTGTAAGCTATTCACCTACCAAAGAAGTGGTATACTTGGATGCTATGGAAGATGATGAGACTAGTCTTGAACCAACTAGAAATTAAGAAGATAAAGAGGCCAAAGTCAAAAGTCTTGAAGATGGCATCACTTAGAAGAATGACATAATTGTAGAGATGGAAAGTGATGTCAACAAAAAGTAATATGACATATCTGAAATAAAAATAGACATGGATTATTTGAAAATCCAAATCACATCTTTACAAGTGGATGCACGGGGAGAAGAGTTGTTGAGAAGAACAACTTAGGAATTAAGGGACAAAATAGGCTAGTTATTCATAACTAATTAGGACTTTCCAGAACTTGATGACTGTTGAAATGGAAATCTGTAAATCAGAAATGGATGAGAAGAACCAAGTGGAAATTACATTGGGAGAAAACCCCAAAGAGGCTAGAAAAACAATTGCTTATATGATTAGAAGGACTAATAAACAATTGACCAACAAAATTTAGGTAGTCAAAATTGCTAAACAAATGGTTTTGAAACAAAATTTATACAAAATGATGCAAAATAGCACCAACAATCTAGCAGAAAATATATAATCCTTCAAAACCATGTTCAATGGATTGATAAATCTAGGATTTCCTTCATTATGGGATGGAAATTTAGAATTCTATTCAAAAGATTAATCTGTTAAGGAAAAAGGGAAATGAGGAGCCACAACAACAGGTGATAGAAGGTGTGATAAGTGGAAATAAATCAAGTCGTTGATAGTTTGAGGCCTACATTTTATATTTGGATAAGTCTTAGAACAATCTTTAGAGAGACGAGACCTTTAGCCTATGAAAAACACTCTGAATATGAACTAGTGCTAGAAAATCTGAGAGCTCATAAGATCCCAATGGGAAAGGAGTGTTGATTGGTTACAAGGTGTCACATGATATCTCTACCACCACAGCCTACAGACCAAGAACATGGATCTTTGTATCAATATCCTGATGTTAACAAGCATCTCCTCTGCCACTGCAGTTCGTACGGCAAGCGACCCCATTGTCATTAATTCCACCTAGAAGTCTAATTGCAGTTTGAAGTATAGCCTATTTAGACCTATTGCAAAGAATGATCCAAGTTAGCATAGACACTTGCTATTCCCCTATGTCACCTCAGTAGTAGATGTGCATACAACAATCACATGTTTGAGGAAAAAAAAGGGGAAGGCCTTGAAAAAATAGCTAAGGCTCAATTTTATTTTAAATGTAAATGTAACAAGTCAATGTAAAAGTAATAAGTCAATGTAAAAGTAGTAAATCAAAATAAAATTACCATTTTTATTTTGAGTCAAATAAGGGGTTAATTGATTTCAATTACACCCAAGGTCTATATAATGTATCTCAAACAAAGAGCCAAGGGCTGACGTTTTTAAAACTAGAAGTGTTTTTTTATATTTTTAGTCGGGTGTATAATTGTGCTATAATTTGTAAGAGATTAAGGAAATGAAATTTTTCAAAGAGCTTCTTCCATGTTTTTCTTTTGTCCTTCCATTTTATGTATGAAAGGATTCATGAGAACATAATACACTGAGTGCAATGGATTTGATTTGAATTGCCAACATCAATGATGCTCTATTTAATATTAAATGTTAAATGTTATGCTGGAAGTTCAAAATTGATTTGATTCTATAGTGATCTTTAATACATATTATGATTTCTATGTGTATGGAAATATATTGTCTATATTGCATTCATGAAATGTTTTGTGTAATACCCTGGTTTTGAACCGTTACTAGAAATTTTGCACCTTCTACAGACATAAGTTGTTCCTCTAGTCTGAATGGTTGAAATCTAGAACAAATGGTACACAACAAGATTGGAAGAAATTCCCTAAAATGGGTGGAGATATGGAATCAATCTATTTGATGTAATGGTATAGTTGTTTCCTGCAAAGATGGTTCTTCACGGATATACCTACATAATCACAAGAAAACAACAAACAAGATCAAATAGCACCAGAATATGGTCCACTATTCCATGTTGATGACTAAGGAATTCAACAATAAAAAATACGATAATAACACAATATATTTTATGGGAAAGGAACCAATTTTGAATTAAATAATAGAGAAGAATTTTACAACCTATGACTTATTGTTGATGTGCTCCTTCACAAAGCCAACATCTCATCCCCAATAGCTCCAACTTGCTCCCTCAAGCTCACTCTACTCATTTAAGCCAAAATGTCAAAACAACAGCATAACTTTACTCCCTCCTCAACCATGGAGAATGAGCTTGCTTTTATAGGCTTGGGATGGATAGAGATGGTTGAGAAATTGGTGGGTGAGGTGGATAGGATATCCCCAAAGGATGGATCTAGAGCCCAACTGGCCCTAGTGATCAGGGATAAGGGTGTCACGAAGTCGTCTTTCGAGAATCTTCATGAGAACCTCTCTTTTTTCACTTTTTACCAAGGGCACCGCTTCTTCATCATTGAGACACAACGGTGATAGGTCAGAACCACTCCTTGATCAAAGGGTAAAGGTGGTGCCACCGCTTAATGCCAATACATTATAGGCAGTGTTGAAGGAGGTACTTCTTTTTTACTAAAGGGTAGAGGCGGTGTTGGATTTTCATATGTAGATTTGATGTCTGGACTGACATTTTCACTTCACATTTTGGGATTAAGGGAAAATACTGAAGTTTGGGACCTCATCACATGTTGATGATGAGATTTAGGTGTAAAAGAATGCCCCCCAAAGCATGAGGCTAGAGGGATACGATAGGCAATAGATTTGAAAGAGCAAGTTATCACTTCGAGGCAAGAATCATCTTGATCAGAGATTATCAGCCAGGCATCTGCAATACATCAATACTTTTCACTCATGAGAAAATATATCTTCATCATGGTTGTAGTCCAATACAAGGCAAATCCATGAGAGAATTTAACAAACATGGCTACTAGAATACAATGTAGATCCATGTGATAGGGGACTCAAAATTGGACATAGCTACCAGATATAAAATGTAGATATATGTCATATAGACACAAATTTGAGCATATCCATGACCATACAAATGTGGATCCATGTTGGTACTTCATACAGTATACTCCATCGAAACTTGGGGAGAACGCTATGAGTGCTTTTCAATAGATACCCAGGGTCTTCGTCTCATCTTCCACAAAGTACGATTCTATCCATGTGATTACAATTATCTGAATTTGAACATGGTAGAAACCACTTGATTATCAGCCAATGATGCGAACCGTTAACAAGTGCGAGGGAGATCACCATTAATTTCAATGATTCCCAAGGTACCCTAGTACAACTAAGTGTGAATAGATGATTTGATGTCGAACAATCAGTCGAATATTTCGATCAAATGTCAATGATGTGAACCTATGTCGAGAGTGAGAGAATTTGTCATTAAGGAATAAATAACTCAAGGTACTAAACTTGTTTCTAAGACTAATTCCTGGATGATGAGCTAATGTCGACAGGAATAGTCTCGTCGAAGGAGGGCCATAATGAATTCCACATCGATGACATGAAACTTCAAACAAAGTTTTGGAATGTTGTAGATAATGTAACCATCAAACTGACTCAAAAGTACTGACACAAAGGTTGTTTTAACTACAGAGGAAAACTTCTAACTTCCCTTTGAACATTGGGCAGCACAACAATACAATTGGCAGCATTGACTCGACGAGGCAGAACACAATATGACATTGGACAATGCATTCTTTGAAAGACTCAAAGGAGTGACATGACTCATGAAAGTGGATTGAATCAGAGAAAATCTGAATACCTAACTGATTGAATGAAATGCAGGCAAGTGCCATGTTCAAAGGTGACAAACAACTACCATTTTATTTGCAAAATGAATTGATTTCCTTCCCTTAATTTCCCCATCATGATTGATGAGTGCCTTTTTTCATTTTTACGAGTTCAAAGAGGATAAAAAACACTCGTTGTATATTATTTATAGACAAGCCCATTCTCATATGTTTTATGAACCTGAGAAAGGAGGAATTCGTTTCCAAAAAGGGTCTCTTAGTGTTTAATTTAATGAGTCCAATGAAAGAAAACTCAGTGTAGTTCATGTTTAGAGAGTTTGAACAAACTAAAGAAGACACTGAAAGGGTCCTTTCTCATATGATTTAGTATTTAGGGCCCGAAAAAGTATAAAATAATACCCAAGAGAACTCCTTCAGTCATGATTGGCTAGAGGGTTCCTTTTTTCATAAATAGTCCATCCCAACCGAAAAAGAGATAAACTATCACCGGAGAGACGAATATTCGAATACTTTAATGAGTGTGAAGAAGACAAGTGCACTTGACAATATTTTCATATTTAGGGAGCCTGAAAAGAGTTTAAAGGAGACTCTATTAGGCCTCTTTTCACAATGAAATATTTTTACGAGCTCGGAAAGAATCAGAAAAAGACTCGAAACTTTGATACTGGGTTTTGGGAGCGTGATAAAAGTGTCAAAATGAACGCTCAAAGACTTTTTCCATTTTCCAAAAGTATGAAAAAGTAAAAAATGAACTTCCCCATAGACATTATTGCTTATTCCTACCCTGCAAGACTTAAAAAATGACCATTATATTCCCAAAATATTCGAAAAAATGACTTTTATGGACTATATTAAAGGGTATTTTTATAAAAAATGATTTTAAACATTAAAAAACGCTAAAAACATGTTATAAAAGCTAAGTAAATAGTAAAAAACAATATATTTACTATTTACCAAACCTTGGAGAGAATTTTGGTAGTTTTGGAGCCAAAAATTCAGCTGGAGATTACAGGAGCATCATCTGTCTGTTTTTTGCATCGTCAGATTCCGGTAAAAGCTAAAAACATCCTCTTTCTTTTCATGGTTTCCATTTTTTATTTTGATGAGTTTTTGAGCCCAATTGGAAAACCTAAAGGGTCAATGGTGGTGGTGGGCATCGCGCTTGGCCTTTATGGGAAAGGTAGTGCCCAATCAAAGCTACGTTTTTTCAGTTCAACTCAGGCGGTGGCACTACTCTGTCTTAACTGGGCAGAGGCGATGCCGACTGTGAGCTTCAAAAAACACATGGCTCGGCCAAAATAAAAGTTTGCAAGGAATTTTAATAGTTGGATATGCTTCTAAATGGATCTTTAATGGTTTTTGGCGGGTTCATTTGATCAAAAAATGGTTATTTGGAAAGAAAGACAACATGACGAGGACGATGCTCGTGCCACACGAAATGCAGGTTGTGTGGCTTCCCTATGAGGTTGTGGCCTCTTGAAGTTCTTCCATACCCCTAGTATGGTTTCACATTCCCGCTTACTGGAATATACTCTATAGATGTGGAATCCAAAGTAGCAACATTTTGAGGTGGGACCTCATGTTTTGACTATAGAGGTAGAAGACATTTACTTCTTAACAGGGATGTCTAGATGAGGGGATCCTATTTCTTTGATTGGTTCCCGAGTAGGGGACGTGATTACGCAAGAATTGATTAATCGTCATTGTCTTCCTGACACAAAAATGTCAGGTGAGAAGATTCCCATCAAGGATGTGGTGGATGTGCCACTTCATACTATTTATTTTACTATGTAGAGGCTAGTTGGGAGCCAAGGGGATCACTAGGAATCCTAGGCACATTTCATGTATTCCCTGGAAGCTATGGAACCTACGATGTTTAAATAGGTAGAAGAAATTCTTCTTGTTTTCAAGGACTAGTTGACAAAATGTCGGCAAGGGGAACTGAAGCAGTTTGGGTATGGGTCCATTTTATCCTGCTCCTTCTTCTTCAAGAGTACCTCTCATGAGGCCTCAAGTGGTCTTCATAGAGCTTAGGGCTAGAGAGCCACACATGCTGAGGTGGGTAGAGATCGTGCCGCGTACAGGAGGTGGCAAATCCAAGGTGAAATTCGAGGATGCCTTTTTTCGTTTGTTGCGTGACCAGATCCTCATGATAGAGGATTATGCCTATGCAGGTACTGACGTCAAATGTGATCTTGATCTACCATTACCACCTGGTGCTCATTGCGGAGATATTGGTAAGATGTAAAGCCCTAAAATGTTGATCATGTTTTTATATTTTTATATTTTATGTTTTTTATGGTTAGTAACAAGTCCAAAAATTTTTACATGCAGATGTTGGTGGTGCATGGCCTGGGGGATCCTCCTTGATGGATAGGCGAGCCGAAGCTCAATTTGTTCACAGAGGTGATGACCATCTTACTGAGTTGGAGGAGAATTTGGAGCTACCGACTCTTGACATCGCAGACGCAGTGATAGATGACCTCCTTACGAGGTATCATATACACACTGTAGGAGTGCCAGGTCACTTCATCCGACTGCTACGTAGGGTAGCACGAGCCATCATGTGCTATCATGAGCATCATTATATTGTGGTCTGCATGATGTACTATTGAACACTAAATAGCTTCAGGATTTTTGTATGATTTTGTATTTCCTGAAAGCCACAGTGCTTCAGATGAGATCTCGTGACCATATTTTTTGTAAAAAATACTCTTATATATATATATATATATATATATATATATATATATATATATACTTATTACTGGTGTTTATAAGTCTCAAATGGAAATCATATTTACATGATTTTTATGTGTCATTTATAGTTTATTTTAAAATGAACCATGTTTATTTTGCAAGTTATGAATGGGAAATATACCAGTCTAGGATGTAGTTTGCCAATGAATCAACAATTGTATTATCTGACCTAGGGATATGCCTATAAGTTATATGCTTGAATGAACTCTCTAATAAATGCACTGTCCAAAATAAATGAAGGAGTACCGGGTTTCTGATGGTATAGACATGGTTTAGATGACAAACCACTAATTGTGAATCCATAAACACTACCAAATCATGAACGTCTTACGATGCAGCCTTATTTAGTAGACCTATTACTGCCTGGTACTCGGCGATGTTGTTGGTAGTGGGACCAATACAAACCACACCTGAACTGATCAAGTCATAAGCCGGGGAATACAGAACCCATGCAGCTGAAGCAAGGTTCAGGGTATGATGACAAGCACCATCAACGAAGCCGTAAAAATCCATTGGGTTTGCATAATCAAAACATGGCATAAACAATTTGGACACTAAACTCAAAACCATACTGAATCAAGACACAACACACTAAAAGCCAAATATATATATATATACAAGGTACCATACAAAAATTATTTAATAATAGTACATCTTCAGGTACCAACCCATTGTGAGGTTTCCCGAAGGGTATCCTATCACAATGCATGAGCTCGTAATCCCCTTTCTCTAAAACTTTGCTAATGACAAAGGGACCATACCACATTGACTCGAAATTCCCTTTACCTAGTTTATTGTGTGTCTGATCGTAGGTCAAAACTNACCCCAAAAACAAGAAATACCTGAAAAAATGTGATGATGACATCATCATCACGTTTTTTCAGGTATTTCTTGTTTTTGGGGTAGAGGGGCCCATCAAAAGTATGTTGAGTGGGTACTCGTTGGATGCGAAATTTAATTCCACATCCAACGAGCTCTCCCGATCAAAATTTGAGTGAAAACACAGGGGATATGCCTAAAATACAAACAAAAAAAGTAGTTTTTTTATGATACCTATCCCTAAATTTATATTAAAAAATTGTTTAAGATGTGCTCCCTTTCTTAATTTTAAAGCATTTTGATTGGCTAACACATGATGACATGGAATTTGTATTATTTTTGGAAGGCCCATTTTAAATTGAAATTTCCTCTAATATATCAACTCCATTGAAAACATGAGGTTGAACAAATTGATCATACTATGCCTTGATGCATTTCTTATTTGCCTCATTAGCTAAGGCAACATCTCTTCTTGTTTCATCAAGATTAGTGAGGTATAGAAATATTTCTTCCTCGGTGGAAGTGTTTGGTAGAAGTTCTACTACAAGTTTCAGTGACATCATTTCTCATTGCATAGGAAGGATAGCTTCTATTTCGTAAACTAACTGGAAATGTGTGAAACCAGTCGTTGTTTTTACCGAAGTACTGTAAGCCAAAAGAGTAGAAAGAGAGTCAGGTGCCAGTTGGATTTATGATGTCCAACCATTCTCCATAGCATATTTTTTAAACTCTTTTAATGGCCTCGACTTGACCATTATCTTGCGGATAGTAAGGAGTTGAATTTTCATGGCGAAAACCCAACTTAGCACTTAACTCAGTCATCATCTGGTTCCGGAAATGTAATCCGTGATCAGTGACTATAGAATGCGAGAATCCAAACCTAGCTATCATGTGGTTAAATAAGAAGAGGACGGAAGTCTTACCATCCTCTGCATATGTAGGCATAGAGTCAACCCATTTTGTGAAATAATCAACGACTACGATGATGTAACCATGCCCCCCGATTGAGGTAGGCTTGCAATGCATAAAGTCAATACGCCATTTGGTAAAAGGGCCAACCACAATGATAGGGTGTAAGGGAGTAGGGTGGGTGTGCTTTTTTGGATAGAAATGTTGGTAGGGTGGGAATTTCTTAACAACCTCATGACAATCTTTGAAGATTGAAGGCCAGAAATAGCCAACGCGAAGGATTTTATGGATTGTAGCCATCCTAGAAAGATGACTGCCACATGCTCCAGAGTGGAAATCATTAAGAACCTGTTCAACCTATTCATGTGTAAGGCATCATCAGAGAATGGAATCGATATGACGTCTATACAATGTATCATTTAAGATGAGGTAGTATTTTGCGTGGTGACGGATACGGCAATGATCGTTACAGGATATATTGGGCTGAAATATTTGAGTTTGGAGATAAATGATTAAATATCCATACCATGGGTCGGTTGTGCTTATCAAGAACAAGAATTCATTTAGAAATGAATCACTGGGATCAGTATCCATCAAAGCATAGGGAAGTTCACACATCAGCTCTGCAAAGACCAAGGATTTCTTTAAAGTGGCCTTGGCAAATTCAAGGTCGAATTCTTGTAGGATGACAATCCAAAAGGAATCCCCCCCCCCTAGAACCCGACGAGTCAGGATGTAGTACATAGGGTTCTGATCTGCAAGTATCGTGGTAGTATGAAGCAATATGTAATGACAAAATTTCTAAATATCAATGATCGTATCCAATGCTAACTTCTCCACACGTGAGTACTGGGTTTCAAAATCTATGAGATTCTGTTGAGGCCTAGAAAATCGTAGGCAACAACAGCAAGGGATTATCCCCAGTCAACGTTCCCAAATAGCCTATGAATGTTTGGTATGGGGAATCTGTCTGGTTTACGGTCCAGCTACCGTANTAGATTGTTTATTTCTATTGCATATTGGAGAAGATTGATTTCTGGAGTCTAGCTGTCTGTTGTGGTACCCCAAGCCATAGGAATTTCTCTCCGTAACATAGGTCAAGTAACAAAAATAAAAGGTTTTACCGGTTGCGGCCCGGTCCACTGTGTATAATTTTATGTATTTAAGTATGAGATGCAAATGCCTATCTAAGAATGCATATTGATAGAGAGTACGAGGAGCGGTCACAATGTGATGCACAGGTTCTTACCTCTCATCTTAAAATCTCTCGCATCTAAATCACACACAGCAAGAAACTAAAACTGACTTAACTAAACTGTCCCTAGGGAGCGAGATTATCACTTAATGAGTAATGTATTACTATTCATGCATTAAGAAAAATCAGATGTAGATGTTCTTTATTTCAAAACACATAAACATGAATAGATAGATGAACAACAAGATAGCTCATTGTTTATGAAAAGCATTCATTACTCATAGTGGAAATTCCATAAAATAAACTAAAGAGCATTCATACAAGAACATAGGTTCAACAAGTTAGAACGATCTCACAGTTAATGGACAAAAGCTAAAAATGAAATAGTTCCCCTTCAACAACATCCATTGCACAGCATTTGAACATTCCACCAAAGCTTTCTCCAACAGGAAAAATTGTAATTATCTATTGCAAAAGGAAATAGTTCTTCTTACAACATGTTCTCACAAGTCTAACTAGGAAAAATTCCTTTCCCTTATCAAACTCTCCTATACTTATACTACAAGAAAACTTTTGGGATGCCCCTCGGTGACCTTTGGGTTCCTCAACTGTTTAATCTCACAATTTTGTCCTTTTGTGAGTGCTCATGATTTAGACAGTACGTTATATTTCATTAAAAGTTAATAGCACTTTTATAACGAGAGATCAGCTTGATCAATGATAAACGTTTTTCTGAGCCTCTGCTGCTATTGAATCCGTTGGTCCTGTTTTTATCTTGTGTCTTTATTTTTCAGCCTCTTCTTTCCTTGCTGCCTCCTTTCTACTTTACCTTCGAGATAAATCTTGTTTGCAGTAGTCACTGTGTGATGAACATAGAAGATTTGAGACCATCAAAGTAACACAAACTACACTAACACATGCGATCTATAAAATGAACTATAAACAATGTTAATACATGAAAAGAAAATGGTAAGGCAAAGAAAAACCTTGCAAGCTGGGTCCAGAAAAATTCTAAGACCATTGTCCTACTAAAACCACAATCCTAACAGAACATAATCTTCATCTCAGAAAAACCTTCACTCGACCAGCACCCATGGGAAAACTCCGCTATCCCATAAAATAGAGTAATAACACAAAAAATGGTGGGAAAACCCTATCAATAGTTGGAAGAAAAAAAACTAATCAACGGATGATCAATTTACTGAGAATCCGCAACGGTGGGTGATGAACAAAGTATGGGATTCGCGGCCAAATAAAATGCCAGTGAAATAAACACTAGAGACAACAGCATTGGACATCAGAAAGACTATAGCGTTGGATGGTTAGTTCAAATAGGAGCCACAATGGTGAAAGTCACATGGACTAAAAAGTTCCGCAGACCAGTAAACATCAGAGAAAAACAGAAGAAACCATCGGTGAAAATCAAAGGAACCATTGGAAAAAATAAAACAAACTATCGACGAACGAAAAACATGTCCGAAAGTTAGTTCGCTCTGGAGCCGTAATGGCAGGATTCAAATAGACTACGGACTTCATGGCAACCAAAAACATTGGCAATCAAAACAGTTATAGACTAATGCCCCGATCAAATGTCCAACACAATTCCGATAGCGAAACGAGCAAAATCAAAAACCCACGGGATCGGCACAGATAAAGGCTTCCGTTGGATTTCTTGCAATTTGCCATATGAAACGACGGCCACACAAAGGAATTATGCTCCGACGATGAAGAGAAGAAAAGTGCTGATAGTCAAAATATTTTAAAACAAACAAAGGGAATAAAACTATCGGCAAAAATATGACTGTCCATTGGGGGCGTTCATAAGTAAGCTTTCGCAACAGAGGCTACGTAGATGACTAAGGCCCCGTTTCACAGTTCAATAAAATTCTGATGGAGAAAATATTTAGAAGCCAAAACTTCAAGTTCAATTCAATAGCATGAGCAAAAAAAGATATTCATTCAACAATTCAACTCAATTTAACCTCAAAGATAGAAAATTGCGGCAGAGGATAAGAAAGATCAGCAATCAAAAGAAAATCTAGGCCAGATAGAATTTAAAAGGAGGGTCCAAATTTTTTTAAAATTTTGAAAAACGTTGCAGCTACAACAATTGGTGACTACCTGGTGAACTCAGATCTCTGGACAATTTCTTCCTTAAGTAATAGACTGTTTAACAATAAAACCAACATGTTGAATTCTTCTAGTTATTTGGATTTCCCAAATGGAAAATCTATGTACTTTTAATCATTTATGATAGTCCAAATTAGGAAAATGAAACTTGAGATTTCAAAGTCAAGATAACTCTTTTGAGGCCAGGAAGATGAGTTTCATTTTTTACCTGTCTTTAGGTAGATTCCAGCTTAGACACCACAAGATTGTAACATACGGTAAACAGAAATATTCATTTGTTCCTCATTCCCATGCCATTTTGTACTTTTTTGTGCTTTGGACTTTTTCTCCTTTCATTTGAGTCCTCCTGCATTCCTTTCTTTCTGAATATTTTATTCAAGCTCCTCTATCCATAGTGTCCTTTTGTGTGAGAGATGTATTTACTTTTCAGGTCACGGACAGAGAAGAACTTTTGGCAATTTTGTACTCATATGATTCAATACTTTCTTTTGATATATATTGCTTTCTTAGGATTTTTTTACTCTTATCTACCTTTTGGATTTCAATTATTGGCATTGGATCATTTATATATAATACACTGTTTACCTTGCTTCCTTTCCATGGGTCTTTTGCTGTCACCCCCTAAGACATTTTAAAGTGTGAGATGGATGGAGCCTCGAAATAGTATTCCATACTTTTTGATCTTGAGTTATTTTACAAGGATTAAGTAGGACTTCAATGTGTTCATAACCATTTAGGAAAAATCGTTAAACTAGAAGAAATTCTTTTAGATAAAACAATAGTACACTGTCTTATAATCAAGGATTTTAATTACTCCAGAATTCTGATGCTCTCCATGCAACCAAAAGTTTCCTTCTTTTATTGAAATCAATTAAAATATAAACTAAAACAAAACAAAACTAAAGAAAATAAAAATAAACAACCAAAGCAATTTATTTATGTACAAAACAAAAAACAAAAAACAAATTATCAGGAAAAATAAGGTTTGAGAACTAAACCATTTACTGGTAAGTTCTCTTCCCACCCCTATAAATTTTTCAATTTATAGGTTGAGGGGCCAAGTTTTGCTGCAATCTAAAAAGGGCCTACCCATAATTGTTGAAACTTCATGTGCTTTCCCTTTTCATCATGCGGGTGATCCCACTTAAGAACCAGGTCTCCCACTTCAAATTCCTTCGTTCCAGCTTTAGGCTTATCAAACTACCTTTTCATTACATCTTGTTGTTTCTTAAAATGTTCTTTGGCCTTGGATCTGGACTCTTCAGCTTTCAACAGATTATAGATTCTAAGTTGCAGGATTTTGTTATTTGTGCCCCTAGACTCTTGAGCTATTATAGAAGATGGTAGCATAATGTTAGGAGGAAGTATAGCCTCTTTTCCATAAACAAGGGTATATGATGACACACCTAAGGAATTATTGGATGTGACCCTATCAACCAAAGAGCGTTCGGTAGTGCTAAATTCCAACTTCTTTGGTTTTCTATCACAGTCCTTTTTAAAATACTAATCAGATTCTTGTTTGTAGATTCTGCCAAACCATTCCCTTGTGGGTAGTAGTTGGCAGAATAATGCAACTTTATTCCCTTTTCATGAGCAAATGCAGTTGATCTAATGGAAGAAAAATAAGTAGCATTATCGAAAACTAGGGAAATTGGAACCCCAAACCTGGTCATAATATGATCTTGCAAGAAATCCATGACCGCGTCTTCATTGACTTTACGTAACAGAATAGCCTCGACCCATCTAGTGAAGTAGTCAGTTGCCGTCAAGATATATTTGTGCTACAAGGAAGAATTTGGTTTTATCTCTCCAATAATATCAATCCCCCATTGCTCAAATGGTTCCGTTATCATCACAGGCTTCAATGGTCCTGCTGCTTTGGCTTGTCTTCCCCTACACCTCTGGAAAATATCACACTTTCTAACATGGGCATGAGCAACCTTGAACATCGTGGGACAATAGTATCTAGCTCTGAGAATCTTGTGGGAAGTCGTATCTCCAGAAAAATGGCCTCTAGCAGGCCCGTCATGTAACTCTATTATGACTTTTTGGGCGTCTTCTTTCTCTAAGCATCTGAGAAGGACTCCATCATAATTCTTCCTAAACAAAATTCCATCAATGATCTGATATGCAGTTAATTTAAGGTGCAACGTTCTTCACTGTTTGGAATTCCAATGTTCTGGAAACAATCCTTCCTAAAGGTAATGAACAAGGTCTCGGTACCAGGAATCTGGAGTTGTGAAAAGAGGACATACATCCATCATATGTAATTCAGCTTCATTTTCCCAATCATTTTCCTCATTGTTTTTACCTTCAACCATTAATTTGCACAGTCCTTGCCCTTTAAGTGTGCAAACTAGTTTGAATTCGAGGTCATATTCTTGTAACATTGTTACCCAGTTGCCTCTTCTTTCTCCTAATTCTTATTGCATGAAAAGAGACCTCACAACTAGGTGTGGAACTATTACCTTTGTTAGGTTCTTAAGTATGTACGGCCTGAATTGTTTTACTGATTTGAATACTACATAAGCTTGTTTATCCACAGCTAGGTAATTCAATTCACCCCCCTATAGACCATTTCTCATAAATGATATGGGGAACTCATCTCCCCCATCTTCCTTCTGAGTAAGCACCGCCTTTAATGAATCGTAGATGCGAAAGTGTACAAAATAAAATATTTCTCAAAATTTGGACTTTTGAGAGAGGGTGCATGAGCAATAGATGTCTTTATTTTACTGAATGAATTCTTCTCTACATCAGTCCACTTGAATTCTACACTTTGTTTTACCATTTGCTACAAAGGTTTAACAATTTGAGCGAAATCCAGCACAAACCTTCGCACGAAATTTATTGTCCCCATAAATGATTGCATGCCTTTTTTTTATGGGGTAAGGGGATCTGTTCGATAGCTTTGATCCTTTCTGGGTCTATGGAGATCCCCTTCTTAGAAACCACGTGACCCAGTATCTTTCCTTCTATAACATCAAACACACATTTCCTTGGGTTCAGTGAAATGTCATATTTTCGACAACTCTTGAAAATTTGTTTTAGGTGGAATGTGTGTTCTTCTCTCTTCTTTGAAAATATCACTACATCATCGAGATATACTACAACACTATGACCAATTAGACCGTGGAAAGCTATATCCATAGCCCTTTGGAAGGTAGCTCCAGCATTGATTAGTCCAAAGGGCATCCTTCTATAAGCAAAAGTTCCCCATTTTGTTCTGAAAGTAGTTTTAAGTCTGTCTTCTTCAGCTACTAACACTTGATTGTAGCCAGAGAATCCATCTAATAACGAAAATAACTCAGAACCTGAAACCATCTGTAATATCTGTTCCATGGGTGGGACTGGATAGTTGTCTTTGTCTGAAGCATGATTTAAGTTTATGAAATCCACGCATAGCCTGATTTCTCCATATTTCTTTCTTACTGGTACCAAATTTGAAACCCATTCCGAGTGTTTGACTTTGAATATAATTTTGGCATCCAATAATTTTTTCACTTCATTCTGAATTAAAGGCCCCAATTTTGGATGCATCTTCCTCAAAGGTTGTTGATAAGGCTTGACTCCTGATCTAATAGGGATGACATGCTATATAATCTTGGTGTCATATGTTTTTAGCTCTTCATATTTCTAGGAAAACACATCTTTGTATTTTTTGAACAAACTGATGAACTTATTTCTTTCACCCAGGGAGCAACACTTTCCCAAATTTACATATTTGGGTTTAACTTCAGTTCCCAAATTTATCAGCTCGAATTGCAAAGACGAGCTATTAGTTTTGACATTTGCTATTTAAATCAAACATCCACTCTAAGGTGTTGACCCCTTTAGGTATGAATTTATCGAATTTTAACTCAGCTTGGTGTTCTTCGTCATTGATAATTGCTCCTTTGAAATTTTCATCATTCGTCAAACATTCCAAGATTTTTTTATCATCATCAAAAACTCATAGATTAGTAATCATGTCTGGAATCGAAGGCCTGAAAAGTAATTCAATAGAACATTTGTTATTTATAGGTACAAGCCTTGCAGCTGAGGTAGCTAACAAGTTAGCTGCTGCATTTTTAAATATAGGAATAGATACAATATTAAATGCAAAAGAAATTGTCAGCAAATCCCACACTTCATTCTGATAAGCTTTTAAATGAGGTGAGATGCAATGTATATGTTTTCGAATTTGCTTTACAATTATTTCAGAATCCGCATACACTTTCAGATTTTCTATTTTTAATTCAATTGCTTTTCTTAGTCCCTGAACTAATGCTTCATATTCAGCTTTGTTATTGGTACATTCAAATTCTAACCTACATGAAAAAAAAAATGTTTATTTTTCTTTGGATCAATCAAGACATAGCCAGCTCCCAATCCTTCCAAAGTTTTGGATCCATCAAAGAAAAGTGTTCGAAAACTATCTACTTCTACTATACATGAATCAACAACTACATCAGAAACTAAGTCTACTATTTTATAGTCAAATTCATCAGCCCACAAAAATCGAAGGAGATCGGGCTGTGTGTCTGATGTACCACTGGTTTCTTCTGCTTGGTAGTTTCTCGATTCTAGTTCAATGAAGTAATTCCCCAATACAAAATTCACTGGTTCATTCTTACCCTCCAACTGAGTAACATTGTGCTTCATGTGGGGCTCTCTTAATACTTTTATTTGGTTAGGACTTCCTTTATAAGGAAACCACAGATGTGACCAATATGAAGCAAAATACCCATTTAGCTTTGCTGACCAATCCCAACTCAAAATAAGTCCATAAGCTTCAGGTTTGTCTGCCACTAAAATATTGATGATTTGACATACATTTTCATTTGAAGATAATCAAATCAAAACATCCTCCATTTCCCCAATCACCTTCACATGTGTTCTGTCTAAATGAATCACCTGCCAGGTAGATGGTTTAGGCTATCCATTTATCTTTTTGCAGACCAAAATTGGCATAACATTTACTGATGCCCTTGAGTCAACTAAACAGTTGTGCACGTTATGATTGAAAATTTCAAAAGTTAATAGAAATGGTGGGGTTTTGTATCTGGGCTTACCTCTCGCACTTGCTTCACCAACTTCTTCTTCTTCAGGTTGAATTTCAGTGGGAAGCTTTTCTTCAGGTATTTCAAGTGTTTTTAACAATTTTTCTTTCTGCTGAGGTATATTGCACATTTCAAATAATGAAATATTCGCTTTAGCCCTTTTAATATCTTCTACAACATCATATTCCATCTTATGTTCTTCTAGATTCTTTTTTGCATTGTCACTTTTCTCTACAATTGGCTTAACAGGCATGTTGATTTGCTTAGGATCTTGACTGGTAATGGTAGACTCAGAAATTATATCAGCTGTGGTGCTTTTCTAAAATTTCTTTACATTTTTCTGGAGTCTCTTAATTTTCAAGAGTACTGATTTGTCCTCTTTTATCAAACCTTGAATCCTTGTTGTCACGTTTGTTTCTGATATTTCATCCTGTCACATAGTATCCTCGTTCTCTGTATCAAAAAGTGGGACACAGTCCCGTAAAACCAAGGTATCCTCTTCTCTTTTTCCAGTGGATTTATTTCCCTTTTATTCCTCCTCATCAACTTCTGTTAGTTTAGAGTCCAACAATTGATTCATCACTAATGTCATTGAATTGATCCATTGAGGGCAATTTTTTTTCAGAATGGGGCTGTTTATGGAAGGTGCAAAAGTTATCCATACCTACCTCTATTAAGTTCATTGATGCAAGACTATGTGGAGTAGGTTTAGATTGATTTCCATCCTCTCTCCAATTATAATATTGTTTGTATGCTTTTTGAGTCTCCTTCTCTTTTTCCAGATCAATCATTTTGTTAGATAGATTATGCATCATTTTCAGCATTCCTTCAAAATCATGTGACTATTCCTCCTTAGGCTTAGTAAATGATAATGCTTTCTTACCAAAAAAAATTTCTCCCAACTGCTCAGGATAATCCTCTATGCTCTCTCTTTCAGCTTCTACTCTCTCAGCTTCTTCATAAGTCTCTGATAACGTAGGTTTGGATTTCATCTTAGCAAACATGTCCAAGTTAGGCCCTAAATCTGAAGTATAATATTCAATTAGAACTTTATCAGAAGGCTTATCAATTGCAGAAAAATTCTTAAGATAAGCAGCAAACCTTTGAGTAAAAATATGCACCTTCTCTTTTCTTTGTTTCTTTAAAGCGCACAGTCCTTTCATTACAAATGCATGAGTCTTATGGGCTACATATTTATTTTTGAATATCCTTTCAAAAGTATCCCAGTCTGGGATTGAGTTTGTAGGAAGACCAAAATACCATGAGGCTGCTTCCCCTTTCAAGGTATGTGGAAAAAGTCTACATACTGCATCTTCATGTTCTCCAGCCCTTAATCCTTCTATGGCCAAGTAAAATCTTTGCAAGTGATCATCTACTAAAATCTTCTCACTTGGGTCAAATTTGAGCAGCATTTTCTCAAAAGCCTGAGGTAAGTCATGCAAAGGAGGTGTTAGGTTTAAAGGTGATCTGGGTTTCCAAGCAGGTGGTGGATTTGGTGGGTTAGGTGGCTATTTTGCATTTACACCCACCATGAGTCTAAGTGGATAGTGAGTTGGTGAATGACCAGGAGTATGAACAGGTGAACAATTAGGTGTTTCTGGGCCCACTTGATTCAACGGCTAAACAACTTCCTATAAAGCTATTTCTATAAGTTCTTCCAAATCTCCAACCAACACCGAGTCTTCCAATACAAGATGGTCTATCTTCTTGTATTCTCTTTTGGGTAAATCAGGGATAATCGATAACCCTCCAATATTCTTCACATAAGCCCTTGTATGTCTTCTCAGATCATTAACAACTTTGTTATCAATAGGAAACAAGTGTTCTTTCCACTTCTCTTTGTAGAAATTCAATCCTGCAGTAGATCATTTCACCCACAACAATTAACAATTGATCATGCAAAATTATCAACAATGGAGACTAAATATGGAGCTGTAACACAAAATTATATTAACTGAGTGTACAATAGCCAACCCTGTAATAACATAGGCTGATGAATATATAGAATACATGAGCAAATCGAATGCATAAGGAAGCATCCAAATCTAGCATAAAGCAGGCTTACCCAAAATAGGAAAATCCCCCATAGGTGTAAAAAGCTGATCCCAAATCTATCAAGGACCCCACGAATTAGCAAGGGCGCATAGGCAAGATAAAGAGTGGTCAAATGGCAGCTCATACATGTTTTTTCATGGAGGAAAGAGTGGAGGAGGAAGAGGCAACAAAGCTGATTCACCTCACCTAGTCTTGCTTTCCTATGTGCCTTAAAACACTGAAAAAGCAGGGTATAAAGCAAAAAAAGTAGATGGGCGCCTAGGAGGCCAGGAATAAAGTAGATTTGATTCCTAAGTCTTTCCCAAGTGCTACATGAGTCAATAATGGCAAGTTTGACCTCTATGGATAGGCAATTAGCAACTTGCACATGGTGGGACTCATGGACTAGGCAAATAAGACAAAAATAATTGAATTAATGTCTAAGTGGGTAAATACTATGGGTTGATTATTATAACACTCTTCAAGAATTAGATTGGGAAACAAGCTGCTTTTTGAACTATCACTGGTGGAGTAATTTCGAGGAAACGGGTTTACTTGGCCAGCCATGCACTGGTGGCCCTCCTTCTAGTGCCAAGAACTATTGAGGCCTAGAAAATCACAAGCAACAACAGCAAGGGATTCTCCCCAGTCAACGTTCCCAACTAGCCCATGACTATTTGGTATGGGGAATCCATTCGGTTTACGGTTCAGCTACTGTAGGTCAAGTAACAAAAATAAAAGGTTTTACTGGTTGCGGCCTAGTCCACCGTGTATAATTTTGTGTTTTTAAGTATGAGATGCAATTACCTATATAAGAATGTAGATTGATAGAGAATACAAGGAGCGGTCACAATGTGATGTGCAGGTTCTTACCTCTCGTCTTAAATTCTCTCGCATCTAAATCACACACAGCAAGAAAACTAAAAATGACTTAACTAAACTGTCCCTAGGGAGGGAGATTATCATTTCATGAGTAATGTATTACTGTTCATGCATTAAGAAAAATCACAGGTAGTCGTTCTTTATTTCAAAACACATAAACATGAATAGATAGATGAACAACAAGATAGCTCATTTTTTATGAAAAGCATTCATTACTCATAGTGGAAATTCCATAAAATAAACTAAAGAGCATTCATACAAGAACATAGGTTCAACAAGTTAGAATGATCTCATAGTTAATGGACAAAAGCTGAAAACGAAATACTTCCCCTTCAACAACATCCATTGCACAGCATTTGAACATTCCACCAAATCTTTCTCCAACAGGAAAAATTGTAATTACCTATTGCAAAAGGAAATAGTTCTTCTTACAACATGTTTTCACAAGTCTAACTGGGAAAAATTCCTTTCCCTTATCAAACTCTCCTATAATTATACTACAAGCTAACTCTTGGGATTCCCCTTGGTGACCTTTGGGTTCCTCAACCGTTTAATCTCACAATTTTGTCCTTTTGTGAGTGCTCATTATTTAGACAGTACGTTACATTTCATTAAAAGTTAATAGCACTTTTATAACGAGAGATCAGATTGATTAGCGATAAACTTTGTCTGAGCCTCTGCTGCTATCGAATCTGTTGGTCCTCTTTTTATCTTGCGTCTTTATGTTTCAGCCTCTTCTTTCCTTGCTGCCTCCCTTCTGCTTTGCCTTCTAGATAAATCTTGTTTGCAGTAGTCACCCTTCCATGAACACAAAATATTTGAGACCATCAAAGTAACACAAACTGCACTAATACATGCATTCTATAAAATGAACTATAAACAATGTTAATACATGAAAAGAAAATGATAAGGCAAAGAAAAACCCTGCAAGCTGGGTCTGGAAAAATTCTAAGCCTATTGTCCTACTAAAACCACAATCCTAACAGAACATAATCTTCATCTTAGAAAAACCTTCACTCGACCAGCACCCACGGGAAAACTCCACCATCCCAGAAAATAGAGTAACAACAAAACAAACGGCGGGAAAACCCTACTGACAATCGGAAGCAAAAACACTAAGCAATGGATGATCAATTTACTGAGAAGCTGCACCGGCAGGCGACGAACAAAGTATGGGATCTGAGGCCAAATAAAATGCTGGTGAAATAAACACTAGAGACAACAGCATCGGACATCGGAAAGACTATAGCGTCGGATGGTTAGTTCAAATAGGAGCCACAACGGCAAAAGTCACATGGACTAAAAAGTTCCATAGAATAGTAAACATCAGAGAAAAATAGAACAAACCATCAACGAAAATCAAAGGAACCATCAGCAAAAATAAAACAAACTATCAACAAATGGAAAACAACATGTCCAAAAGTTAGTTCGCTCCGGAGTCACAATGGTGGGGTTCAAATAAACTACGGACTCCGTGGAAACTGAAAACATTGGTGATCGGAATAGTTATAGACTAATCCCTCGATCAAATTTCCAACACAATTCCGATAGTGAAATGAGCAAAATAAAAAACCCATGGGATCAGCACAAATAAAGGCTTTCACTAGAGTGCTTGCAATCTGCCATCGAAAACGATGGCCACACAAAGGAATTATGCTCCGACAGTGAAGAGAAAAAAAGCATTGATAGTCAAAAGATTTTAAAACAAACAAAGGGAATAAAACTATCGGCAAAAATATGACTTTCCATTGGGGGCGTTCGTAAGTAAGCTTTCGCAACGGCGGTTGTGTAGATGACTAAGGCCCTGCTTCATAGTTCAATAAAATTTTGATGGCGAAAATATTTAGAAGCCAAAAATCAAGTTCGATTCAACAACATCAATAGACAAAGATATTAATTCAACAATTTAACTCAATTTAACCTCAAAGATCGAAAATTGCAGCAGAGGATAACAAAGTTCAGTAATCAGAAGCAAATCTAGGCTAGATAGACTTTAAAAGGAGGGTCCAAATTTTTTTAAAATTTGGGAAAATGTTGTAGCTGCAAGAGATTCTTACTGGCATAATATATTACGTGTTCCTTATCATTGGGATCTTCTTGCACTAAAACAATTCCAATGGTAGTAGTGGAGGCATCAACATACAAGATAAATTCCTTTGAATAATCCGGAGGGTGTATCACAGGTGAATGAGTCAAAGCGTGCTTGAGATTATCAAAAGCTCACTGGGCCTAGTCATCCCAGAAGAATGGAGTGTTCTTCTTCAGGAGACGCATATAATCGTGCATTTTCTCAGCAAAATTGCAAATGAAACGACGAAGAAAGTTTGCCTTCCCCTATAAACTTTGGAGCTCAACAATGTTGGTTGGGGCAGGTAGGGCTAATATAGTAGAAATCTTCAGTGGATCAATCTGGATACCATCCTTAGAAAGCACAAAGACAAGAAGGCATCCCGTCTCAACGCAAAAAACAAATTTGTGTGGATTGAGCCATATGTAATAATGATGACATCTCAGGAAAATATCCCTAATATTCCCAGGGTGGTGCTCTATTTGCTGTGAATGAGCTGGGAAATATTCAAGGTACAGCTCCACGATGTTCTTAATATCATGAAATGCATAGGACATGGTATGCTAGAATGTAGCTCCAATGTTTTTGATGCCAAAAGGTAACTTCCTATAGGAGAAGGTTCCCCATAGGCATATAAATGTCATTTTGTTCTGATTAGCGGGAAATATCTCAATCTGATTATAGCTAGAAAATCCATCCATGAATGAGAAGATGACACTTCCAGCACAGTTGTCGATAATATGATCGATATGCGGAGTCGAAAAATTGTCTTTAGGACAAGCTTTTTTCAGGTCTCGAAAATTGATACAGACTCTAATGGTGTCCTACTTTTTGTTCACGGGGACAATGTTAGATACCCATTCCATCAGGGGTACATGATAAATAAATCCTTCCTTAAGAATTATTTCTACTTAAGCTTTAATAGCCGTAGCCTTCTGAGGATGGACTTGATGTAATTTCTTCATGACAAGTTCTATTGTGGGATAGGTTTTAATTTCATGAACCACAATAGACGGGTCTATCCCAGGCATTTCTTCATAAGTCTAGGCAAAAATATCTTGAAATTCCTTGAATAATGCTCTATATGCTTCAGTTTATTTTGTTGAACATTTTTTCCCTACATGAACATGCTCAATGGTTCCAGGTTTGACTGATATGTCTATCAGGGTTGTTTTAGTAATGCTGCATAGATTTCCTTTAGATCCAATATTTTTCAACAATACAGGTGTTTGTGTATGGGTGACAATATTAGTGCTGATAAGTGACTCAAAATAAAAACCCACTGAAGTGGCATCGGGAAGAAAATAAGATCTTCCCATATAGGTTCATTCTCACTCATGATCTCCACGATGACTCATCCAAAGGAAAAGTCTGTATGAGATAATATAGAGTGGGAAGAGAGGGTTCTAACTAGTAAGGCTGGTGGTAAGGATTTGAAGCCACAAGATGAAGCTCATCAATATGGTCATCGAAAATAGATTAGACAGCATCGTACATTGCTTCATACGGGCCAAGGGAAGATGAATCAACAACTCTTTTTCCCTTGGTGCTATATCCAGTTGTGGAAATCATATTTATTATCACCACTTTTGTACTAGGAGGGGATGACAAAAACACATCCATAAGGGAGGATTCTTTCAGCATACCTACCCCAATAGAATGATAAGGAGAAGGGGACTGACCTAGCATAGGTATGTTATTTGTCGTAAGGTTAGTAACATCCAGCGTACAATAGTCAAGTTGATCAACAATCACAATCTTCCCAAAATGTGGAAATTGGAGAGTCCTAAATACTGTCAAAGTCACAACAGCCATAGCATAAAACCAATTTCTCACCAATAGAAGATTATAATCGAACGGGGCATCAACCACTTCCACCTAAATGGAGACAGTATTGCCCCCAAGCTTGACTAAAAGTGCTGGCAATAGACCATGGGGCTGGAAACCTCATCCATCAAAAGATTTCAATGTCGTAGGAGACTTCATAAGTTTAGGATAACCAATGGCTCTCCAACCGGCTTTAGACAATACTGAGGTGGAAGCTCCTTCATCCAGTATAATCCGATGGACCTTTCTCCCAACTACTCTAGAGGAAATCTGAAATGCGAGTTGGTGAGGTAATTTGGATTTATAGTTTTGCATGTTGAAATGAATCAAGTTGGTATTATATGGTTCTAATTCACCCAAATATGTTAGCAGGTTTTTACGCTATGTTGCACAACTTTGGAACACCTCAAGGGTAGACATTGCACAAGGTGCCTGAGCTAAATATTCAACAACATTATAAAATTGTGCAACTTGAGCATTGGGATTGAAACCAACCTTCCTGAGGGTATACTTAGGTGGTCGTAAAATTAAATCAAGATTAGGTTTTTTCGATAACGAGAGGGCCATTAGATGAAGATGAAGGTGAACTAGTAGAAGGAACTTTCTTAGATGGAGGATTTTTTTCCTTCTTCTCTACTGGCTTGTCATATGAATGACTACGAGTATTCAAATTGATGGTCTCTGAAGACATCATTTTGATTTCTTCCATGGAACTGGAGGTCCCCTGATTATACATATGGTCTATCAATTGCTATTGAGAGGGAAAAGGATCAGTAATAATCCCTGGTGCGGGGTTACTCTTCAAAAAATTACTAATCTCATCATGACGAGGGAATTTTTTCATGAAGTGATATCATCCACACAATAAGCAAGAATATTTGGCTTTCCTCTTCCCTTTATCATTCTCATTGGTTGTAGGTTTAGGATTCTCCTATTGGTTTCTAGGTTTCTTCTTTTTACCTTTTCCCTTTTTCTTATTTTCGGATGTCTGCGAACTCTGAATAGCATTCACCTTGGTGGAAACTGTTAAATTCAAAGGAACAGTAGTAGAAGCATTTGGTTTCTTGGCAGGTTTTGCTGTCGATGAGGACTAGATTGAGCTGACCACCCCATCAATAGGAGTTTCTGCTAGTGGCTTAGTAGGATCTGTGATGGGACGAGGAGATTGAGAAATTAATTCATACAGTGTTCTGTATTGGGAATATACTAGATCCAGATACTGAGCATGACTGATATCCTCCTCTTCAGTAACAACACCACCCATAGCCACATCTCGAGCAATAGGAGGCAACAATGACTTTGTGAACCAATGAGCTAGTAGTTGGTTTGGGATGGGAGATTTTATAAGCCATCTCCACCTTCTCCACTCATGGATATGGTTCGATATGTGCGTGGAGGTATTTTGACGGAGTGAAGTTAAAATATTTGTACTCATTTCATAATTAATGGGTAGCTGAAAGTTCATAAGGAAAACAATTTCCAGAGAGCTAAAATCCACAAACAAATGTTGTGGAAGTTCAATGTACCACTTTGCATCTGTGTCAGTCACTGTGCACTGGAAGAGCCTTAAATGAACAAAATCATCCATCAAGGAGTTTGAGGAACACCATAGATGAAAGGTCATAACATGGTTCTTTGGATCATCTCCCTGCTTTCCATAAAACTTGGGAATGTTTGATGGAAATTTTACCAGAATAGCAGGCCATGAAGGGTTATGTTGAATGGGATTATTTATCAACTTAAATAGATTAGGTAATTCCAAAGTTTCCAAGAAAGTTAACTACCGATTAGGTTCCACATATTGGTAGTATTGATAAATAAAGCATATGTGTACCAGTAGGACCATAAGTTGACTGATATATGGGTTTTTGATTTGGTTGATTAGATGATGAACCTACTGAATATCCCCCTGAAGGGGATGGGCCTCCAAGAGGTGGCCCCTTAGGAGGTGATATTTTAGGTGGTGGTCCTCCAGAAGGTGTACCTCCAGGTAGTGGACCCCTAGAAGGTGGGCCCCCGGGTGGTGGTCCTCCCAAAGGTGGGTCCCCATGTGGTGATCCTCCCAAAGGTGGGACTCCAAGTGGTGGTATTCCATAAGGTAGAACCCTTGCAGGTGGACCTCCAAAGGGTGTGATGCCATAAGGTGACCCTCCAGCACCTCCAGTAGTAAGAATAGTCATTCCTCCCATTGTTGGCATGTAGGACCAATTAGGTTTCCCCCATGGTGTAAATGTGTTTCCCATGTAAGGGATTCCAGAATACATAGTTCCTATAGATGGAGGTTGATAATTCATGTTTACTACAAGTGATTGATTTACCAGGTAATCATAACCCAACAAAGGCTAGTTGACTGCAGGCTGTACCCCCAAGGGTTGGCCTGAAATCGATGGAGGATTTACCATATTGGTGTGGGTAGGAGGAACATACAATGTGGATTGCCCTGCATTAGAGGTATTCCTAGTACTATTAACAACTCCAATAACTGATAAATTACGTCACACCGGGGGTTTCCCCCCAGCCTTAGAAGGTACTTACACTAGTTGAGCTGAGGGTTTCCCCCCAGCTATAGAGGGTATGGGAGGATTAAAAATATACCTAGGATTTAAAATTGTAGGGTTGGAGGTTTGAACTGGATCACAAGGAGACATGCCATGAGATGGAACATCATCAGTAAGGGGACTATTTCCAGAAGGCCATGGATCCGACAGACGGGGTAAAAGAGCTGACATAGGTTCTTTATGAGGTATAGGGGTAGCCATAACCCTGTCCATCCTCTCTTGAAAATTATGAGCACGACTAAGTGATGCATGAATTATCCTATATGCATCCTCATTCAAAGGAGGGTTTTCAAAAGAGGGTCTAATAACCCCAAACTCAGAAATGGCTTGACCCATAGAAGTTCTCCAAAAAGGAGCACCGGGGCCATACTCAGTTTCATCAATACCATCATTTCGAAATTCCATCAAAGAATGAAAGGAAGTGTCAGCCACAGGAGATGGCTGGACCAAGAGAGTAATGTAAGAAGCGAATTGATCTCCACTTTCTACAACTGGATTTTCCCCCATACGAGAGTCAGTTGCAACTCCTTCGTCTATGGCTTCCTTTGGGCCTTCCCTTGTTGCAGGTAGAAAGTTGGGTGGTAAGCTATGGTTTCTTCTGGATCGTCTCAACTGAAACTTAGCCAGATTGAAGAATTCACTAAAACCTAACCTAAGGTTTCAAAACTAAGAAAAATCACACAAAGTCGTCTCCTACACAAGCGATAGGCCACACGCAAACTTAGGTCATAGGATGAGCTCAAAATAATCGGTCTCTCACCAGGATTGTTAAGAAGGTGCAACTTGTGGTATACTCAAGGTATGTGCATAGTAATCTCCCTGAGTGTTGTTCTCAGTGTATTGCTCCAAGCGAGGCAGCCAAAGGGTTTTTCTTAGTTGGACAAGGAATCCTAGTAGGGTCTCTCGATATACGCAAGGTACATGGGAGCTCAAATCCGTTGTAGTGTTCTCTAATGCACAACCGTCCATAAGGGGCCTTCTGGTATATGATCGAGTACATGAAGTACCTTTCTATATACCTCAAGGGTACATGAAAGGCCATTCAATATACCAACGGTACATAGAAGAGCCGCGTGAGTCATGGGTTGCAATGCAGGAACATAACGACAGCTCCTACATTTTACGACGCCGGAACACGTCACTAACTTATCACTCAAATTTCTATACAATTTTAGACCTATAAATACTGTTGATTTTAACTTGAGCGGTTAGGTGAATGCCTGGAGTTATGACAGAAATGTAAATCCATGAAAATATGGAATGCAAGTTCTTTCACTTTACCATTCACGACATGCCTACTTATGGGAAGGAGAGAATACTTTTCTTTTCAATTTTTCATTTTGAAACCAAATTTTTTTTCCTAAAAATTACACTAAACAAATCTTTTTAATAAGGAGAAACAAGCAACAAACTTAAAACTAATTTTTTGAAATCAAGCAAAATACGGTAAGATATCTTTTTCTAAGAAGAAAGACAAAAAAAAATCAAAGGCATATTCAATACTTTTTTTCAAATTTTCCTTTAAAAAACTAGAAAGATATAACTTAAAACCACTAATATGTTTCTTTTGATGAGATCAGANTGACCCCGTTGCATTAGATGTATATGATGTATATATTGTAAATGATCATGGTGTGGAGCTAAAGGCCAAGGCCCCACCATTGATTGGTTATGCTATGTTGCGGATTTAAATTTGTCACCGATTGTATATCGGGGCATGCGGTATATGTTTTAAGCTATAATCATGTAAATATGCATCTATAATTAAAATGAACCCGACCCGACCAGCTACGATCGTGGCAACTAAAATGAGAAAGGGGCATGATTTTCCCAAGGATAAGGGTGGGTTGGGAATTTGTCAAACCTTGGCCAATGAGAGAAAAACCCATGTGTCTTATTCCCTTATGTGTCTTATTCCCTTATGTGTCTTATTCCCTTGTCTTATTCCAACCACTTTCATTAAGAAAGGATGCTGGTGGTTGAGGCAGTTATGACCTTTGGGAGTGGGGTGGCAGGACTGTCAGTCCTCACCCACACACACACTCTACCCACGATTTTACTGTTCATCCCTCATGCAGACATTTTCTTAGCTCCACGAGTTTGTTG
This sequence comes from Pseudotsuga menziesii, assembly GCA_001517045.1. Taxonomy (NCBI): domain Eukaryota; kingdom Viridiplantae; phylum Streptophyta; class Pinopsida; order Pinales; family Pinaceae; genus Pseudotsuga; species Pseudotsuga menziesii. The sequence goes on along the minus strand of LPNX010488610.1, from coordinate 109,792 downwards.
AACACCCATGCACTGCAATTTCATGTCCTCCCTGTAGTTGTTCACCTTCACACAATTCCAATTGTCTGCTCATTGTTTTCATGCACAGGAATTTTCCTGGTTTCACCCACACAGTTTTTCCTTAGTGGATTTGATAATGGTGTGGCTCCGTCCTTTACTCATGGGTGGATTTGTGCGTTCGGCATTGTGATTGTTCACACAACGGTCGGGACACTGGAAATCCATCCCCAGTATGGTCTGCGTACGTTTTCCCTAGCAGCTTCGGTTGTGCAAAACGGGTCGTTGTTCCCCCACATTGTGAGCTGTGTTTGTTGTTACGTTTGGGGACTGCTGTAGATGGTTTGAAGTCATTTTTCCCTAGTTTAAGCTGTAATAGCTGATTGATTGCCTAAGTTAAATGGTTGGTCTTCAGACTGTACTGGGAGCAAGGATGGGGGGGCTTGGTTTGCTTGATAAACCTGGTGGCTGGAAACCACACAAACAGAGCTAGAGGGCTGGCCTTCTTCTCCATCACCCCTAAATAGCACTGGAAGGGAATGCAGGGCCTGAGGGACTGTGTAGCAGAGAAGGGATTGATTCTTTGTGTTGGGTGTGTTTGGGTGTCTTAGAGGTCAGGCTAGTTCTGGTATAGGTGTTCTTGTCTCTGTAGTGAGCTCACTAGATTAGCAATTTGCCTTTTCCAGCTCCGTAATGGCCTGATAAACCCAACTGTGTTGGCTTGGTTTTGTTTTGTATATCCTTGGCTAGGTATAAGCCTGCTAGTTCCCTTATTCCTTGGAGAATCATGCACAGTTCGGGGGTGGTAGCGTTGCTGAGAGATTAAGGAGCACGCTGGCCTATGGTTGGGTGGAACGTTGTAGTGACGTAGCTGGTTACGGAATGAGTTCTTCATAAGATAAGTGATCTTGTCCATTTTTACTCCTGCAACCATAAGTTCTGTTAATGAATGTAATGAACATGTTGAATGAATGCTTGTGTGAATGCATGTTGATTCCACTGTGCAAGATGAATAATTATAGTTGTGTATGATAAACAGTTGCATTTGTGCATGTTATACTGCAATGCATTCTCTTTCAGCATTCTGTTTCAGCAATTTTGTGCACGCACATGATCATGGGGCTCTTAGCCCAGACGGTTAAGTCTATGGTCATGTTCTCTCTTCGCCAGTCGGAGGCAGGGGGACGTGACATCATAATGTAAAAGAAAAAGAAATAAAATGGAGATCTGAAAGATTATAAGGCTAATCAGAGGTCCAATAGTTCATCCTCAAACCAAAATATGAACAAGTCAAAAAAAAATGTTTTTCAAAGCAAAAAGAAGGCCTTTACAAACTTTAATGAAAAATGAAAACAAGCAACCAATCAAGTACGTCTTTCTTTTTAGATTTATCAAACAATAAAACTGAGATCTAACTGATGCTAAGCTCTCAAACAACACTCCTTTTCAAAAAATTTAAAACCAAGCATACGAGGAAATGAAAAGATGAGTAGATCCTAACTCTTTGATTTTAACAAAATAAGCCTTTTACTAGCAATTTGACATTCAAACACTCAGATCTCTTTAAAACAAAACCCAGACACTCAGAACTGAAAGCAACTCAACCAAAAAGGTTACAAAAAACTTTTGAAAAAAACAAGTCTGGAAAAGCCTATCTAGCACTGCTTCTAGAGGGTCACTGATAGAGCGGTTCTAAGAGAGCATCGCTTCCTACTCGCTTATCACAAGCGGTGGCATCGATTCCTGCTCACGAAGTCCAGGCAATGGCACCGCTTAGTACCCACTATGCATGCACGGTTCCCTATAGATGTCCAAAACAAAATAATTGTGAAAAAGAAAAAATAATCACTATGCAACTGGCTTTTAAATCATGAATTAATAGTAATTAAAAGCACAGAAAGTGAGAACAACCTAGATCTAAACATATCTAAAGATAGCGAACCAAAATCTCACTAGATCAACTAGTGGATCTGATTGAATTGATAAAAGACTGGAGCTTAGATTTTGGACAAGTGTTTGAAAAACTAAGGAAGATCAGATCAATTGAAGCTCTTCCCCAGTGGAGTCGCCAAATCTGTTATTAGGAATTTTTCACCTTCTGCGGACAAAAGCTATTCCTCTATTCTGAATGGTTTAGATCTAGAACAAATGGTACACAACAAAATTGGAAGACATTCCCCAGAATGGGTGGAGATCTAGAATTAGTCTCTTTGATTTTATGGTATAGTTGTTTCCTGTAATGATGGTTCTTCATGGATGTACTTACATAATCACAAGAAAACAACAAACAAGATCAAATAGCACCAGAATATGACCCATTATTCTATGTTGATGACTAAGGAGATCAAGAATAAAATATACGATAATAACACAATATATTTTATGGGAAAGGAACCAATTTCACATTAAATAATAGAGAAGAAGTTTACAACCTATGCCTTAGTGTTTGTGTCCTCCTTCACAAAGCCAACATATTGTCCCCAATAGCTCCAACTTGCTCCCTCAAGCTCACTCTACTGATTTAGGCTAGAATGTCAAAACAACAGCATATCTTCACTCCCTCTTCAACCATGGAGAATGAGTCTACTTTTATAGGATTGGGATGGATAGAGATGGTTGAGAAATTGGTGGGTGAGGTGGATAAGAGATCCCCAAAGGATGGATATCAATCCCAACTGGCCCTAGTGATCAGGGATAAGGGTGCCACGAAGCCTTCTTTCAAGAAGCTTCGTGAGAACATCTCTTTTTTTACTTTTTACCAAGGGCACCGCTTCTTCCTCATTGAGACAGAGCGGTGACAGGGCAGAACCACGCCTTGATCAAAGGGTAAAGGCGGTGCCATCGATTACTGCTAATACATTATAGGCGGTGCTGAAGAAGGTACTGCTTTTTTGCTAAAGGGTAGAGGCATTGTTGGATTTTCATATGTAGATTTGATGTCTGGACCAACATTTTCACTTCACAATTTGGGATTAAGGGAAAATACTGAAGTTTTGGACCTCACCACATACTAATGATGAGATTTAGGTGTAACATGACACCATGGTATTGAGGTTGTACATGATGTATATATTGTGATAAATCATGGCAAGGAGCTCAAGGCCAAGTCCCTGCCATTAATTGATGTTTTTTGGATAGGTCATCAAGGTTGATACCTATAGTTATGGTGCCAAGATAGGCATAATGAATTTTGATATATCATGTAATTATACAATTAATAAAATACCACAACTAGCTATGGGACTACAACGTGAAGAGATGGGGGCATGATTCCACAAGGGATAGGGTGGGGATTTAGTCAAACCCCTGAGCCTTAGGGTGAGGCCATATGCCAGGTGAGTGATTGTGGGTTCAATCCTAAACAAACCTTATCTAATTCACCGAGAATCCTTTGTTGATTTGTCGTCCAAGTCACCCCAAGCGGACGCACGATCTTGGAATTAAATCCTTTTAGATAGAAATTTTGTGCCTACTGGCTGAGTTAACTACCATGTTAGTTGACGCTGTGAAATCCTTGTTGATCGTTGAATCTATGTCCCCACCAGATCAACGATGGACTCCAAATTTGGTAAATCGAATTTGGATAGAAATTTCGGCATGCTAGCTAGGTTAACTACCGTGCTAGTTGATGGTGTGAAATCCTTGTGGGTTGTTAGATCTGTGTCCCAACTAGATCAACGGTGGACTCCAAACTTGATGAAGAGATTTCATAGTAATTTCATGCACATGAAAAGTTTGTTAATTCACGCTAGTTGAATCAGTGAAATCAGTATGTATCATCGATCTATTTGATGGTCAATCACAACCGTAGATCTGTTCAAAAGTTACTCATTCATTAACTCGTCCACCCTAGTTCGTCTCTGTGCTCGACCATTCAATTTTACTACAGGAAATTGGTTGAGGTAGTTAATTCCTTGTGCAGAGAAGGGCATGGTAGTCTAATTTCTTGTCTAAGCAAGCCTGCACGTCTACAGTCTGGGATGCTGCATTCTTACTTCTGCAGCAAGTAAGCACGTGATGCGTGTTAGTCCATCCTTTCCCCAAGTCATGAAAGGGTTTTTCTTTTGGTCCTCATTGTGGGAGGATATCATTCTATTCATTCCACCATTCGATCACTCACGTATTGTTCACTCTCCAGAGTCGCAAGTAAGGTCTCTGTTAGTAGTGGTGTAGTGTGGTTCATTTTTTTGGAGTTGTTCAGTAAATTAACATTGCATTACATAGTGTCTTGCAAACATGTTCCTCTGTGTTACAGACTGAGTGAAGCCTATGTTGTCATGTTTCCTTGTGTTTCATTGTGTTGCGCACCTTGGTTTGGTCTGAAATGTATGCAAGAGTTAAGAGTGGAAGAGACGTATAATGTGCTTGTTAAACCTAGTGTGGAACCTAGTGTGGAACCTCACAATAAGATAAGAGTGGATGGTTAATATTCTTTGCACATATGGAAGAGCATTGGAAGGGAAGGTGTAGCCTGAAGGACTATGGAGCAGAGAAGGGGACACTTCCTTGTGTTGGGTGTGTAGGGAATGTGGATTCCATGCTAGATATATCTTGTGAAGGTGTCCTTAGCTCCATGGATGATCTCACTATCTTAGCAGTTCTTCCTTTCCAATGTCTTAGATTCTTATGAAACCCAAAGGTCATTGGCTTGGATGAGAACCTGTGAAACCCAATTGTATATTGGCTTGGTTGGGCAGGCTGTGAAACCCAATTGGATCTTGGATTGACTGAGAATCCTATGAAACCCAACTGGTAGTTGGCTTGGTTGTGTCTTGTTGTTGTTTAGGTCATGTGTGTAATCCTTGGTTGGATAATGTGTGAAACCAAACTGTGAGAAATGGCTTGGCTGAGTAGCCTGTGAAAACCATCTATTCGATTAGATGGTCCTTAATGTGGATGTTGGCTTAACTGTGTACAGTATGTGAAACCCAATTGTTTGCTGGATTGGCTGTGTAGCCTATGAAACCCAAGAGTGTTTTGTCTTATTTCTTAGACAGTCTGTGAAACCCAACTGTTTGGTGGCTTTCCTATGTAGGATATTAAACCAACCAATGTTTTGGTTTGTTGCCTAGACAGTACGATAAACCCAATTGTGAGATCGCTTGGTTGTGTATCCTGTGAAACCCATATGTTGGATTGACTATGTGTTATGAGTTCTAACTATGTGTAAGCCTGGTGTTCCCTATTTCCTTGTGGAAATCATGCCCAACTCGAGGGTGGAAGTGGTGTTGAGATATTAATGAACACATTGGACTATGGTTGGGTGGAATGTGGCAACGACATAGATAGTTGTGGGACAACTTAATCATCAAGATACGTATCTCTGTTATGCTTGCTTATGCCATGTATTTGCTTTTGAATTGTTATGATCATGTTCAATGCATATTGATGATTAAGTAGAAGTTTACTTAAGTATGTTTTCCTACATTTTACTTATGTACATGCCTTGTGTTTTTTCAATACATTTTCCTAAGTTCATTGTCAAAACCCCATATTTTCTGAAAAATTTAAAATTTTCAAAATACAGATAAATTTAATTAATGTAGTCACTAATTGTTTAATTAGTTATATGTTACTGAATTCATTATCTGAGTTATCTATTTGATTATGTTTATCTTTAAAGAGAAATTCCTTTTTCAGTTTACTGACTTGTTTTCTCTTTGCGACCACAAGGTGGAACTGTCATGAAAATTATGGGCTTACTTAGCTTTCGAGCTAACGAAGAAGTTTTCCTGTGCTTACAGACTTACAGGTAAGAAGTTCAGGTGCTGCTTGTCATTAATTATAAAGCATTCTGATATAAGTTCGCCGCACAATAATAACTCAGTAGAGAATATAAAATCTAGGAAATTTCCAAAGCTTATCGAGGTAAATCATTAAACTATCTTCCTTTTTAAGATGCTAAGGATTGAGATTCAATTCTGTTAGTAATGGCTACAGCTTCCTTTTTCCTAGCATATGTAAATTTATATTTCTTGATATTTACTGAACTATTAGATGTCTACCATAGTCGTTAAGTGTAAAAAGCCTTAAATATTTCTTTACAAGCATCATAAGAATGGCAGAGTTATAAATTCAATGGTCTAATTTAAATTGTACAAAATTACTAATTTACACCATGACTAAATTGACGACTGCACAGTGTAAATTGATAAAGAGTTTATGCACCAAAACTCCCACTTCCATTACTTTGAAGTTTAAAGGGATTACCACTTTAATACAAGCTACCTTTAAAAGGTTTACATTAGTGTTTAAAGATTTGAATTTCTCTACACATAATTTGCTTGGGAACTATTATCTATTTTAAGGCCAATATATCGTTAATAGTTAGATGCCAAGCTTCTTTAACATTTCAAGACTTACTATACTCAATTGCAAACTTATTTAGTTTAATAAATATACAATCCAGCAATTGATATTAACTTTGACAAAAGGCTATTTATCATAGAATGATTCTACAACTTCATTTATAACGTCCTATAGTATACACTCAGATTAGAAGTATAGTTATTGGTTGAGCTATTATTTTACATTGTATAAATAAGGTGCAAAGTGTGAAAACAAGAGGTCAAAGAATAAACCATGTTTGCGATCAATTTATAGCTTATCTTTGTTTTAAAGTTCTATAACCTTTATAAAAATATGCCTCCTTTACTTACATTTATAAATGAACTAAGGTAAGTATTTTTACATAGCATAGAGAGAAAGGTTTATAACAAGGACTGCACCATGATAAAACTAGTGTTTTACCCTTGATCTATTCTTTACAAACTAAGGTTACATGCCTCCTTTACAATATATAAAATTCCTAGGTCACGCAATGGTAAAGATCCATGCTATGATACATCCTAATCATCGTTCTAAGGTTTTTGTGGTTGAACTTTACAATGTACAGGTGGGTTGACATTTGGTGCAACGAACCTTGTAGAACTTTCCATTGTATGATTTGGATTACAAATCATTGGGATACTTGATTGCTTTAAACTATAACATTTCTACCCACTGCATGCCAATTATTAAAATGTTAATGTGTCCTCGTTGTAGCCAAGCGTTGGAGGTTTAAAGGGTATTCTTGAACCCTGGTTTGACATTCCTTAGTTGCCTTTTGGCCTTCAGCGGCTCTGCAAAAATATTCATGTCTGCACCGTCGCTTGCACTGTCTGTTAGCAGTCTTTCTGCTAGTTATACTCCTCATGGGCTCATCCAAATGGACTGTAAAGAAGTGTTGTTACCAAATGTTTGTTTGTTTGAGCGTAGGTCAGTGATTTTTCTTCAGGGTTTCGCCATCTTACACACTCAGTCCTGAATTCTTTAACTGTGAAGAGTCCCCACTTTTTAGCGTAGCATTAAGAGTCATGGCCTTTTGACTCAAGGCTACTGGGCATAGGGTTTCATCGCAGATTAGCGCCTCTAACATAATTTGAGGTGCTGACCCGAGCTTAAATAGTTGCTGCACTGACTGTTTTCATTCTCAGTCATGGTTGGTTGCTTGCTGGGTGGTAACCTCCTTCCTTCTTGCAGCAATGAAGGGTTTCCTTCTCCTCGCGTTGGTGGTTGCCCTTCTGGTTGTGGGTGGTCGTGCTTCTGTAAGGTTTTAGGTAAGAAACATTATACACCCTCCTGTTATGCTTCGTAGTCTTTAAATTAATATACAAATATTATTTTGTTCATTGGTTTTAACACTATCGTGCTTCTTTGTTTGCAGGTGATGGCTTGTCTCCATCTACGAGGCTGGTGCGAGACCATGGAAACTTGCTATTTAACGGTAAGCCCTGTTTATCCATGGCATATCCTCCTTGTTGGATCCCTTATGGGACAGTCATGGGTTGGTCTTCGTGGCTTGTAACCCTTGCAGTTTTCTTGGTTCAATTAGATTGACCCGTTCGCTGTTGTTTAAGAGGTTAAACCCTTCATTTAATATGCGACCTCTGGCTGAGGCCGTGACTGTAATTTTTGGTTTTATTTGATTACTATGTAAAATATATATATGTAAATGTTGTACAGGCTGTAAAAGCATTACTCTGTAGATCTTGTTTAAAGCCGAGAGGCATAAAGGAGTTAGACTCTTTCCATTTATTAACTCCATTGTATACTTTGATTTTGGTAGGGGTTTACTTTTGACTCGAAGATGTAAAGCTGTCTATACAGTCTTTTTGAAAATATATTTTGTTTACAGTACAGTACTGAAATTTATTTGTTTTATTTATGTTATAAATATATTATTTAAGCTCAGCATAATGAGCATATCTAACTTCTGTTACTTAGATTCCTGTAATCTAATATAGCTAAATTATACTCTGAAAATCATTTAAATTATTAACTGCTAGGGTTTATGTTCATTGTTTTTTTTATTATAATAGTTTACTTTGTTATAAAAGAATTTGTAAAAGATTGTTATGTAATCTCTAACCTTCGGAGATATAAGAACTCCATGTATTTACTGAAGTATTTATGTATCTGTTAGATACAGCCTTTGAGTACATAAATTATATTCTGGTTACTGTTTATTATAATGGGATAAAACATTACTTTATCTATATATTAATACTGTTCTTCTCATTATATATTTATTAGCTTTATTCTTTGTTTAATTATAATCATAGAATAAGTTAGTATTTTATTACTGTGTTCTTACACTTACTGTACTAAATACTTTATAGAACTACTCTCTGTATTATACATTGTCTTGTTTAGGTTATAAGTTAATATTTATAAAATAAAAGTAAAAGAACTAACTATGTACTACATTTGTTGACATCTTAAAAAGTATAGGTTGGTAGTTGTAGATTTTTGTTTATGCTTAGCTAGATAGAACAGAATGAATGAATAACATACATTACTATCCATAAATAGATTCTGATACCAACTAGACTATCTGTAGAAGTAAATCAAGATTCTAGCTATTCTTTCTTTCAATTTGATTATTATACATGCAGTAGTTAAAAACTGGAAAGAAGTAGATTGTAAAGTTGTAAAGAATATTTATTTAGCTTAACCCTACTCTAATTTGACTATTATACTCTTTTCTTGAATTCAAATAAGCCATAAAATTACTGAAGGTAAATACTGTAACAAAATTGTTTTATCTACCCACACATACTACTATCAGTAAATAATATAGTTCTTTCTTTGTTTCTAATAAACTGACAGTCTCAATCTAGGTTTAAAACTACTCCTGGTACAAAATATTTCTTCTGATAAAAAAATAAAAAGGAAATATTCTATACTTCCACTAACATTTTATTCTACATTTTCATCATACTATCTTTATTTATAATTTTACCACCTGTGCTAGAGTACGGTTTGGATCACTCCAGATGAGGAAAAACACAGGTAGGGTTTTATTTCTCATCAAAATAATTCTATTACTAAACCAACTAAATCTTTAAATCATAAGCTACAATGCAGCATTCAATCACACACAGATAATACACCAAAAATTAATAAATATTAGAACCCGTTCTTGAGCTTGGATGACAACAGCAATGGGAGGCCATTCCTCCCTACCAACTCCTAGAGGGCACTCAAACAACGACTCCTTAGGAGCCCCGAGCTTGCTTTGGTCTCCCTGGCTAGAACTAGGTGTAGCAGTAATCAAGTACCAGTATTCAGACTCAATACCAATCATGAACTTATCAGTAAATTCTCTCAACTAGCAAGCTGTATCAGACCAAGTTACTGCATATTATCTCTCAAAACACCTTCCTTATAGTTTCCCCTTTTTCCTCAATTTCCTTGAAGTGCATTCCTCTTGAATGATTCTTGTCCTGGAAAATATTTGAGCAACCTTAGCTCTATTCATTGGGTACTTTTAAAATATTTCCTAGCTCTTTTTGGGTTAGTTGTCATTTATTGAGCCACCTGCTCTAATCCCACTTTCTTGGGGGATCATGACCCCAAATGTAGGGAAGTTTCCACCTGCAACATAGGAAGTGTTTGAAGATGCTACCACTTGTATTTTTGTCTCCACCTAGTTCCTTCCACCAGTTTGACCAGTAACACTCTTATTAACAGCTCTCCCAAGCTGTTGTCTCCACTTTTTATTTATTAATAATGAAATATTCAAATATACATTCCACTTCTTTTGACTTTGCTGAGTCATCAGTTCCTACTTAGCATTAAATTTAACATAAGGTCTTAGGAAATAAAATTAAAACAATTAACATTATTTTACAAAATTGGGGTATGTGACATACACACACCCTTAAAATGTAACATCATCCTCGATGTTAATTATTCTTCATTCTCTGCAGTCCCCTGGAACAGATTCGGGTATGCTTCCCGCATCTTAATTTGCAGTTCCCGAGTGGCCTCTTTAGGACTAAGGTGCTTCCATTGCACCTTCACATGTCCAATGGTACGGTTTCGCAGAGTAATTTCCCTCCTCCCAAGGATACAGTCCGGTTCCACCAGAATTTCTCCTTCTAGTTCCACCTGTACAACATTCCAATCAACCACATGAGTAGCATCATGAACATACTTCTTCAAAACATAGATATGAAAAACATTATGTACTTTTAAGTTAGGTGGTAATGCTAACTGGTATGCAACTTGACCAATTCTAGATAAAATTTTCAACGGACTACAGTAACGTGGTGCTAACTTTGCACAACTCCCCAGTCTTAGAGAGCTTTTCTTTGGAATTACCTTTATAAATACATGCTAACCTACCTGGAACTCCTTGGGAGTTTTTTTCAAGTCTACTTGACTCTTTTTTCAGTCCTTTGCCACCTTCAAATTTTCCTGTACTTGTTTCACAATATCCTCCATTTCCTTTAACAACTCTGGTCCTAACACTAATCTATCTACTAGATTATTCCAAGAGATAGGAGTATTGCATTTACGTCCATACAAAATTTCAAATGGACTAAATTAGCTGATGAATGATAGTTATTATTATATGCAAACTCTGCTAGATGTAAGTAGTCTTCCCACTTACCTGGTTGATCTTTAACATACATCCTTAATAAATCCTCCAGCACATGATTCACTCTTTCAGTCTATCCATATATTTGAGTATGGAAGGAGGTGCTGAAATTCAATGTTGTATTTAATCCCTTAAACAAGGACTTCCAAAAATTTCCTGTGAATTTAGGATCCCTGTCTGAGATTATAACCTTCGGTACTCCATGTAACCAAAAAATCTGCTTTAAGAATATATCAGATATATTGGCATCCTTGTAAGTAGTTTTGACAGGAATAAAATGTGCTACCTTGCTTAACTTGTCAACTACCACCATAATAGAGTCATTATGATTCTGATTTCTGGGAAATCCAGTAATAAAATTTAAGCTAATTACTTCCCATTTCCAGCTAGGAATAGGTAAAGGTTGTAGCAACCCAGCTGGATGTTGGTGTTCAGTTTTCACTTGTTGACAGTCCAAACATCTAGCAATGTATTCGGCTACCTCAGACTTCATATTAGTCCAAAAATATTGTTTTCTTAGCATGGTTATAGTATTTTGATAACCTGGATGTCCTAAATATGGTGTTTTATGGACTTCATCTAGAATTAACAACTTGACCTTAGGCACATTAGGTACATACAGTTTATCTTTAAATAATAAAAATCCATTTTTATTTAAACAATAACCTTTTATTCAGCTCTGTAGATTCTTCCTTAGCTGTAGTTTGCAATTTCTGATAATTTTCATCTTCTTTTACCCCTTCTTTAAGCTGTTCAATTAAATCAGAAGCATAAGTGCTGATTGCTGTTGTAAAGTTTAGCTTTGCGTTTGTACTAAATGCATCAGCCACCTTATTTTCCTTACCCTTTATGTGCTGGATTTCAAAATCGTATTCACTCAAGAAGGCTAACCACCTTACTTGTCTAGCATTTAAGTTAGGCTGATCTAAAATATATTTCAGTCCTTTATTATCAGTCATTAAAATAAATTTTCTGCCTATTAAATGATGTCGCCACATTTTTAAGGCGTGTATAACAGCCACAAGTTCTAAATCATAAGTTGCATAATTCTTTTCGTGAATTTTTAACTTCCTAGACTCATAGGCAATGACATGCCCATATTGAGTTAGAACACCGCCTAAGCCATCATTACAGGCATCAGTGCATACTACAAAGTCTTTAATAGGATCTACTATTCTTAGAATAGGTGCACTTGTCAATAAGGTTTTTAATTTCTTAAAACTTTCCTCACACTTTGAGTTCCAATCAAATTTCTTGCCTTTCTTTTGCAAGGAAGTGATTGGTTTTGCTATTTTTGAAAAGCCTTCAATGAATCTCCAGTAATAACTGGTAATTCCCATGAACGACCTAACATCCGTTACATATTTTGGAACCGGCCAATCTTCGATTGCCCGAATCTTTTCTGGATCGACTGAAATTCCTTCCTTAGTCACTACGTGACCTGAGTACTGAATTTCATCCTTGAAGAAGTCACACTTACTAAATTTCGTGAAGAGTTGTTGTTCTCGCAACTCTTGTAAAACTATCTTTAGGTGTTCTTTATGTTCTTCTTCCATTTTAGAGTAAATTAAGATGTCATCGATAAACACGACAACAAATTTATCTAAGTACTTATGCATTATATTATTCATTAAGCACATAAAGAAAGCTAGGGCGTTGGTAATCCCAAATGGCATTACGACAAACTCGTAGTGTCCATACCTTGTTCTAAAGGCTGTCTTGAAGATATCTTCATCCTTAATTCTTACATGATGATATCCTGACCTCAAGTCTATCTTTGAGAACACCGTGGCTCCACGTATTTGATCAAACAGATCATTTATGCAAGGCAACGGATATCTGTTTTTAATAGTCATCTTGTTTAGCTGATGGTAGTCTATGCATAATCACATGGTTCCGTCTTTCTTTTTAACAAAGATAACCGGTGCTCCCCAAGGAGACACACTAGGTCGAATGTACTTCTTATCTATTAACTCTTTTAGTTGTGATTTTAACTCATTAAGTTCTAAAATGTTCATTCGATACGAAGGTTTTGAGCTAGGTACCGCACCTGGTACCAACTCAATAGTGAAATCCAATTCCCTCCTTGGAGGTAATCCTAGAATTTCTTCTGGGAATACGTCAGTATATTCTTTTAAAATAGGAATATATTCTATTTTTAACTTATCTGTTTCAATTTTACTTGCCTCATCTGTAATAGTTACTTCATAGGATTTACATCCTTTTCTAATAGCTCTTTTAAGTTGTAAAGCAGAAATATATCTGATTATGGTTTTTCTAGGAATACCCTTAACCTTTACCGGTTGTTCATCACTATTTAAACACGTGAAAGATTTATCATAACAATTTAAAACTACCTTATGCTACTCGAACCGATCCATGCCAATTAGTAAATCATATGAGCCAAGTGGCAAAACGTTAAGCTTAACTGTAGTTTTAAATTCATCCATAAGTAAAGCACATTCTTTCACAAAACATGTTACTTTTCTTTTTGCCCCAGTGGCTAATTGAACTAACCAGGAATTATCAAACTTATCGACAGACAACTTACAATTTTTCATTATTTGAGGTGCAATGTAACTAATACTAGCTCCTGGATCGATTAAAATGGTTACAGAGGTTTGATTAATCATACCTTCAACTTCCACCATGGAAGTCTGATAGTCAGCTTGGCGGTTCTCCAAAGCTGCATTAATTCTGGGCATAGTCCTAGCTAGTTCTCCAACGGTCATTTCCTCCTGCACAGTATGAATATTGCTGACTGACTTTTTCCTATTTGGACAGACCGAGGCATAGTGCGGGCCATTACATTCCCAACACTTAACAGGCTCCTTACGTTCAAAACTCTTGGTAAAATTTCCATGGTTATTTGCAGCTTCCTTTCCCTTAAAATTATTCGAATTATTGGAAGTACCATTTCTATTTCCCTGGAAATTCTTATTGTTAGAATAATTTTTATTCTTATTATTATTGAAATTCCTCTGGGGTACAAATTCCTTCTTCTTAAACTAAGGCTGATTGTTATTTTTCTTATCCTTCTAGTTGGCTAAGCCTTCTTTCTTCCGGTTCTGCTCAAAACAAAAATTATCCTTCCTCATGGCTTCCTCCAGAGTATTCAGGTTATCATACTCAATTCTGTCCTTAATGTGATATGGTCGACAGCTGAGAAATCATTGCACTTTAGGTTTCTCGTCTACTAGGTAAGGTACATACCTAAGAAAGCTTAATAATTTACCATTCAAATCCTTCATAGTCATTGAACCTAACTTCAATTCGTAAAATTATTTAGCTCTTTCTTCGTAATATTGCTCGAACAAAAATTTCTTCTTAAAATACCTTTTAAAGGTACTCCAATTAACTTCTTTTTCTCTGATACCCTTAACTCTCTTCAGATCTTGCCACCATATATCAACTTTTTCGAAGAGGTTATATATTACCATCCTTTCCTTTAGCTGATTAGAATAATTGTATATATGAAAATATTTCCTCATCCCAAATAACCAGGACTCTGCTTCTTCCCCTTTTCGGTCTCTCCATTAAAAGTTGGGGGCTTTATCTTTTTAAACTCCTCTGAAATTTCCTCATATGGTCTGTATTTTTTCTTTCTGTCATACAACTCAGCCTCACTACTGTCACTAGTGGTATGGTAACTTTGTCATTCACCAAACCCTTCAGATGAGGAACTCCTTTTAGTTTTTTCCAGTTTCATCTTTTTAGATCTTCTTTGATGACTAACATCCTCAGATTCTGATCTTCTGCTCCTTCCTTCAGTTTGGAATTTTTCTATTAAAGTTTGGTTCAACTCTTCCTGATCCTTCAAAATCCTCTCATTATCCCTCTTGACTGATTCCATTTCAGTCTTCAAATCTTTTACAGTCTGTAACAGCTCTGAAGAGTTGGCAGTCACCTCTTCTAACATAGGTTCTCTGGGCAATTGTCTTGTTTCTGTGTCTGGAGACTCCTCCTGAGCATACTCTCCCAGCTTTTCCATACCTTCCTGTTAAACTTCAGAAAAAAGGATTTTTTTCTTCTGTTCTTTACATAAAACAAAATATATGTTCGTATCTTTTTTTTTTACTGTTCTATGGAAGCTAGTTGGGTTGCATCAAGGCCTAGTGTTTGAACCTTGTGCTCTGATACCACATGTCAAAACCCCATATTTTCTAAAAAATTTAAAATTTTCAAAATAGAGATAAATTTCATAAATGCAGTCACTAATTGTTTAATTAGTTATATGTTACTAAATTCATTATCTGAGTTATCTATTTGATTATGTTTATCTTTAAAGAATAGTTCCTTTTTCAGTTTACTGACTTGTTTTCTCTTTGCGACCACAAGGTGGAACTATCATGAAAATTCAGGGCTTACTTAGCTTTCGAGCTAACGCAGAAGTTTTCCTGTGCTTACAGACTTACAGATAAGAAGTTCGGGTGCTGATTGTCGTTAATTCTAAAGCATTTTGATATAAGTTCATCACACAATAATAACTCAGTAGAGAATATAAAAGCTAGTAAATTTCCAAAGCTTATCGAGGTAAATCATTAAACGGTCTTCCATTTTAAGATGCTAAGGAATGAGATTCAGTTATGTTGGTAATGGTTACAGCTGCCTTTTTCCTAGCAGATGTAAATTTATAGTTCTTGATATTTACTGAACTATTAGATGTCTATCATAGTCGTTAAGTGTAAAAATCCTTAAATATTTCTTTACAAGCATCGTAAGAATGGCAGAGTTATAAAGTCAATGGTCTAATTTAAATTGTACAAAATTACTAATTTACGCCATGACTGAATTGGCTATTCGACAGTGTAAATTGATAAATATTTTATGCACCAAAAATCCCACTTCCATTACTTTGAAGTTTAAAGGAATTACCACTTTAATAAAAGCTACCTTTAAAAGGTTTACATTAGTGTTTAAAGATTTGAATTTCTTTGCACATAATTTGCTTGGGAACTATTATCTATTTTAAGGCCAATATGTCGTTAATAGTTAGATGCCAAGCTTATTTAACATTTCAAGACTTACTATACTCAATTGCAAACTTATTTAGTTTAATAAATATACTAAACACTCAGATTAGAAGTATAGTTATTGGTTCAGCTATTATTTTACATTGTATAAAGAAGGTGCAAAGTGTGAAAACAAGAGGTCAAAGAATAAACCATGTTCGCGATCAATTTATAGCTTATCTTTGTTTTAAATATCTATAAGCTTTATAAAAATATGCCTCCTTTACTTACATTTATATATGAACTAAGGTAAGTATTTTTAAATAGCATAGAGAGAAAGGTTTATAACAAGGACCGCGCCATGATAAAACTAGTGTTTTACCCTTGATCTATGCTTTACAAACTAAGGTTACATGCCTCCTTTACAATATATAAAAGTCCTAGGTCACACAATGGTAAAGATCCACACTATGATACATCCTAATCATCATTCTAAGGTTTTTGTGGTTGAACTTTACAATGTGTAGGTGGGTTGACATTTGGTGCAATGAACCTTGTAGAACTTTCCATCGTATGATTTGGATTACAAATCATTGGGATACTTGCCCACTATAAAATATAACGTTTCTACCCACTGCATGCCAATTATTAAAATGTTAACATGGCCTCGTTGTAGCCAAGTGTTGGAGGTTTAAGGGATAGTCTTGAACACTAGTTTCAAATTCCTTCATTGCCTTCAGGCCTCCAGCTGCTCTGCAAAAACATTCCTGCCTGCACTATCACTTGCACTGTCTATTAGCAGTCTTTTTGCTAGTTATACTCCTCGTGGGCTCATCCAAATGCACTGTAAAGAAGTGCTATTACCAAATGTTTGTTTGTTTGAGCGTAGGTCATTGATTTTTCTTCAAGGTTTCGCCATCTTGCACGCTCAGTCTCAAACTCTTTCACTGTGAAGAGTCCCCACTTTTTAGCTTGGCATTAAGAGTCGTGGCCTTTCAACTCAAGGCTGCTAGGAATAAGGTTTCATCACAGAGTAGCGCCTCTAACAGAATTTGAGGTGTCGACCCGAGCCTAAATAGTTGCTGCACTTGCTGTTTTCATTCTCAGTTGTAGTTGGTTGCTTGATGGGTGGTAAAATCCTTCCTTCTTGCAGCAATGAAGGGTTTCCTTCTCCTCACGCTGGTGGTTTCCCTTCTGGTTGTGGGTGGTCATGCTTCCGTAAGGTTTTAGGTAAGAAACGTTATCCACCCTCCTGTTACACTTCACGGTCTTTAAATTAATATACATATATTATTTTTTTCATTGGTTTTAACACTATCGTGCTTCTTTGTTTGCAGGTGATGGCTTGTCTCCATCTGCGAGGCTGGTGCGAGATCATTGTCAATTGCTATTTAACGGTAAGCCCCGGTTATCCATGGCATATCCTCCTTGTTGGATCCCTTATGGGACAGTCGTGGGTTGGTCTTCGTGTCCTGTAACCCTTGCGGTTTTCTTGGTTCAATTAGATTGACCCGTTCGCTGTTGTTTAAGAGGTTAAACCCTTCGTTTAATATGGGACCTCCGGCTGAGGCCGAGACTGTAATTTTTGGTTTTATTTGATTACTGTGTAAAATATATATATGTAAATGTTGTACAGGATGTAAAATCCTTACTCTGTAGATATTTTTTAAAGCCGAGAGGCATAAAGGAGTTAGACTCTTTCCTTTTACTAACTCCATTGTATACTTTTATTTTGGTAGGGTTTTACCCTTAACGCGAAGATGTAAAGCTGTCTATACAGTCTTTTTGAAAATATCTTTTGTTTACAGTACAGTGCTGAAATTTATTTGTTTTATTTATGTTATAAATATATTATTTAAGCTCTGCATAATGAGCATATCTAAGTTCTGTTACTTAGATTCCTGTAATCTAATATAGCTAAATTATACTCTGGAAATCATTTAAATTATTAACTGCTAGGGTTTATGTTCATTGTTTTTTTTTTATACTAGTTTACTTTGTTATAAAAGAATTTGTAAAAGATTGTTATGTAATATCTAACATTCGGAGATATAAGAAATCCATGTATTTACTAAAGTATTTATGTATCGATTAGATACCACCTTTGAGTACAGAAATTATATTCTGGTTACTATTTATTATAATGGGATAAAACATTACTTTATCTATATATTAATATTGTTCTTATCGTTATATATTTATTAGCTTTAATTTTTGTTTAATTATAATCACATAATAAGTTAGTATTTTATTACTGTGTTCTTACACTTACTGTACTAAATACTTTATAGAAGTACTCTCTATATTATGCATTGTCTTGTTTATGTTATAAGTTAATATTTATAAAATAAAATTAAAAGAACTAACTATGTAATTCATTTGTTGACATCTTAAAAAGTATAGGTTGGCAGTTGTAGATTTTTGTTTATGCTTAGCTAGATAGAACAGAATGAATGAATAACATACATTACTATCCATAAATAGATTCTGATACCAACTAGACTATCTGTAGAAGTAAATCAAGATTCTAGCTATTCTTTCTTTCAATTTTATTATTATACATGCAGTAGTTAAAAACTGGAAAGAAGTAAAATGTAAAGTTGTAAAGCATCTTTATTTAGCTTAACCCTACTCTAATTTAACTATTATACTCTTTTCTTGAATTCAAATAAGCCATAAAATTACTGAAGGTAAATACTGTAACAAAACTGTTTTATCTACCCACACATACTACTATCAGTAAATAATATAGTTCTTTCTTTGTTTCTAATAAACTGACAGTCTCAATCCAGGTTTAACACTACTCCTGGTACAAAAATATTTCTTCTGATAAAAAAATAAAAAGGAAATATTCTATACTTCCACTAACATTTTATTCTACATTTTCATCATACTATCTTTATTTATAATTTTACCACCTGTACTGGAGTACGATCTGGATCACTCCAGATGAGGAAAAACATAGGTAGGGTTTTATTTCTCATCAAAATAATTCTATTATTAAACCATCTAAATATTTACATCATAAGATACAATGCAACATTCAATCACAAATAGATAATACACCAAAAATTAATAAATATTAGAACCTGTTCTTGAGCTTGGACAACAACAACAATGGGAGGTTGTTCCTCCCTGCCAACTCCTAGAGGGCACTCAAACAGCGACTCCTCAGGACCCCCAAGCTTGCTCTGGTCTCCCTGGCTGGAACTAGGTGCGTCAGTAATAAAATACCAGTCTTCAAACTCAATACCAATCATGAACTTATTAGTAAATTCTCTCAGCTAGCAAGCTGTATCGGACCAAGTTACTGCAGATTATCTCTCAAAACACCTTCCTTACAGTTTTCCCTTTTTCCCCAATGAATTCCTTGAATTGCATTCCTCCTGAATGATTCTTCCCCTGGAAAATATCTGAGCAACCTCAGCCCTATTCATTGGGTACTTTTAAAAGATTGCCTAGGTCTTTTTGGGTTAGTTGTCATTTATTGGGCCACCTGCTCTGATCCCACTTTCTTGGGGGATCATGACCCCAAATGTAGGGAAGTTGCCACCTGCAACATAGAAAGTGTTTGAGGATGCTGCCACTTGTATTTTGCTCTCCACCTAGTTCCTTCCACTAGTTTGACCAGTAACACTCTTATCAACAACTCTCCCAAGCTGTTGTCTCCACTTTTTATTTATTACTAATAAAATAGTCAGAATTACATTCCACTTCTTTTGACTCTGCTAAGTCATCAGTTCCTACTTAGCATTAAATTTAACATAAGGTCTTAGGAAATCAAATTAAAACAATTAACATTATTTTACAAAATTGGGGTATGTGACATTCATGGAGTCTAGAATCTTGTTACAAAGTTAGGAGGCAACTGACTTAGTGTTTCTGCCCTTTGGAATTTTCCTGAGGGAGGCAGAAACTAGAAACTAGAAAAGGGAAAGTTAAACAGGGAATAATTGTTGTTTTTCTAAACCCTGGGATCCTCCTACAAAAGGAGAAAGGTGGAAGGCAGAAGGTGGAAAGGGAAGTTGAAAAACAAGGCTGAAAGTGTGTTTTTTGATTTCCAATGTCTGAGGTCAAAAAGCAGATGTTGGAAGTGCAGAAAACGTTAAAGTCAAAAGTTGTTTTTCCTGATTTCCAAGTTTCAGAGCAGAAAGTCAGAAGGCAAAAAGTGGATAAAGGATTTCTTTAGTTTTTATGTTTATTATTTTTGAGTTCTGAGGTCAGAAAGGCAGAAAGAGGAAGTGGAACCATGATTGAAGGACTTCATCTAACTTTATGTTTCCTACTTCCAAGCTCCAAGGTCAGAAACGAGGAAAGTGGAAGTGCGGAAGGTGGAAGGTGGAACCATTGTTGAAGGAAACCGTCGAATGTTATGTTTCTGCTTCCCAATTTCTAGGGTCGGAAAGGCAGAAAGTGGAAGTGCGGATGGAGGAAGGCGGAAGAGTGGTTAAATGTTCCCGTTGCACATTATGTTTCTGATTCTTGATTTCTGAGGTCAGGAGGGTCGAAAGAGGAAGTGTTGAAGGCAGAATGAGGAAGAGTGGGTCAATGTTTCCATCTCATATTATGTTTATGATTTCTGAGGTCGGAAGGGAGAAAAGCGGAAGTGTGGAACGCGAAGTGCGGAAAGGGTAGGTTTAGTGAGGAAAAAGGCGTTTCCAGTCGCAGAAGGGATCTGTCAAGGGAGGAACAATTGTTGTAGTGGTTTCCAAGCCTGAGAGTGAATGTTGAAGGGTGTTTTAACATCCATTCCCTGTGTTTCAAAAGGATAACAATGGTTCTTGACGCAAAATTTTTAATTTATCCGCATTATAGGGTATGGGGACGTTACATTTTGCTACTCAAGAACCATGCAGATCTTATGTTAACCCTTTCAAATTGTTAAGAATTACTGAATTCTGTCCAATACAACTAAGAACATTTGAAGCCTATCTTTGTTTAGGAAATTCACCCATCGCTGCTTCCTAATTTCCAAGATTTATTTTCATCATTTATCCTCATACCATTTTCCCATTTGTTATGTCATATTTCATGGAATTCCTTTTTCATTCACCTTTATACTTGTATTTTTGTTCACAAACCCATTAAAGATTCACAATATTCATATAATGATATAAATTTCATCCTTAGTCTCGATATAACTCTAATATAGTTAAAATTTGATCCCTATCATACCTGGGTGTGTACTATTTTCAACCCAGTTCATCTTTGGGAACAAACAATGCCATCACATACAATGCATCACTAGCAATGCCATATAAAATATAAGACAAACCCTATTGTGCTCAAAATATAAAGCACACTAGAAATAGACATGGTATCCAATTCTACAATATAGTTATTTACATTATAAGTTTCTAAAAAGCACTCTGATACATTGGGTTAATATTGATTTCCTAGTGCATAATAACAATTAATGCATTGTCCATTGATGCAATACTATTTCTTTTTCCTCGGTGTGCATTATATTAAGTGCAACAATGTTGAAATTTACATTTAATTATAAAATACATTTTTACTAACAAATTCAAAAACATAATCAGTGCATTTATTGAAGCAATGATGTCATGGTGTTCCCAAAACACACAAGCATCATTATTGGTTTAAACAATTTTTAATTATAAAATATAGCCTTTTATTTTAAAAATGAAAAAACCTAATGATGCATTTTATTTAAATGTTATTTCCTGGTGCTCTTAGACTAAGAATAACTATTGAATGATTCTCTTGCAAAATCAAACGCACACATGCATCTTCCTATCAAGCGAACCAAAGTAGGTTAAAAAAATTTACCAACATATTTTTTTTTATCTTTACTTATTCTTCAGTGATTCCACTGATAGAATCACCAATGCTGACTCTCTTGCATGGACCCCCCATGGTTAGTATGACTTTTTTTCCTCATTCTTGGTGTTGTATGATTGGCTAGCCATTTTCAAATTTTGGGGAAACGCTTCTAGATTTGTTTTTTTAATCTATGTATAAATCATGCCTTCTCAACCCATAATATAGTAGTTAAATTGCTTCTTACCTCCTTATTTACAATGTTTTTTTTAAACATAAATTGGAAACCTTTTCATTACAAAAAGAAGCTTTGCACAACCATTCATCACAAAAAAAATGGGGTTTGTCTATTTTCTGCATTCACCATGGTTGTGAAGACTATGATTAAAACTATTAAATATTTACAAAAAAAAGCTGGTTTTCTTTATGTAATTGACCATACTAGAGGAGGGATAAACCATGATAAACTGGAATTTTAGCACTATACAAAAAAACATCTACAAAAAATCAAAGGGCCAAGTCTATTTCTTTTTCTTTCTTTCCATGCTAGGAATTGGATTTGAAACTGATACCTCTTCCATTCGTTGCACTCCAAAGACTGTAGTCTCATGATAGTGGTTGCTTTGAGTCAAATTGATCTTCTTCAGAACATATTTTGAAATCTTGTCCATTTTCCCATAATATCCTAAATGTCTCTTTCCATATCATCAATCCACAAATATTGGCAAGAGAGATGATGAATAACATACCCAATATATGTAGAAATTTCCTTGTTTTGCTTGATTCCACCGTAGACTGCCTCATAGACCCTGCAAAATGAATTTTAAATTCCTAAACTTGACCTTGAGACTATAAATTCTTGAAATCCAATCTCTATCTACATTCTTATCCATATACATCTCAGAAACACCCATTATCGACCACAAAAGGAAGGAAATAGCCATCCCGAAGAAGGCCGGAGCAAAATACTCTTCACAGTTCCTTCTCTACTTTTGTCTTGTTTTGAAAGTGTCTATTTGTTTCTCGGGTTGAAATCCATCTCCACATCCATTTCACATGTGGGAGGGATGGGAATGGAGGAAAAAAGTAAATTATGAATCCATTCGACATAAAATATCTGACCTCCGATCACATGGATATGAACATGCATCCAACCACATGCCCTTCTTCCTCTATTGGAATAGGGACGTTGATTTGAGATGGGAAGCCATGGTCCCATGTAAAATACCAAGGCCTTAACCTCCCATGAGGATAAAAAATTAAGGAATGGTGTGGTGCTCGAGCTCACCATTCGTGAAGTTCACTAAACCTGGCTAGAAACAAGCTCTCTTATTTTCAAGAAGATTCAATTCCCCATTGTTTTCTCGAAGAATGTGAAAGGAGTTTATTTTTTGGGGGAGGAAATTTGGGGGATCCTTCGGTGAATTATTTTGCATTTGGTGTTTCCCTTTTCATATCCAATCTACATCTTTTGGATGAACTATCTTGATTCACCTATTATAACTATTTTGCTTATGCTTTTAACCCCAAGCATAAGCAACAACCGTTATGCTTCATTGTTGGATTTTTCCCAATCCCCAAGCAAAAGAGTCTACTGTGTTTTTTTTCGGGATCAAAGATTATCCCTCCCACACCTACGTCCCCTACTCCTCAATTACATTGCTAGTAGATCAAAAATTGAAATTCATAATAAAATTACATGTTTCCTAGAATTACAAAACACTATGTAGTGTATTAGACTAGATCGACTCACACTGACCAATTCATTACATCATATAAATTTAGAATAAGGATATTCACCAATGCATCAGAATTTTTCATTGCACACTGGAATAGTTGGTTCGATACACACACACACACACACACACACACACACACACACACACACACACACACACACACATATCACACTAGAAAGGTCTTCAAAATACATGTTTCCCATCTAAATGATGTGTTGGTAAAAAAGTTAAAGAATCATTGATGGTGTGTTTACAGCATGATAAGGTTGATCCATACCACTTTGTACATGAGTGGGAGCCTCAAAATAGTGAGAGGTATCTATACCCTCACCATATTACAACACAAATTCAAGAGAAACATGCACCTATTTATGTAGTTGATTTGTTGCTAAGATCATGATAGGAAAGAATTCATGGTTGGTCATGATTTATTTCATTAACTCGTAGAGGAGGATATTTAGTTTATTATCAATATATCTACGAGGGAAGAGTATTTTCCCTAGCTCCCTAATCTACAACTCAACATTGCAAGACAGAGTCAGTTGTAATATGTTCAAATATTTTTCAGTGTAGATATCATTAACCCTATTAAGTTTTAAGTTGTTGGTGGCTAACTTCATTTGAATACATTCGAGGTAGATGAGGTTAGGTTCCTATCAATTTTGGTCAATACACTGGCACAATATACCTCTAATGGGAAATGCATTAGTTTCCCTTTGATGTATTACATAAATTGTTTATTTATAGATTGAGATTAATTAGGTGGTTGACCATTTTTACAAGATAGTTTAGTTTTTCTCTCAATCGTTTTCTCATATTTTTTGAAGGAATCTCATTCTTTGCATTAGTGTTATAGATATTTAATTTAATTTCTCATAGGTTTTTCTCAATTGACCAACATACCCTTTCCCCCCTCTGAGGTCGCTTAATGTGTTTGACTAAAATAGGGTATTTCCACATAGGTTGAGCACCTTAAGCAACCAATCATACAAACATATTATAAATAAACACACCAGTGTTTACATGGTTAAATCGTCATAGAGGGAAACAATCCATGGCCTCAACCAAATAGTTACTTGAGGCAATATATTAGTGCAAAAGGAAAAATAATTTACATATGGGTTTCTCACAATAGATAATCAAGGAAATGATCTTCCATGCTCTTTAAATAGGGATCATGGAACAATCGCCATAGATAAATCCTCATTAAGATCAAGGTGAATATTTAACTATCATATCACTTTATGTCAAGAACATATTGTGAGTGTTGGATTGCATCAGAACAGATGAATACTAAAGAATCACACTTTACCTAAAGACACATTATACCAAATTGATCTTAACTAGCTCCTAAATGTCTAAATATTTTAACATCCCATCCTTATAACAACTTGGGATAAGATTGAAGGGTTTACAAAGGTGACAAAATAGGAGAAGGAATGAGGCATTAAATATTATACCTCTATAATGACAAATTGATGAAATCCTAACATAGATTGAACTTTAGAAAACTTCACTTTAGTAAGAGACTATGAAAACGTGTGTGCAACTTGATAATTTGTAGGGAAAAATAGCACTTTGAGAATGCAATATTGAACATGATTTTTGATGAAGTGCATCTGTAGCTCAATGTGTTTTCTATGTTGACATTGAACTAGATATTTGGTGAACTCAAAGGCACTATGATTTTCTTGATACAGGGTAGTTATATTCTACTGGTATAATCCAAACTCTGGAAGGAGACGTTGAATCCATATGCATTCTTTACTTTTATTAACTGTGGCTTGGTACTATGCTTCAATATAAGAAAGATCAATAGATTGTTTTTTCTTACAAGCTCAAGTGACAAGTGTAGAACCAAGAATAAAAACATAACCTGTAGAATATTTTTTATCATTAAGGTCATTGACCCAACTAGAATTAGTGAAACTAACCAATAAAGGAGTCCCCATGAACTGTAACATATCCACAACTAAACTGTACCTTGAATATAGTGAGTATATTTTGTTATGTTTTCATATGAATATCATGTGGATTTTTCATATATCGAGAAATAAGGTCAACAGCAAAGTAAATATCATGACACATATGAGTCAAGTACAAAATAATGTCAAATAATTGGTGGTACAACATTGGTGGAATCTACTTTAGGTAGTGTAAGTAGCAATACTTTTGAATCTAGATTAGAAGGGAGAAGGGGGTGGTTTATAATATTTCATGTGAAATATATGAAGAAGGTTACAATCATACTTGATCTAATAAATAAAAAATCCTTATTTGGTTTTCAAAACTTGGAGGCCAAGAAAATAATGCAAATGTCCTTTGTTGGTCATTTCAAATTTCTTCTTTAGGCTGGAATTCAATTGGGTTAAGAGTTTAGGGTCACTACCAGTAAGAATGAAGTCACCAACATAAAGAACAATGATTATGATATGGTTTACTATTTTCTTGACATATACATTGGGGTCAAAACAACATGTAGAAAAATTGATGTCAAGAAGAAAGTTATCCATTTTGGCATACCAAGCCCGAGAAGCCCACTTAAGGCCATAGAGAAATTTATTAAGGTGACAAACACAGATGGAGTCATTATGAATGTAGCAAAGAGGTTTTTCCATTTAAATTTATTCTTGCAATTTCCTATGTAAGAAAGAGGATTTGATATCCATTTGATGGTTCTTTTATTTATGTGAAGTGGAAAAAGCGAGAACTAGGAAAATTGAGTTCAATTTGATAATAGGGGAAAATGTTTCATTATAGTGAAATATTTCAATTTAGGAAAAAAAATTGGCAAATAAACTTATTTTAAGTCTTTCAATGCTTCTATATGATGCATACTTAGTTTGATTTACCCATTTACATCTAACAAACTTTCTTCCTTTTAGAAGAGGAACATGATCCCAAGTATTGTTTGACACTAAGGAAATATATGTTTCATTCATTACCACATCCAAATATAGATGGGAAAAATATTCTACAAATGTTTTTGGATCATGGGTCTCTGGAACTTGATCCAAAACATAAGAGGTTTGCTAGAATTGTGAACATGTTCAACATTGATCTCTGGAATCACCGGTAAGATCACCAACAACTTCACATGTCGTACAAATCCATATAGGAAGCATGCAATTAGTGTAGGTTCATTTCCTATTAAAATCCTTCCCTAAATCACCTTAATCTAGCAAATAATCATATATTTTATAAGGTGATAAATTTGTAATAAGTCTGAATAAGTTAGTGTTCAATAATCAATGTAAAAAGGGTCTCTTCATTAATAAAGACCCATTAGGAAGTTCCATTTTGATCATGTCAAGTAGTTAGGGTTTTGGATATTTGAATTCTATTTAAAGAGCTTCGAGGCTATGAGTGTTTTATGAAGAATATTGTAATGGAGCTCTGCTAAAGTGAATGGTATCCCTACAATAAGGACCCATGAACACTGTTCATGTAATAACAAATCTCTTTTCCTACCATATTCTATTATTATTGTCTCATATTTTTGGTTCTATGTTACTTCTAGTTTATTGCATGCTAATATTGTTATATTTTGTGTGATTCTCAAGTTTGAAGGGTAAAGAACAACACGTGTTCAATGGACCCAACTAGATGATAGTGTGTGTATTTCCATCCTCACTGTCATCATCTGAAGAATAAATAGGACTAGGATCATTGACATAGATGTTGGAAATAAAAGGTAGCACAATCGATGAAGATGGATTAAAGGAAAAACATGGAACACACATTGAATTAGTCTCATAGATGTTGAATTATTATAACTTTGAAGAATATTATAAATATATTTTATTGGTCCCAATGTTTCTATTGGGAGAATCACTTGTATTTTCTTATACCCCGATTATTCCTATTGAGAGAATTACTAAGAGTCATGAGGAAGTCCCCTCCATTGTAAGTTGGGTCATTAGTACCCTCCCGAATATATTATTATATTAAGTTAATCTAGTTATGGTTACTCAAGCCTATAAGTTTACTCGAGCCTACATGATAGGGTTAAACGTCAAGTGAACGAAAGAATATAAAAAGAGGTGAGGTGCTTCTCATTTGAGACACAGACACTCACTTGTAGTGCATACGAGAGAAAGAGAGAAATAGATGTAGATGGAGAAGGAGGAGGATCATTTTTGGGTTTTACCTTTTTATCTTTTTGGCATTTATATTGAGGAATCTTTTGCTGGGTTTTCCCATTAGGATTTTCCCAGGACAAATATTTGTGTTCTTTTTCGTGTGGTTGTGCTTGTCTATCTTTTAGTGATCTTTTGTCTTATGGCTATGTTGTTATGATGCTAAATGTATTAAGATCTAATATAACCATTGAAAACTTAACATGGTATCAAAGGCACCCTAAAAGAAGTCATTGTCCAGCTGAAACAATGCTACAACTACTGTTGGTCTTCTCTGGGCAGACCCGTATTTACTTTATTGTACCAACAAAACCCCTAGCTCATTGGCCCTTTTGGCGACAGACCGCAGAATGGCCTGAAGTCTCATCTGAAGTGATCCTAGATGGGGTGGATTAAGAATCAGGTTTCCTCAACCAGGTTCTATAGCATCCTAGGTCCTCTTGACTCTAATTAACCTGCGAGATCTCTCAGCAAGGGCTGTTTCTCTCTTACTAGCTGACTTTGCTATGGGGCCGACTCTTATCACATCGCAGCTTCCAAGATGATGCGAAAAACTCCTCTTCTGTTCAACTCTTAACCTGCGATATCTCACACCGCAGCTCCTCCGACGATGTGATATTTCCCTTCTACGCTTTGATGTCTCCTACAGTAAGAATTAATATGCTCATCAACTCTCAAGGTCCAGAGGCTTTCTCTCTTGGTATAGTAGCTCAGTTAACCTTCATTAGGGTGTTAAAAAACTTCAGTTAAGATTCTATATTTTAACACGCTTAGCATCAATTACACTCAACTCGTTGAACTAAATATACAGAAGTCACTTAACATAGTAGCTGTTAACTGTCATGAATCAAGCACTGATAAACTCATATACAGAATACTTGATACATTCAACTTGCATTTAACCTTATATGTTACTGTAAACTAAAGGATAGCATACATACATTCATTAACTGATAAGCAACATTCATGTAACGAATAACATATAGAAAATAAGTAGAGCACAATCACATGAAACAGTTGCACAACACACGTATTTTACGTGGTTCACTTCCAGGGGGTAAGCCATGTCCACAGGAACTGTGTTTATATTATATCTTGAGAGAGTAACACAGTTCTGCTGCAACCTATTATGTAGCTAGAGATCTTCTGGGAAACTCCACGCACTCAGCTGGGAGCCCTTCTCTCTTAGATCTCTTCTCTTCATATAATGCTTTCTTCTTACAATATTTCCTTCCTCTCTCTCTCTCAATCCCTGCGGATTGTTACATTCATGCTCAAGGAGCCAGCTACTGGTTACAGTAAGATAACTACAGACTTAATACAGAACCAAATCTCAACTCTTCCTCAATATCTTACAATACTGATGACAACTAGCAACACCTAACTAGCCAACCAACTAACTGTCTAACTGACCAACCTTTCACAATACAAAATACATGCTTAAATAGGTGGCCCGAATGTCTCACCATGATAAAAAACTGTGGGCCTATCCCAACAGTAACCCAAAATAATAACTGTGACAGTCATCCTATCTGTACATTGAACTATCGCTTATTGGTCACTCCCACATCTTTCTGCAGTCTTCCATGATTTCTGACGCTGATCGTGGGTATGGGCATCGCTTCCTTGGTTTCTCTCCTTCTGTCCTTTGTCTTTAATACCTCGGCCCATTGCTCCTTTTCTATTTATGAGGTTATTTGAGCCCTCCTGTCGTCGCCGCTACCTTAAATGCAGTGGTTGAGCTCTCTTCTCAGCTGCTTCAAGTACTGTTTCCTTTGAATTTCTTGTTCCGATATAGCAATTTTTCCTGTAGATGTAGGGCCCTGCTCCAATAGTCCCCTAACACTTACTTTTGGCTCATCCTTGAGCCACTAACATCTGGCTTCTCTTGCTGTAGCTTCTCCTTGGATTCCTGTGAAGTCCTTGCAAATCTCTCCCTGAGTCCTGCAAATCATACGAGCTTCACCTGGATCACCATCGAATCCCTCACACAAGATATACTCCAAAGTTGTATATAGGTCTTTTTGTGGATCAGTGGCTTATTTAAGGATATTGAGCTTTTGAGAAGCCTTCCATATATATCCTTTCCTCTTTATCTAGGTTAGAACTCGTATCACAAAGAAAATATAAATCTATATCTTCCATCCTTCTCAAACATTTCATTCAGTCTAGATCCTTCCATACAAAAACTATACAAACCATGAATTCCATTCCGAGAACAAGCCTTTGTCTGCATTTTGTAGTAATAAAATATCCTGGATATGGTGGTACTTCATCAACCTTTTCCTTCTCTTTATTTTTCTCATTTTTACTTTCTTCCTCTTTCTTTTTATCCAACTTTTACTCACTCTCCTTTTCATCTTTCTTCTTGTCGGTATATTTCTTCTCATCATTCTTCTTCTCTGCTTTCTTATCTTCAGTGATCTTCTCGTCTTTCTTCTTCTCTTCTTTGAGCTGGACTCTTCTACTATCTGAGCTTGGCTCTTCCTCCTTGGCATCTGTCTGACCTGTGGTGCACCTAATTTCACAACCCTGGGCGGCGTCGTCATAGCAGACTCGAGGCCACCACGCTGAAATCGTTGCACAACGTATTCTAAAGGTTCCTTCTCGGACATAAACCGTCTAGTGCAATACTCTGGACTGGTAATGGCTGCAAAAATGGGGAAACTAGCACTCTGTAACTGGAGTATCTCTACACAGGGAAAACTCTACAAATTGCTCTATAACTCTCAGAAATTGCAAAAGTAACCCTTCTGTTTGAATGATCTGTGTATTTATAACGAAGGCGATAATATCAGAAGCAACAGTCACTTGGGATAGATCCATTGGCGTCATTTATTACATGGACAAGACAACACCCGTCATCCCGATCCTCATTAAGTGCTGAAAATCCGATCAAATTTCCCTCAAAAATTGTGCACAGGCTATGGTCTTGACCAAGATTTACCAAATCTAGGACAATCCTTGTACTGTTTCCAAATCTAGGGCAACGTATACCTGTCATATCTAGATTAATGGCTTGTCAGAAGGCGAAGTGACTGGCCCTCTTTCCCTTTAAAAATTGTCTTTACAGCACGGGGAACATCACCTCGCTGCGATGTCACACCGCATCATCCTGAACCAAAATGTTGGCGTGAAACTCCACAACGTTCAAAAACTCTGCAGTCGTCCTATGACTTGCACAAAATAAACTTTTCTGCTATGATTGCTCCTACTTAGAACTTTTTCAACTGGTGTAGACTAGTTATGGGTGCGATGCCTCCTTTCAACTACACTGGACATCTGCACCCCTTAGTTCTCTGAGTTAGGATTTTGAGGTGGAGTGGTTATCACTATAAATCTTAAGCCTACTGCCATTAATCAAAGTAGGAACAAGTTCCCTATTTAGTTTACTGAGCTGAACGACACCTCCTTCTGTAACTTGCTAAATCTGATATGGCCCCAACCAATGTGTCTTGAAATTCCCTGGAAACTTAACATAATTGCTGTCATAAAGGAGCACTAGGTCTCCTGTCTGAAAAATATTGCTCCTGATGTGCCTGTCATGCCAAGATTTTTCTCGTGCCTTCTACACTTTTTGATGAAATCCTGCGATGAATCTGTCTTCTTCTAAGGCAAGAAGTTGCGCTAATCTTTCATTCATCGTATCTATATCAGCCATCTCGGTAATTTGAGAAATTCTTAAACTGGGAATAATATATTCCATAGGCATAACAACCTCTTGTCCATACACCAAGATTAAAGGTGTGTGTCTTGTAAGATTCTTGCATGTAGTCCTATAAGCCTATAATACAACATTAACCCTGAGGTCCCAATCATCTCTTTGGCTGTTACAGATCTTAGTAGGAGCATTTTCTAGAATCTTGTTAAAAGCCTCCACCGTACCATTAGCTTGTGGGTGGTAGGGAGTGCTCTTATGATGCTGTATCTGAAATTCCGCTGTCAAGGCCTCAATAGTGTGATTCAGAAAATGTGTGCCTTGATCACTCATCAAATTTGTTGGATATCCAAATCTACTTATGATGTTTTCGAAAATGAACTGTGCAGCTGTAGCAGCATCACAATTCCTTACTGCTTTGGCCTCTGCCCACCTCGTGAGTTATTTTTTTCCTGTCATGATGTATCTTGCACCAGTTCATTTCCCTGGTGGGTTGATAGGGCCCACGAAATCTATAGCCCACTTGTCAAATGCCCGCAGCTGTTATAGCGGATTTCACCACTCTAGGTGAATCACACTTTATATGGCCTTCCCATGTCCCACTGCAGACTCTTTAGACCCCATGGACCATCTTTTATCCTTTGATGTTACCTTGATCATCCCTAAAAACTATATAAAGAATGATATACGCAGCTTTTTACCCGATAACCGCGTACATACATGGATCTATCCCTGATAACCACATACATCGGGATGTGTGCATAAATCCAAATCCTTTTGGAGTTTTCATTGACATGGATCCGACTCATTTGACTCCTGGCCTTCCATATGCCTTGAGATTGCTCGGATTCGACCCTTCATTATCCCTTGTGAAGCTATATAAGGAACCCCTTGGTACATTGAAGACATATAGAGAGAATTGAAGCAAGGAAACTATAGTCCATTGTTGGCGGAATTTATACTTGAGTCTTCATCCCTTTGTCCCTTGGAGCACTGTTGTGTTCTTCCCAAGCTTGCCTTTTACTAGTGAGCTTGCTATCGAGAGATGGAGGATTGAGGTGGTGGAGGCCCAAGTGGGGGATTCAGTTTCTCCGATTCGTAGACATGTCGTCAGAGGTTGTATCTATCTTGTAATCTCTTATTTATATTAATAAGAAACATCTTTTCCTGTCCAATGATGTGTATTTGATTTAATGTTGTATCCATTGGAATATGTCAAGTGCTTTTACATTATTGATAATATATATGCTAGAATAGATCTAACACCATGATATATAGTATGCTTGTATTATTTACTTGTTGTTGAGGAAGTATTATATCAATTCAAGCTGAAGATTGGAAAGCTCAATGGGGATCTACTTCAACCGTCCGGAATAAGGTACACGGTCTGATCCTTTAGTGTTAGACATTTTATTTCTATTGCATATTGGGAAAGGTGGCTTTCTGAAGTCAAATCTGTCTGTTGTGGTACCCCAAGTAGGAATTTCTCTCCGTAACAGAATTGGCGACTCTGCTAGGGATCGAACCCAGAATCTCTGGTTTTGCAGACCCCAGAATCTCTAGTTTTTTACTTACAGTTGCGTAGACACGCGGTTTCCTTTGGGATTTCCACATATACACACGGGTTTACTGCGAACAGTCACGTATACCCTGGATTTTTCCTTTTTATGGAAGATTGTTGGTTGCTGGGTGAATGTTGTTAGTTGTTGAGTCTCCTTTGGCACTGCCTGAGTCTATTTTTACCTCTCTTTCTGACTGGAAACATTTTTTTTAGCCTAATTTTTTTTTTTAGGAAAGTTCTTGTCATGGCATTTTCGATTTTTTGTTTGAGATTAGTGCATTAGAGTTCTTTTACCTTAGTGCTTTGCTTGAATGTTGTTTATGTGTGCTTGCAGATTCTGAGGGTCGTAGAATCATTCTTTTGCTTTTTGCATCTCTTATATATTCAAAAAATATAAAAATATTTGCTTATCATTATGCATTGCATTTTTCACTTTGCATTGTACTTGCACTAGATTTAGATTTGCTTTGGAGTACTAGTTAGGAATTCATATAGGAAAATTTGCACTTATCATTTGAAGGAAATTGTGCATTTCACGTAGTACGCATACCCTGTTTACATGGACACAGTGCATTTGCATTGATTGTTACGGTGTGCATTTTACTTCTTGTTGCATCATAACACCACTAGTTGCACGACCATATCCTATTTTTGAGTAATAAAGCCAACTAAAATCAACGCTAATTAAAATGAATTACACTTTTTTCTTTTCTAGGGTGCACCAACAAGCTTAGGTTTTAGGATATTGGAATATTTCATTGTAACTTAATTCTCCAAGATCACTAAACAACAACATCTAGGTGTCTATCCAGGGAGTGTGTGAAATCCTTGGTATAACCATCGTTCTCAGGATCCTCCTCTCAAACGGGAGTTAAGCATGAGGCAGTGTGAGCGGTTATCGATTGGGATGACCCCTAGTCATAACTGAGTAGCATCGGTGATATTTCCAGGATTGTATTCGTATCTAGGGACTCCTTCGAGAGTTTCAGGCTTTGCTACCCTGCCCATACGGTCAATCCCGCCTGCGACTGTCTGCATGAGCTTTGATTATATTGAGGTGACCTTAGTGACCTTACCTAGGATATCGAGGGGGTACATGTAGAGGTTATTCTGCATGTGTCCAGGCCAAGTTGGGGTCGGACATCATATTCGCTTTACGCGTTGAAGCTCAGGGCCACAATAATTGGTTTCGTACCTCCGCTTTTGGTGTCAAGGGCCTCTCAAGCCTCTCCTAGGTGAGACATATCGGCCACATTCGGGAGCTCACTTATCCAACCCTTGTTTTCTTTCATTTGGCTTTAGATTTTATTAGTGATTGCTCTGTGCATGCTAGTTGGCCTAGGGTTTACATAAATAGAGATTCTTTGCTATTTTTTGAGTCATTGTGGATTCAAGTGCGGTTCTGTGCCGTTCTCGTCGGTTAGCAGGTCTTCCACCTTCTACTTCTCCTCCTCCTTTGGGAGAGGGATCTAGATAGTCCAGGCGGACTATGTCACACACTGATTCACACACCATGGAGGATCATTAAGAGACTATTATTGAGCCACCTCCTCCCATTCGTGTTGATGATGGGGATTTTACTCCTACATACGATCCTTCACCTGACCTAGTTGAGTTCGGTCCCATGATTTCCCAGATAGGATCTTTGCATGATAGACCTACTCACCCTAGGGATGATTCCCCATTGACACATTACCGGCATGGAATGCCAAAAGATGCCGAGACTCAATTTGAACCTACCAGTACTAGTTACGGTGGTTATGCTACGACTGGTTTTCCTGAGCACGATTTGACATTTCATGTCGAGTCTGATTTTTAGCCTAGCACTATGCCTGGGGGAAATCCCATACCTTACCTTGCGGAGAGGTTTGGGAGTACTAGTCACATTGCACCTTCCATCCCAGTGGTGGAAGCTATATCTCATCTCCCTCCTAGGTCTAGGGTTAGCAATACGATTAGGATACCAGGTCCTAGACGAGTGATGATAGGTACTAGTACATATCTTATTACTAAGCTTCCTTCGTCCTCAGTTCCGAGTTCTTCAAATTTACAGCCTGCACCTTATTCACATGGTCCTTCGAGCCAATATATGGCTACGAGTCAGGTCCATACTGCGGTCACTAGGCCGATTGTGTCTCAAGTTCATATACCACTTGCTGCTTCGGGAGGCTATATTCATGCATCTAGTGGTCATCTTGTCATGTCCGGGGCATATATACCTACTTCAGGTATGTATGTTCCCCCTTCCGGAGCTTATCTTCCTACCTATGGAGTGTCCCATGGGACATCGCATGCAATGACCTATGGACCTTATTATGGGACGCAGTATGGACAGGTTCCTTCACCTTAAAGAGGCGGGTATCAACAACCCGCTTACTCTCCTAAATATGGCTTCATAGCTCCTACTAGTCAAGGTCCACCTTACTATGGTACTTCCACGCCACCCTATACGGGTCAGATAGGAGGAGGACATTATGGCCAAGGCCATGGTGGTGCCCAAACCTATGTGAACCAGGGAGCGGTCCATCGACCTCATCATACTAAGCTCCCTTTCCTCTCGACGCTTAACCTTCCTGACTTATCGATACTTACGAACGATCCCGTTGCTCATGACCCAGCTTGGCCGGCTGTCCCTACCAAGCTTCCTTTGGATATACCTAAATTCGAAGGCAAACCGGGAGAGGATCCAAGCGAACACGTTACCACGTTTCACCTTTGGTGCTCTTCGAATTCCTTACATTAGGACTCGGTCTGCTTACGACTATTTCAACGCACCCTCATAGGGCCTGCTGCGAAATGGTATATAGAGTTACCAAAGGGATCCTTTACCTTGTTCGACGATCTTGCGATGACTTTTCTTAATCACTTCCAGCTACTGGCACATTATGATGTTGGTACTGAAATCTTGTCGACATTTCGGCAAGATAAAGCCACCCATATTTCTGATCAGATTCAGGAGTGGCATAGATGGAAGAGATTAGTTAAAGCCTTTATACCACCGGAGTTCCTTCTCGAGTGGTTCCCCAAGTCTTTATTGCCATATATCGTGAAGGATGTTTCCACATCGGGAGTGCAGAATGAGGAACAAGCCATCTTTAGGGCGTAGGAACTGGACCTGATTTATGCTCAGTCCGGTTTGTTATATGAGATTATTCCTAACGCTCCTCATTCTAGTTTTGATCCCAAGGTCAAACTTGGACCACATGCCGATGGCATTGTGGGTTGTGCAAGTGCCAAACCTATGGATTCGGTTGCAAAACAAGTTAGTCAAATGTCGCTCAACCAATCTGCCTCGAGATAAGCTACGGCTTCGTCTCAACCCGCCCAAATGGCGAGTGTACTTTCTGTGCAATCATCGGACCAGAAGGGTAACTAGCAGCCCGGATGGAATAAGAAAAAGGGTAAGAATAACAATCGAAAGGGTGGGAATAAGAATGAGAATGCTACCAATAATGACAAGAACGGTCAGAATGCTGGGGGGGACAAGCAAGCGAAACGTAAGGTTAAATTCCCTTGCAAACTATGTAAGGATGATCATCTCACTTCCTTGTTCCCTCGAATTGATGAAGCTTCGATACTGTTAGCACAAGGCCCAGATGTGCTAATGAACCCTTTACAGTATAACCAGAATATGAACTCGAAGTCCCAGGAGCAATCTAGTGCGAATGATCCACCTGAGACTAGTGCTCATGGGTGCATTAACATGGTCCGTGCTACTAAGATTGTGACTCATGAAAAAGATTATGGATCGTCACAACCCAGCCCAGGCAAAGAACCTGATCCACCAGGAACTCCTTTGTGCATTGAGAAACCTGCAGATAAACCTGAAGCTACACCTCACATTCCTAAGGGGGTACTTAAGCGCTCAGGGCATAATCCAAATTCCTGAGCCACCCAGAATTATTCAGTTGTCGAGGACTTGGGCCATACTCCTTGTGCGATGTCTGCATTGGAAGTGCTTCAGAGTTGTCCTTCACAAAGGAAGGCTTTGCTTTCTGCTCTTGGTGTGAACCGTGATGATTCTTCCTCGGTGATCAAATTTGAAACCGCAAGACATCAGCCTTGCTTGCCCTACTATGTGTCGCTTTTGGTACATGTAGAATGTCTTAATATGATCGTCAAACACATTATGATTGACGAGGGTGCTGCTGCCTCTGTGATGTTTTTGTCCTATTGGAAGGGCCTTGGTTCTCCTGAGCTGTCAAAATCAGTGACTATGTTAACTGCTTTTGATGGGAGATCTTTTAGGCTGCACGACATCCTTCCCTCTCTCAAAGTCCGTTTGGGGGGGAAGACCATTGCGATAGAGGTTGAGGTGGCTGATGCACCCCTCGACTACAATCTCTTGCTGGGTCGGAAATGGATGTATAGTATGCAAGCCATTGCATCTTCCTTGTTCCACATTGTATGCTTTCCTCATAATGGGAAGATTGTAACAATTGATCAAATGACATTCAAGAATTCCCCTGTTACCGCATCTTCGGGAGCTTCGGTCTCGATCATTGAACACTCTCAGCCAACAACTGGGAGTGTGGGTGTAGGTATGTATCCATCCCTTATGGGAAGCTTTAGTTGTCCTACACCGATCCTCATGATAGGATCTAGTTTCGGTAAGGCTTCATCTTCTACAACCTAGGTGTCTTTTCGCACGACTCATATGGAATATCCTTGGATTCTTCCTACACCGAGTACCTTGAGTGAGCCTATCGAGACCAACGTGCCGCTTCCTGCAACCATGATTGCTTATCAAGCCAATCTTCCGAGTGTTGAAGAGCCTTTTTCTTCCTCTTCGCGGACAAAGGAGGAAGACCCCTATGTGCTGCCGGCATGGGAAGTACAGTCTTCTCATGCCCACGACTGCCTAGATATGGTTTTCCCTTCCGATGAAGCGATCATCGAGGCTATGTTGGGTGTTGAGCTGCCATGGGAGGAACTTCATCATAGATCATATTTCCTTCCACCGCTTGACTTTTTGGAGCATGAGGTTTATAGGGAGATTCTTAGTCAGAGAGTTGGTAGTCCCATGATTCCATTAAGCTCTCCTGGTCAGATGGCTGATGAAAACATGGCGAACATATCTTCCATGATGGCTATCAACATCTCTCAAAATCCTGGCACCATTGAGAATGTATATCTTGGAGCGGAATGTTCCCAAGCAGAGATTCTTGAGTATACTGAGCTATTCAAGGAAATCCATTATGTTTTTTCTTGGTCTTATGATGAGATGCCAGGTATAGACCCTCG
>LPNX010488610.1:32855-69088 GCA_001517045.1 Pseudotsuga menziesii | reverse complement strand
CGAGACCAGATATTTGCTTTGCTGTGAACACCTTGAGCCAGTACTTGACAGATCTGAGAAGTGTTCACTTGATTGCTGCAAAGCATATTCTGAGGTACCTGTAGGGTACAATTGATTATGGGCTCAAGTATGATGCGAATCAGAAGATTAACCTGGAGGGTTATGTCGATTCAGATTGGGCAGGCAGTGCCATCGACAGGAAGAGTACTTCAGGATGTTGCTTCAGTATGGGATCAGGTGCGATCTCTTGGTTTAGCAGGAAGCAATCCTGTGTGGCACTGAGTACAGCTGAAGCAAAGTATGTCGCAGCTTGTTCAGCTAGTTGTGAGGCAGTATGGCTGCGGAAGCTACTATCTGATATATTTGATCTGCAGCTGGATGCTACCTATATACATTGTGACAACCAGAGTTGCGTGAAGTTGTCAGAGAATCCAGTGTTCCATGACAGGTCGAAGCATATTGAGATCAAATATCACTATATCAGGGATATGGTGCAGAGAGGAGTAGTGAAGCTCCTGTATGTTGCGATGGAGGAACATATAGCTGATGTATTGACGAAGCCATTGGCTAGGCTGAAGTTTGAGTACTTCAGAGAGAGACTTGGTGTTCTCCAGATTGAGGCTTCCTCCCAGAGACAGTGATGAGATCCAGAGCCATTCTGACATGGTTTGAGGATTGGTTCCTTCCATGGTCAGATGTAAGGGCTGAGATATTCCGTCATGGTGAGAGGATTGGTTCCTTCCATCACTGATATGAGTACTGAGATCCATAGCCATTATGACGAGCAGGTCAGATGTAAGGGCTGTGCCATTCTGTTCATGGCTAAAGGATTTGGTTCCTTCCATGTCAGATGTAAGTGCAGAAATCTCTCTTCATTGTGGTTGAGAGTCTTCCATCCATTCTGATGAGCAGGTCAGATGTAAGGGCAGATCCATTATGTTCATGGCTAAAGGATTTGGTTCCTTCCATGTCAGATGTAAGTGCAGAAATCTCTCTTCATTATGGTTGAGAGTCTTCCATCCTTGGATGGGATTGTGCCACTCTGACGAGCAGGTCAGATGTCAGGGCAGAGCCATTCTGTTCATGGCTAAAGGATTTGGTTCCTTCCATGTCAGATGTAAGTGCAGAAATTTGTCTTCATTGTGGTTGAGAGTCTTCCATCCTTGGATGGGATTGTGCCATTCTGACGAGCAGGTCAGATGTAAGGGCAGAGCCATTCTGTTCATGGCTAAAGGATTTAGTTCCTTCCATGTCAGATGTAAGTGCAGCAATCTCTCTTCATTGTGGTTGAGAGTCTTCCATCATTGGATGGGATTGAGCCATTCTGACGAGTAGGTCAGATGTAAGGGCTGAGCCATTCTGGTCATGGCTAAAGGATTAAGTTCCTCCCATGACAGATATGAGTGCTGGCCATTCTGTCGAGTAGGACAGATGTAAGGGCAACTGCCATTCTAGGAATGGAGGCACCTGGTCAGTTACCAGGAACACTTAGTCAGGTTATGAAAATGAGCATGTAATCAATCCTGGGAGATTTGTAGATGGTCTTTCGAGGTTTTGCCTAAGGCATGTAATTCGGTGCCCTGGGACATCTGGAAAATGCTCTTTCGAGGTTTTTCTCTAGGATGGCATGTAATCAGCCCTGGGAGATCCTATAGGTTGGGCTGTGTGCCCGTAATCAGTCCTAGGATTCTCTTGCGAGGTTTTGCCATGACCACATGTAATCAGCCCTGGGAGATCCTATAGGTTGGGCTGTGTGCCCGTAATCAGTCCTGGGATGCTCTTGCGAGGTTTTGCCATGACCACATGTAATCAGCCCTGGGAGATCCTATAGGTTGGGCTGTGTGCCCGTAATCAGTCCTGGGATTCTCTTGCGAGGTTTTGTGGTGAGGTCACATGTAATCAGCCCTGGGAGATCCTATAGGTTGGGCTGTGTGCCCGTAATCAGTCCTGGGATGCTCTTTTGAGGTTTTGTGACACACGTAATAAGTCCTGAGGATTCTCCAGTATGGCCAGTGATCGGGAGGATTATAATGTAAACAAGTCATATCAAGTCATTGGGTAAGTCCCCACTATTTAGGGTCACTTGGGTTATTATACACTAATTAAGGTGTAGGCTCGAGTAGCAATTATTAGGTTGAGTGCACTTCAATTCAACGGAAGAATATAAATAGAGAGTGAGAGTCTCTCTATTTATCACTCATGACTTAGCTCTCTTGCTCTCTAAAGTGTGGCGCACTTTTGGAGAAGGAAATTCTTGGGCTTGACAGAAGACAGAAGGCTGCTATTGTGAAGGGAGGTCATCTTACTGTTTTGGGTTCACATCTTGTGGTGATACTATCTTAGAGGAAGTTGAGGGGTTTTCTCCATTTATGGTTTCCCCTCCTAAAAGCTTTGTGTCTCTTGTGATGTGCTTATGTTATTGTTGTGCTTGTTATTCTCTCAGTGAAAAGATCCTAACATAATGCTAGCTTAAATGTTGAAAAACTAACAGGATTGTCGAACATGAAATTAAGACTTACCCCAATGCTAAGCCTATTCAACAGCGTTTACGCACCGTAAATCCTAGAAAAGCACCCGCCATGAAGGAAGATATAGAGAAACTGTTGAAAGCCAGTTTCATCTATCCCGTTCCATTGACGGAGTGGGTTTCAAACCCCATTCTGGTGGATAAGAAGTAGGGAGCGATCCGAATATGCACTGATTTCCGTGATTTAAATCGTGCCTGTCCTAAGGATAACTTCCCCACACCATTTATAGATCATATTTTGGATGAGTGTGCAGGTAGCAAGGTGTTCTCCTTTATGGACGGCTTTTTCGGGTATAATCAGATCTAGATTAAACCTGAGGACCAACACAAGACTGCATTTATTTGTCCTTGGGGAACGTTTGCATATCATAAAATGCCTTTCGGCCTTGAAAACACTGGAGCTACATTTCAGCGGGTGATGACCTTGATTTTCCACGATCTCAAGTCTATTATTGAAGTATTTTTGGATGATCTCGCTACTCATTATCATATGAGAATGCGTCATCCCTATCACTTGAGATTAGTATTCGAAAGATGCCGGCACTATTCGGTTCGATTAAATCCTCATAAGTGCATCTTTTGCGTTAAGTCAGGTTGTTTACTAGGATTCATCGTTTCTAGGGAGGGCATAAGAGTTGATCCCTTAAAGGTTGAGGCAATACTTCAGTTGTCTCCCTTGAAGAACATTAATCATCTTAAGTGTTTTCTAGGTATGGAAAACTTCTTATGAAGATTTGTGGTCAATTTTGCCAGTTTGACTAGAGACTTCATGCGTCTCTTGGAGAAGGACACTCCCTTTGAATGGGATGAGCGAGCCCAGGAGTCCTTCGATGCACTTAAGCAGGCTCTAGCATCAGCCCCGGTGATTAGTCCTCCGGATTATAGCCGTGATTTCCTATTATATGTGGCCGCGTCTTTAGAGATGATTGGTATGGTATTGGTTCAGGAGGATGAGGAGCTTCAAGAGCATGTCATATATTATCTGAGCTGAAACCTTATTGATGCAAAGATTCATTACTCTCATGTCGAGAAGCTTGCCTTAGCAACCGTGCATGTGGTTCAGCGTTTGAGACATTATCTTCTCCTTCGCCAAACCTTGGTAGTGGCCCATGTCAATTCGTTTCAGTTTGTCCTCACATGAAGGATGATCGGGGGAAATTATAATAAATGGACTGTCATTCTACAAGAGTTCGATCTTGAATTTGTTTTGGCAAAATCGAAGAAGTCATTAATTTTTGCAGAGCTTATATCGGATTTTTCAAGCGAGGCCGAGGAGTTGGTTTGTGAGGATACATTGGTTGATGAGCATATCTTCTTATTCTCAATGTCTGAAGCATGGTATGGAGATA
Source organism: Pseudotsuga menziesii (assembly GCA_001517045.1). Lineage (NCBI taxonomy): Eukaryota > Viridiplantae > Streptophyta > Pinopsida > Pinales > Pinaceae > Pseudotsuga > Pseudotsuga menziesii. The sequence continues at coordinate 65,212 of LPNX010488610.1, read as the reverse complement.
TCAAAGTATATCTGTAAACACAGAGGACCCCTACTCACCTCTCATGAGATGAACGATGGTGATGACGTCACATCTCTAAGAACTACCTTATAGTGGACAATACGTTGTACCGCCGTGGGGTAGATTCCATTTTACGCCGTTGTTTAACTCATGAAGAGGCTGACGTTGTGCTGAATGATTTCCATGGAGGGGCGTGTGGTGGTCATTTATCTGGGCTTTCTACAGCTCAAAATATTTTGAGTGCAGGTTATTTCTGGCCGTCGATCTTTAAAGATTGCGTTGATGCGGTCAAGAGGTGCCACCCTTGCTAGGTGTTCGCACGAAATATGCGCTCAAATCCTGCCCCTTTACATCCTTTTATCACCGTCGGTCCCTTCACCAAGTGGGGGCTCTATTTTATGGATTGCAACCGAGCTTTGGCTGGGGGGCACCATCATATTATAGTGGCTGTGGATTATTTCACGAAATGGGCTGAGGCAATGCCTACAGTAAAATCCGACGGGATTTTGAAAGAGCTTTTCACTGACCATGGCTCGCTCTTTTAGAATGGTATGATGGAAGAGTTGGCCTCCAATTTAGGGTATAAGCAAGAGCACTCCTCTTCTTACTACCCCCAAGCGAATGGACAGGTTGAAGCAGTGAATAAATCACTTAAGTCCATTCTCCAACGAACCATCACACAAAGCAAGACAAATTGGCACATTATGTTATACCCTGCTTTGTGGGCATATCGAACCGCGGTTAAGACTGCCACTAGTTTTTCTCCATATCAGCTTGTGCATGGAGTGGAGTCGATATTGCCGGTTGAATGTGAAATCCCTTCGTTGAAGCTAGCTGTGGAGCTCTTACCAGACACTTCACCTTTGGAGGAGCGTTTGGTCCACCTCGAGAAACTTGATGAGCAGCGTTGAGATGCCTTGGTCGATCTAGAGGTTAATAAATGTCGTGTTAAGGTCTAGTATGATAAGTTTGTCTGGCCAAGAGTGTTTAGTGAAGGATACTTGGTCCTTTTGTGGGATCAACCGAAAGAACCCTTGGGGGCAGGGAAGTTTAATCCTATGTGGCATGGTCCTTACGTGGTCAAGCGTGTCTTAGAGAAGGGTTCCTATGAGTTAGTCGACTATGAAGTCACAGCTTTGGTGGAGCCTAGAAATGGGCTCTATCTCAAAAAATACTATGCATGATCTTTAGCTAAGTTTTGTTGTATATTATTGTACAACTTTGCATAGTTAGGTATTTTCTTATCATGATCGGGTTTGTGATTAGTTTCTGTTTCTTTTGGAAAATGTCAAGGGAATCTTCCACCTACATAGGATTCGTGGATAGTGCAAGCCGTCACACTCAACACTCGGCCTTTGCTGCTTGGGTGATTTATACTCCTATGGGTCAGGTACTGTCTTTAAGAGGTGTATGTCTACGACCATATTCCAACAATGTTGTTGAATATAGCACCGTTATTGAGCTTCTACGAGATGCCATTTTGCATGGCATTCCATCTCTTGAGGTACGTCTTGATTCAGAGTTAGTAGTGTCACAGCTAAATGGTTTGTACCATGTTAGAGATCCGACGTTATTGAGAAGATTCTTACGTGTGAGATTGTTAGAACGACAATTTGACGGTATAACATATATACACATTCCAAGAAATGATAATCAAGTTGCTGACTCATATGCTAACTACGTGTTAGATTGGCATTTGTCTCATTCATAATAAATTAATCATAAACATTTTTACACATGTAAATAAATAAACCGATCACCATAAAACTTTTTATATATATCAAAAATGTGGTAATACATAGTGTCATATACAAAAGTGGAGCTTTCAAAGCTTCCATCATATAATACACGGTCGTACAAAACATATGCACTTCCAGACATCTAGTCCTGTGGAGGAGGGTTGTGATCATGATACCTCACTACGGCTCTAGCTAGCCGCCGGAATAAATGCACCCATGTGCATGGCACACCCACCACCTGTCACTGCATGGCCTCAGGCAAGTCCTTGACTTGCGCCATGGGAACTCTATGAGTCAATCACACGAAGTTGGTATGAATGCTCTAGAGTATCCGCTCCGCATCCACACCTGTGATGTCATCCCCTCTTCCCCTCCGTCTATGACGTGGGAATCCCTCTGGTCACCGTGGTCCCACATCTGCACATGAATGGTAGATGTCACTATGTGTTTTCACCCAAAAACATGTCTTTTTTATTTCACATAATCAAGAAAATACAAAAAAATTAAATAACTCAAAAATTTTAAAAAGAGTGAGAGTCGAGATTCGGTACCTATCTCTCCATATGCCGATCCTGGTGACAATGGGATGTCCGGATCCCCCCAAAAATATATCCCTCCATAGGGGTAGTCATTTATGGCAACAATCTGTCGTCGCCACCATGGAAAGAAGTCAGCTGGATAGGGGTTGGCCACCCTACCACCCCCCAGTATGCGCATAGCATCTGCCCAACGTCGTTGGGCCAGATCTCGAACCCCGTGGAGAGGAACATCCACTCTAGGGCTCAATCCTGGTACATGCTCGAAGAAGAATGTACTCAAAATTCTATTGAACCGGAAGTTTTGTATCCTTCCTGCCTTACACTCACTGAGCTGGTGTTTCATATTGCCCAGTAGTGTAGTGCTCTAGTCATAGATGGTCGGTCTCATACACTCCACCACATAGAACATCAATGGTCGTGAGGCCTGATGGAGTGAGGCTAAGCCTGCTATCCTGCCCAGTGTCAGTAGTATGGCCTTTAGGCCCAGCACCTGTATAGCATTGGTAGGGACTTGGCTCCCCACCTTCTCTATATATGGGTAGCAGTACATAGCTACATACTCATCGATAGTAAGTCCACCGCATGGCCCACCCCGAGAATGAAGGTTCACCACCTCCCCCCATCTAGATAGACCTGTAATAAAGTATATGTCTTCCACCTCTATGGTGAGAGACATCCCATCTATCCAGAAAGACTTTGAGTCTGGATCCCAATAATCCACTAGCATCTCTAGAAGTCTTGGTTTGGCCCTCAAACCACCAGGACACCAGAACTTGTAGAGTCCACATGCTCAAAGAGCTTGTTGTGCCCTCACATCGGCCCTTACAGCTTCCTCTACTTCACCATGCTCGCGGTCTCTCCATTCTAGCACCATCCTGCAAGAGAAGTTACCCAATTGTCCATTAGAATCTTTTAATTTCACTTGCGCGGCGTCATACGTGACTGTTTTACAAAAAGCCACGTATGTACGCAGTTTATAGCCTCTTTTCTGCATATAGCCAGCCCTATACGTGGAAAAATATTCGATACCCGCATGGGCTGCAACGCCCATGTAGATATGGCCTAAGCACCTTCATTTCACCATGAAAATCACTAAAAATTATACCAAAATGCATGAGGAGAGCATGAGTAACTACCTGGAAGAAATGGTTGTGAATTCTGCCTTCTGGATCTCCCAAAATTTACAGTTTAAAATCAGAGCTCCAATGGGTAAAAGTTTCAAATAATTTATATTTTTCACTATTTATAGAAAAAATTTCAAATATTTGAAAATTTTTACCCCCTTTCCTATAGTTTTGACAATTTCTAACCATTTTCAGTGTCGTTCTAGCCATTGGATTGACCCGTTCGGACTGATCTCAGGTATAATGTATATACTATCATATAGGTTAGGATCACCACCATTTGCATTTTGCATGACCTTATGACCATGTCACCATGACCTTAGGTACAAACCCACTCTATTATGTCACGGAACCTTCTTGCTGCTTTAGAAGTGGCATGATACGAGTGGTAGAGCTTTACCTTACATGGGTACCCTAGTTAGCACCTTATTTGCATTTGGTGCCCATGCCGATGTTTCCTCCTTTAGGGTGTGGGAGTCTGTTGTATAGTATCGCCATGACATTTCGCAAGAGCCTCACACTCCTCTTGATCTTATGTTGGCCTATTTCTCTCCGGACTCCCCTTATGTCAAGTTGTGAATGCATTATCATGAGCTTTGCCTGCCTTATTGAGCTTTATGCCGTCTCCCCTAACATTGCGTTTCAGCAATATAACCCGAGCTTTCCTCATGTCTAGCCACGCAGAGCCTTCTTTTATATCCTTCGCAGCTTGATTTCCCTTTTTACCGGGAGGGTATTTTCCCCCGAGTGTCGATATCCTACACATGTTTCCTTGCATTGAGCATAGGTATGTTCCACTACTTGGAACTAGTTTGTTTGCCCTGATGACACTCGTCTCCTCCTAGTTTGTAACTATAAAGCTAGTTTATTCTTTTTTCAAGCTTTTCAAATAACTAAAAAAGTCCAAAAAAATAAAAAAACTAAAAAGCCGGACAAGGAAAGATGTTATCTTTGGCAGCTGTCGAGTCGTGTCACCTTCGAACAGAGCACTGTATATCACATCCATTGGTTGGGTTTTGTTTGACTTTAGGAGCTGTACTCATTTATCTGAGTTTATCTCCACCGACTGGTTAAGCTTCCAGTCCCTATGGAGCCTCTGTTGATGCCTCCTGTGTCACAGAGATGTCCCAGTTTGCATATTGAGTCTATGCTACCTTCATTCAGTCACCATGCGCCCTTATGCTCTTGTTCGAAGGAAGTTGAAACCTGTGTTGGCCATTCCTTAGTTATCTTGAGTTTGCATGTCGGCCATTCCCGGTACAGTTACTGGTTTGTGCACCTTATGATCGAGTCCTTCCACATTAGACATCTTTGTTGAGTACCTCGTGTTGGATGATGGGGGATGCCTTAATGCCCTCCTTCCAGCGGATTTCATCCCATCAACTTCAGATCATCTATTATGGGATTGGAATCTAGAGTCCTTTTGAGTGCCTTGAGACTTGCAGTCATCAGTGGCAGGTTCTCTCACCATCGATAGTTTCTTGGGAATACATCAATGTCCCCTGATCGATGGATTATCTCAAGTGTTTGACCTCAACACATCTATTCACACTTGTTAGTTTGCACTCTAGTACCTTGATTCCCATTTTCATTATCGGTGGGTAATCTCGCGTCTGTTAATGGTATACATCAATGACCAATAATCAGATGATGGACTACTATGTTCGACCTCGACACCTCTATTCACATAGTAGGACATGTACTCATTGCAGTTTGTGTAGAAGACTTTCCAAATTGGTGACATCTCTTATATGCTACCTCCTTGATCGTGCCAGTGTTCATGAGATTTCAGCTCTCGTGACTTGATACCAGTATATGTCATACATTTCCAGCCATTATCGAGATCTTGATCTAGTGTATATCTTCAGCTACTTTGGAGATCATGATCCTTTGTATATTGTATATCTTCATCATGGAGATTATGATCTATGTATATTGTACATGGCGATTACCACATATGTGATATCATGTATTATGCCTATTCATGGCCATTGTACTCTTATGTATCCAGGACTGCTATATGTACTTGCAGTTATATGCAGAGTTGTATCATGATACTATGCTGATTGGGTAGCTGGTCTTCCATTTGGGATCCTTCATCACTCCACTTCTAGGATGGACTTATAATGTATTTTGGCCATCGTATGACCCCTCTGACCTCACACATTAGGGGGCATCTGTTATATCGGATTTCACCACTCTAGGTGAATCACACTTTATATGGCCTTCCCCTGTCCCGCTACAGACTCTTTAGACCCCATGGACCATCTTTTATCCTTTGATGTTACCTTGATCATCCCTAAAAACTATATAAAGAATGATATACGCGACTTTTTACCCGATAACCGTGTACATACGCGGATCTATCCTCGATAACTGCGTACATCGGGATGTGTGCATAAATCCAAATCCTTTTGGATTTTTCCTTGACATGGATCCGACTCATTTGACTCCTGGCCTTCCATATGCCTTGAGATCGCTAAGATTCGACCCTTCATTATCCCTTGTGAAGCTATATAAGGAACCCCTTGGTACATTGAAGACATATAGAGAGAAATGAAGCAAGGAAACTATAGTCCATTGTTGGCGGAATTTATACTTGAGTCTGCATCCCTTTGTCCCTTGGAGCACTGTTGTGTTCTTCCCAAGCTTGCCTTTTACTAGTGAGCTTGCTATTGAGAGATGGAGGATTGAGGTGGTGGAGGCCCAAGTGGGGGATTCAATTTCTTCGATTCGCAGACGTGCCATCAGAGGTTGTATCTATCTTGTAATCTATGATTTATATTAATAAGAAACATCTTTTCTTGTCCAATGATGTGTATTTGATTTAATGTTGTATCCATTGGAATATGTCAAGTTCTTTTACATTATTGATGATATATATGCTAGATTATATCTAACACCATGATATATAGTATGCTTGTATTGTTTACTTGTTGTTGAGGAGTATTATACCAATTCAAGCTGAAGATTAGAAAGCTCAACGGGGATCTACTTCAACCGTTCAGAATAAGGTATGAGGTTTGATCCTTTAGTTTTAGACATTTTATTTTTATTTCATATTGGGAAAGGTGGATTTCTGGAGTCAAATCTGTCTATTGTGGTACCCCAAGCCATAAGAACTTCTCTCCGTAACAGCAGCGTAATCTGTGGTCACAGCCGCATTTCATCTCTCCGCGAAGGTTTTCCTACCCTATGGCAGATATCGTAGCATTTTCAAAACTCCTTAGTGTCTTTATGCAAAGTAGGCCACCATAATCCTGCAGCTAGAATTTTCTGAGCAGTCAGCTTTCCTGCAAAATGACATCCTGTGGTACCTGAATGTGCTTCTCTAATAATGGCCTCTTTCTCATGCAGCATAACGCATCTGCGCAGTGACTTCATCTGGACCTAACTTGTATAAATGTCTTGCAATCAAAGTGAAATTTGCTGCTTTAACAACTAATTGTTTCTTTTGCTGCTTAGTAAACTCAACTGGTGCCCACCCTGTAGTGAGAAAGTGAATAATATCTGAGTAATACTCATCTGTGATCTGGATAGAAAACAATTGCGCATCTAGCAAGTTATCCTCTAAATTACTTGGTTCTTCTCCTGAGTCTATTCGCGACAGATGATCAGGTCTAGCATTTAATCTCCCTGGTTTGACAATAATTTCAAAATCATACTCCTGAAATAGGAGTAACGATCTGCAGATCCTCCCCCCTAACACTAGCTTATTGACCAAATACTTTAAAGTGGAATGGTCAGTGAACATCTTGAATGGGGCACCCAACAAGTAGTGCCTGAACTTCTGTAGAGCATACACCATAGCTAATCCTTCTCTCTCTATAGTGGTGTAGTTCTTTTCTGTAGTAGATAACTTTCTGCTTGAGTACACGACAGGTTGATCGATACCCCCTTCTCCTGGCCGTGTTAAGACAATCCCCAGTGCGATGCTAGATGCATCCACATGTACATGAAATGGTTTGTTCCAATTTGGAAATACTAATATGGGTGCTGTAACCATATTCTCTTTAAGAGTGTCTAAACTTTGCTGGCATTCCTCATTTCATAGGAATTTCACTTATTTCTTTAACATCTTTTCCATAGGTGTTGTGATCTTTGCATAGCCTTTGATAAATTTTCTATAATACCCTGTATGACCAAGCACTATCCTCAATTGCTTGATTGAGTTGGGTGCTGGAAGATTTACAATGATGGCAATCTTTGCAGGATCTACCATCAAGCCTTGTCTGCAAACAATATGACCCAACAAAATACCAAATGGTGCGCAGAATATACATTTATTCAAGTTAAGAGAAATCTGATATTGCCTACATTTCTATAACATGAGCCTTAAATCTCCTATATTCTTTTTGATTAATCCAAATACAATCCAATCATCAAAATAGACTTCTAAGAATTTATGGATGTATTCATTAAAGACAGCAACTACTACTCTAGAAAAAATAGTCGGTGCATTTTTAAGACCAAAGGGCATTATCGTATATCGGAATGAGCCCCATTCTGTCACAAAGGTGGTATTATGTCGATCCTCTGGATGGATTCTTATTTGGTGATAGTGTGAAAAGCCATCAGTGAATGAGTAGATCTTCTGTCCTCCCACATTGTCTAAAACTTCATCAGTAAAAGGTGTCGAAAATGGGTCATGAAGTGATGCGTCATTGAGTTTGTGCAAATTGACACAAATCCTGATTTCTCCTTTAGTTTTCTTTTCCTGCACAACCATGGGACTAACCCATTCACTCTCTTCTACTGGTTCAATGATGCCTGCTACTAGCATCTTATCAATCTCATCCTTAACTTTTTCTTTATAATGAGGATTTAATCTGTATAGATGCTGCTTAACTGGCGTAGCATCCTGTTTCAAAGGTATCCACATGAATCCCAAATCTCCTACTATTCCCTTCATCTCTATAAACTTAGTGGGAAATAAGTCATGATATTCATGTAACAAATCTGCGATGTGTCCTACCATTTCATCATCCCAATAGTCTCCAATAGAGGCAAACTTGGGTTCTATTTTTGTGCCAATATTGATAATTTTAATCTTTATAGGTTCTGTGACAGCTGGAATTTCTAGCTTTGGTCCATCAACTTCGCGAGTCCCTTCTAACTATGGAATATTGATGCTGTGAGGATTCTCATCCTCATCACCTAGCTCTTCTGCGAAGTTGTAACACTCTAGCGCATGTTCTAACTGGATGGGCCAATCAGGCTGAGGATACACTGGTAGGGTACAGTCATCAAATATCTTAGTATTTATAATCTCTAGATCCTGATCAATGCTTGGATACTCAGATTCAAAAGTGAAAGTGAGTACAAAACTGTCTATCATAACTGGCCATGTAATCATTCCTCTGCGCAACTCTGTCTCAGTGTGCCAGTTCCTTGGGACTGTGTCTAAAGTGTGAATGAATAGGTGAACCCATTCATCCTCTGGAATGTCTGACCACTTCTGTTCACAAATCTTAATATGTGACCTGGGGTCATGTTCTCCTGTATATTTCTACTGGAAATGCTCCTTGTCATTAGAGAATCTAATCATCATCAATCTCTTAAAATCATCCCATGATGCAATATTTTCTTTATGTGCATGCCACCATCTTGCAGGTGTGGCTTTTACTACAAGGTCAATAGCTTCCATCCTCTTCTTGTGAGGGATTTCCTGCTCAAACTACTGTAAAAAGTCATTGACATCTACTAATCCATCAAATGACGGAATATCCTTAATCTCTGTTCCAATCCATCACAGTGACTTAGTCATGGATGCACATCTGCGAGCTGAAACTTCATAAAGTCTATTCTGCCAATTTTCTAAACCAACATCCGAATCTGATGCGCATGAGCTATCGCATCGCCAACTAATATTTCCTTCTGCAGTGGGGTTGATATAATCACTCTAGTTAGCAGTCAGCTGATAGAAGCTCTCCATATTACACACCTCTTCCTCTGCTCTGATAGGTTCAATGTATTGAGGACCCTGAAAAGGATCCAACGGTGCGATGACTCGAATATGTTTATTCTCAAAGGTCATTTTTATTTTCTTCAAATCGATAACAACCATGTTATTAATTGCCCAATCAATACCTAATAAAGCTGGATACAGTCTGTTATCGCCAATAATTTCTATGACTTCAAAATCTTCAAAGCTGCGAACTCCATCAATATCAACTGGTACTTGCAGTAATCGACCCAGTGGCGATATCCTCTGCTGATTAGCTAATCGCAGATGGATAGGTGATCTGGATAACTTAGGGCTACCCATCTGTTCCCATGTCTTCTTAGTAAGAAAATTTACCTCTGATCCTAAATCTAGGATTACCCCATCCATTTCAAACTCTTCAATTTGTGCTGTGAGTCTCATTTCTCTTCCTATTCTTGTATGGCCCATAATATTATGAACGACATGCTGCGTACTGCTCACGGAAGAAGACTGCTGACACTGATCTATGATGCGTTGAAGCTCTCCTATGGCTTTCTCATTTCTTACGAGTTTCAAGCAGCTCCGCAGGAAGGATTATACACTTCCTGTCAACTCATCCTCTTCGCACCTTCTAGATGTGGTAACCTGCGATATCTGCACAGGACTAACGCCACAAGGTTTTTGCTGCGGTATTCCCCTACAAGGCAATATCTGCGTTCTTGTTGGTGTAGGGTTAGTAAAGAAAGTTTTAGCTTGCTGAAATGTTTCTTTGTTCTTCTGCAGGTCAAGTGGTGTAGATTTATCAGTGGCCTTACGCACCCACTTTGGACCTGTATTCTTTTCGACATCCTGCGATGTCCTACTAGTAGAAGCACCACTGCGAGTCAGAACATTGACTCTTGGTTCTGGTTCTTTCTGCTCAGCAGCAATAAGCTGAATATTCTGGTTTACTGCTGGCTTAGGATCCTTAATCTTGGCTATCAAGATAGGACATTCTTCTATAGTGTGATCATAGGACTTGCAATACTTACTTGTTGTAGTAGGGTTCTGACAATCCCTAGCATAATGTCCTACAGCTCCATAGTTGTAGAAAACAATCGATCCACGGTCACGGCCAAAGCCTCCACCATGACCTCATCCTCTAAATCCTCCACCACGGCCATCATGAGCCGGTTCATGCTATGGTCCTGCTGCTGGTCCTGATGTCTCTGACTGGACTCTGTAGAAGTCATGTTTTCTCTCTATCATGAGATCATAAGCTCTGCAGTTATTTTCATCATGTCCTATTGACTTACAGAAGTTACAATATAAATTCTTAGGAGTTTGTACATACTTCTGAAGTAAAGGGCATTCCTGTGGTCTATGTCCTCTTGTTCTACAGATTTCACACCATGGCCCTTGAGTCTGTACTAAGGGGTTAGGAGCCCCACTTTCTATATACTCAACAAATACTGGACAGTTATATTTGGTATGGCCATGTCCTTTACACTTTGTACACCATAATTCTTGTTCAACCTCTTTTCCTTTCTTAATCTCATGTAGCTGTAAAGTGAGATTGGCTAACTGATTCTGTAAGTTTGTCATACCTGCACTAGTCTCAGCTAAAGGTGAAGCCTCTAGTTTCATTTCCATCTCCAATGCTTCATCCTGTGTATGGATTTTTTTTTGCATTAGTGGAAGTCTAATATGAGGGAGCAGTGCTACGATGAACCATTCCTTATGCTTCTCCAGCGCAAAATCAAAACTAACTTGGTCTATAAGAGCTTTAAATTTCTGATCGAAATCCCATACTGACTCTGTGGGTAACTGTTTGATGTCTTTAAGTTCTGTGATACATTGTGACTCAGACTTGGGTTTCTTAAATTCCTTAATCATTGCAGTCCTGACCTCTATGAGTGTTCTGTTCTGCACTGATGTATACTTCATATAGCATGTTAAAGCTCTTTCTCTAAGTGTAGTAGCCAACTAGACAAGCTTAGTATTTTCATCCTAGATCTATTTAATGGTCCATATAGCTTCACATAGGAACCAATGTTGTTCTGGGTCTTCTACCTCTGTGCCCCTAAAGGTAGGTAACTTCATGTCATCCCCCATTCTGTTACTATGAGGTGGATTCTGATTTGCTGTATTACTACCACTTGGCCGTGTAAATGTAGGTGGTGTAGAGGTTGTATGTACTATGTGTGAACTACTAGATGGAGTTCTCGCGGGATTTTTCTGAGTCCCAGTTGGTTTCTGTGGGCTGTAAGGGTGGTAAGGGATACCCCCTGCTATTCTTTCTCTATTACTTTGACTCTGTTCTCTAGTACTGTGTGAACTATCTTCAAAGAAGGAAGATCTGAAATCTACTTTATATTTCTTACCGCTACGTGTACATCCAATTTATTCATAATCACTCTCAAACTCTTGTGACATTACACTTACTTAACTTATTCAACTGAGAATATATCCGGTACTCCTTTTTCATATAATAACACCTTAAGGGACAAATTTAAAGAGTTCAAGTACTTACCATGATATCCTTTGAAGAAGTACCTCTCTGCTTCACTGAAACTCTTTCTTTGATCAACTGCAAACTTTGTAATGAAACCTTCCATCAAACTTGCAAGCTAGAAGTCTACTGCCCAGGAAATGGGATTATCTACGCTCTTCACGGTGTGAATCAGCTCCGGTGTCCAGGAAATGTTCCTTTTCTTCTTGAATATATGCTTATCATTCAACTTTGACAACCAATCGTACAACTAATTTGCATAGGTCACAAAAAATATCACATGCAGGTCTGTGAAGATATGTTTCTGTAGCTAGTCCTCTGTACTCAGCCTAGGACTCTTGTTTTCTTTCTCAACAAATTCTCTTTCCTTAGACTCAACCCACTAGTTAAGTTCTTCTTTAGTAGGATTCCAACAGAACATCAGCTCTTCAATTTGTTCAAAACCGGCGATGGAACCATGTGTTGGTCTTCGCTGGGAAGACTGGGGTTTACTTTATTGTACCAAAAAATCCCCTATCTCACTGGCCCTTTCGGTGACAGACCGTAGAACAGCCTGAATTCTCACCCGAAGTGATCCTAGATGGGGTGGCTGAAGAATCAGGTTTCCTCAACCAGGTTCTATAGCATCCTAGGTCCTCTTGACTCTAATTAACCAACGAAATCTCTCAGCAAGGGTTGTTTCTCTCTTACTAGCTGACTCTACTATGGGGCCGACTCTTATCGCATCTCAGCTTCCATGACGATGCGCAAACCTCCTCTTCTGTTTAACTCTTAACCTGTGATATCTGACACCGCAGCTCCTCCGACAGTGCGATATCGCCCTTCTACGCTTTGATGTCTCCTACAGTAAGACCTAATATGCTCATCAACTCTCAAGGTCCAGAGGATTTCTCTATGGGTATAGTAGCTCAATTAACCTTCATTAGGGTGTTAAAAAACTTCACTTAAGCTTCTATAGTTTAACACACTTAACATCAATTACACTCAACTCGCTGAACTAAATATACAGAAGTCACTTAACAAAGTAGCTATTAACTGTCGTGAATGAAGCACTAATAAACTCATATACAGAATACTTGATATATTCAACTTGCATTTAACCTTCTATGTTACTATAAACTAAAGGATAGCATACATACATTCATTAACTGATAAGCAACATTCATGTAACGAATAACAGATAGCAAATAAGTAGAGCACAATCACATGAAACAGTTACACAACACAGGGATTTTACGTGGTTCACTTCCAGGGGGGAAGCTACGTCCACAGGAACTATGTTTATATTATATCTTGAGAGAGTAACACAGCTCCACTGCAACCTCTTATGCAGCTAGAGATATTCTGGGAAACTCCACGCACTCAGCTGGGAGCCCTTCTCTCTTAGATCTCTTCTCTTCCTATAATGCTTTCTTCTTACAATATTTCCTTCCTCTCTCTCTCTCAATCCCTACAGATTGTTACATTCATGCTCAAGGAGCCGGCTACTAGTTACAGTAAGATAACTACAGACTTAATACAGAACCAGAGATCGACTCTTCCTCAATATCTTACAATACTGATGACAACTAGAAACACCTAACTAGCTAACCAACTAACTGTCTAACTGACCAACCTTTCACAATACAAAATACATGCTTAAATAGGTGTCCTGAAGGTCTCACCATGATACAAAACTATGGGCCTATCCCAACAGTAACCCAAAATCCTAACTGTGACAATCGGCCTATCTGTACTTTGAACTATCGCTTACTGGTCAAACCCACGACTTTTTGTAGTCTTCCATGATTTTCGGCGCTGATCATGGGTATGGGCACCGCTTCCTCGGTTGCTCCCCTTTTTTCCTTTATCTTTAATACCTCATCCTGTTGCTCCTTTTCTATTTATGAGGATAGTTGAGCCCTCCTATCGTCACCACTACCTTAAATTCAGTGGTTGAGCTCTCTTCTCAGCCGCTTCAGTTACTGTTTCCTTTGACTTCCTTGTTCTAATATAGCAGCTTTTCCTATAGCTGTAGGGCCCTACTCCAACAGCTACAGCTATTGAAGCTTAGGGTTTCATGCTTGAAAACCCTAAAATACTAAAACTAGTAGTTTTGGTAGATTCACTATATATCAAGATTGGTGAAGGATCAGGAGCCAAAATTTTAATAGTCTGAACATAAAATCCTGATGTACAATGTGCAAAATTTTAAGCCTCATATTCACTATATTATGGGAGATAGGATTCCTCCAAGTTAGGGTTCCATCCTTTCCCAGGATTCAACCTTAAATAGGTGACCTAGGGAGAATTGGTATATCTCGGGCTATAAAGCTCCAAATGAAAATTTTCAAGCTATTCTAGAAAGGGCACAGACTTTAATTCCAGTGGTAAAAATATCAGACCTCGAAGGTAATACAGAGACATGGGGAAGTCTGTACAAGTTCGATCTTATGAAAATCCATGAAATAAGTCACCGTGGGAAAATGTGCATAACTCCCAATAGGTGAAACTAATTCTGCTCAAACCTGCGGTGTTGAAAAGAAGATAGACAAGGCTACCTCAGTGCGAAATTTCAGACATAGAGGAGTAGTAATGTTAGAGATACCACAGAAACAATATCAGGAATTCTGTAGAAGAAACTGAAGAAAACTAGGGCATTAAATATTTTGCAATTCTGATCACAATTTTTGGAAAAAGAATATGCTGCTTAGCTCGCCTTCTAGAGGCACATTTTTCTATCCAATTAGATATGAACTATTCCAAGTTTCAAAAATTATGGTTTCTTTGACAAACCCTAGATTATCTAGATCTGGAACCAGAACAAACAACTCTAACTAGTAAGATCTAATCTTTTTCCATTTACGTTTGAGGTTCTCATTGACCTAGCACCCCAACTTGATGGCAAGCTTGGTGAAGCTGAATAATTTTGAGCTTGGAAGCATAGGATTTCATTAGTTATTGAAGAAAATGAATTGGACACCTACATAAGTGGAGAGGTTCCAGTTCCAAAGGGAAATGAGGCTAAATCCTTACACAAGAAGAAACTCAACTCATAATAAGAGAAGAGAAGATGGGAGCAACTGAAGATCAAGCGCTCATGATTCGAAAAAAAAAATCCATCAAGCGATGAGGAATATGAGCAACTCAATTCTTGAAGAACCTCTTATCCATCTTATCATTTGGATAAGAAATGATGATGTCATGAATGAAGAAGATGATGAAGCAAAAGAATAAAGAAGGAGTCTACCCATGAAACGAATAAAAGATAAGTATTCAATTGTCATTTCATGATATTATTTTATATTTAGTTGATGTGTTATGCACGATAGAATGTTTGCATTAATGACATTATACTACTAATATGCATGTGATGGGTAAGTAGCTCATGGTGCTTCACAACTCTCCATTGCTACTTATCTAGAATGAAACCTCTTTGCTTACATATTGGATTAGTGCAGAATCTCAATGATGTCATGGTAGAGATGGAAGGCATATAGAAAGCTTCTATGAGATATGGATGAATGTTGTATTGGATAAACATTTGCATGATGCATAAGAATTTATCATTATGCATGTGTTCTATAAAATGGTTCTAACCATGCAACCGACGCATTTGAATTGTAGGAAAGGTCCTGTACAACCGCCTACAATAAAAGAAGGATGAGACTTGTTCCAAAGAACAAGTGATGACAATTCAAGATTCACTCCAATAAACATGAATCTGAAGCTCCCAGGGCTAGAGGCACCGTGACAGAAGAAAGAGCTTCAGAGAGCGGTAGATCCACATTGAAATATGAATACCTTAGGTACGAGAGATAACTCAATATGAAGAAAAGTATGGCGAGACTTCCAAGAGGCCTCGTACACACTCTAGTTGTGTAACAGATTTGGGTGACATCATTGATACTAACCTTTCCAGCTATGCCAAGAAGCTATGATCAAAGAGTAATAGTTGATCATGGGGAATGATGTCTACGATATGGTTTCGACACCTAAAGGGAAGTCCATAGTGTCTTCCATATGAATTTACAAGAACAAGTGTACAAAGCAAGGTTCGTAGTTTTCCTCAGAAAGAATAGACTATGGCATGATATACTCTATTGACCAGACGCACTTCTCCAGTATAGGTATATATTGAGTAGAGAACCACCTATATAGAATATGCTTTGTACGATATCAAAAAGCACCCATAGAAAAGCACATCCAGGAGCTTGAAAGATCACTTAGAGTGATGAATATTTTAACCTTTGCTACAAGGTATAAGATGGAAACCTACAGTTGACAACAAGCTTACAGATGGGTGCATGAGGAACTTTTCGACAAAGTTCAAGATAAATCGATCTTGGTAAATTGAGCTACATACATAGTAGTAGAGAATGCTACCTGTCACTCTAGAGCAAAATGAAGAGGGAAGATGATGCTCCACTTCAGGGGGAGTGACTACAGAAGATCTCTAAGTTCGACATGGTACGACATGCTGGGCAACTTCCTGATAGACCGAGACTTTACCAAGAGTAAAGTGGGTTCAAACCTTCAAGGTTGAATGTGGAAGACTAGGATATCTTGATGACATAATAGAATAATGGAAGAATAACATAATGATGTTTGGGATATAGTAACCAAACTGGAAAGCAAGAGTGTGGTATCTTCCAAGTGGAATTTCAAGATAAATCATGTTGCTGATGGAAGGAAATATTTGTGGATAGAGGGTTCTATCAGAGAGAGGGAATTTATTATGAAGAGACACTTGCTCCAGGAATCAAGGTACACTTCCAATAGAACTATCATGGCACCCGATTCCATGATGAAGTGGGATCTACACCAGATGGATGTAAAGACAAAATTCCTCAATGGTATGATTGAGGAAGAGGCTTACATCAGACAACCACAAGGATTTGAAGTTGAAGACAGATAGACTCATGTATGCAAGTTGAAGAAGGCCTTGTACGACTTGAAGCAAGCTCCTAGAGCTTGGTATGGAAGCTAGATAGTTTGTTGACGAACTTGGGCTTTGCCAAGAGTAAATTCAATCCTAACATTTAGTTCAAGGTTATAGAAGATGAACCTATCATACTATTACTATATATGGATGACCTATTTTTGACAAGGAATGAGAAACGTATCACATATTGCAAGAAGAATCTAGCTGAAGAATTCGAGATGAAAATATATTGGATTGGTGCTTTATTTCCTTAGTATGAAATTAAGGAAGAACTTAGAAGGAACCTTTCTCAATCAGGGAAAGTATGCAGTGGAAATTTTGAAAAGATTTGATATGTTGGAATGTAAATCCATGGACACACCCATGGATTCCAACATGAAGTTGTTAGATGATGACTCGTCAGAGTTAGTGGATGTGTCTCAATACAAACATATTATTGGGTCATTGATGTATCTAACAAATACCAAACCAGAAATTTGTTTTGCTGTGAACACCTTGAATCAGTATCTAGTTCAACCTAGATGTGTTCACTTGATAGCTGCAAAACATGTGATGAGATATATGAAAGGGACTATAGACTTTGGTCTATACTATGATGGAAACCATGATTACAGATTGTATGGATATACAGATGCAAATTGGGATGGAAGTGTCTGAGACAGGAAAAGCACATCACGTGGATGCTTTTTTTTGGGATCTACTATGATCTCATGGTTTATCAAGAAATAGGCGAGTATTGCTCTTAGCACGACAGAAGCAAAATACATTGAAGCTTGCTTTGCTAGTTGTGAAGCCATATGGCTTCAGAAGCTGATGTTAGGTCTATTTGACTTGGAGATGGATACTACTAAGATTCTATGTGATAACCAAAGTTGTATAAATAATTCGGAAAACCCATTGTTCCATGATGGATTGAAGCACATAGAAATCCACTATTTCTACATTTGAGATATGATACAGAAAGGATCCATAAAGCTCTAGTATGTGAGTATTGATGAGAAAGTTGTTGATGTGTTGACGAAGCCTCTGTCTCAGGTAAAGTTTGAACACTTTTGAAAAAAGCTTGGTGTTGTTTGGAAATACCTTCCTCGAAAGGGGGAGCAGTGATGTTGTAGTGGGATTGTATCATCCCTGGACATTTTTCCTAAAGTGGTTCGGTGAATTCATTCCTTGAGAATGAAGCAGGATTGTATCATCCTGGGACATTTGTCTAGAATAGATCCAGTGGATTCAATCCCTATGAATGTGGTGGGATTGCATCATCCCTGAACTTTTGTTCAGAATGTATCTGAAGGCTTCGGTTCCCATGGGTGTGGTGGGATTGCATCATCCCTAAAATTTTGTTCAAAATGTATCCAGAGGCTTCAGTCCCTGTGAATGTGGTGGGATTGCATCATCCCTGAACTTTTGTTCAGAATGTATCTGGAGGCTTCGGTCCCCGTGAATGTGGTGGCATTGCATCATCCATAAAATTTTGTTTAGAATGTATCCAAAGGCTTCGGTCCCCATGAATGTGGTGGGATTGCATCATCCCTAAAATTTTGTTCAGAATGTATCCGAAGGCTTCGGTCCTTGTGAATGTGGTGGGATTGCATCATCTCTAAACTTTTGTTTAGAATGTATCCAAAGGCTTCAGTCCCCGTGAATGTGGTGGGATTGCATCATCCCTGAACTTTTGTTCAGAATGTATCCAAAGATTTCAGTCCCCATGAATGTGGTAGGATTGCATCATCCTTAGACTTAGTCCTAAAGTGATAGGGAGTGATTATCCCATAATTGTATATGGTAGCTTCGGTTGTCAAGAATTTGGTAGGATTGTATCATCCCTGGACTTAAGTCCAAAAGTGATCTAAAGACATTTGTCTTCGTGTTGTGGATTGCAGGTTGCTGTTGATGATGATGTTGTTGATCGAAAGATCAAATTGTGATGATGATGTTACTGATCAAAAGATTAGAGTATGATGATGATGATGATGATACTAACCGAAAGTTCAGAATATGATGATGATGATGATGTTGACCGAAACTTCAGAGTGCGGCTGACGATGATGTTGTTGATCAAAAGATCAAAGTATGATGATGATGATGATGCTGACCAAAATTTCTGAGTATGATGATGAGGATGATGATGCTGATTGAAAGTTCAGAGTATGCTGACAATGATGTTTCTAGTCGAAAGGTCAAAGTACTGTTGATGATGATGATGTCGATCGAGCGTTCAAAGTGTTGTTTCTACTAAAAATTGAAGATGAAGACTATATGTTGAACATGATTAAAAAAATTCGGTGATGTATAGATGTATCACCCTAATGATGTTGATTATGCCCTCTCTCTCCTACTATTGTTGTTGTTGTTGTAGTAGAATACCCTTCTTGTTAAGGGGGAGTGTTGAATTATTATAACTTTGAAGAATATTCTAAATATATTTTATTGGTTCCCAATGTTTCTGTTCATAGAATCACTTGTATTTTCTTGTACCCCAATGATTCCTATCGGGAGAATTACTAAGAGTCACGAGGAAGTCCCATCCATTATAAGTCGGGTCATTAGTACCCTTCGGAATATATTATTATATTAAGTTAACCTAGTTATTGTTACTCGAGCCTACATGAGAGGGTTAAATGTCAAGTGAATGAAAGAATATAAAAAAGGTGAGGTGCTTCTCATTTGAGACACACACACTCACTTGTAGCACATAAGAGAGAGAGAGAGAGAGAGAGAGAGAGAGAGAGAGAGAGAGAGAGAGAGATGTAGTTGGAGAAGGAGGAGGATCAGTTTTGGGTTTTACCTTTTTATTTTTTGGGCATCTATATTGAGGAAGATTTTGCTGGATTTTTTCCATTAGGTTTTCCCAAGATAAATCTTTGTGTTATTTTTTGTGTGGTTGTGCTTGTCTATATTTCAGTGATCTTTTGGCTTATGGTTATGTTGTTATGATGCTAAATGTTTTAAGATCTAATATAACCATTCAAAACTTAACAATAGGCCAATATATTTT
The DNA here is from genome assembly GCA_001517045.1 of Pseudotsuga menziesii. Lineage (NCBI taxonomy): Eukaryota > Viridiplantae > Streptophyta > Pinopsida > Pinales > Pinaceae > Pseudotsuga > Pseudotsuga menziesii. Next base: position 45,471 of record LPNX010488610.1, on the reverse strand, counting down.
CATAAAATTTAACATATTTTCTAATAATAAGGTAATTGGATTTAGGTTGAAGAAGTCTATAACCTTTTACATGTTTAGAATATCCAACAAAAATGTACTTCTCACTTTTAGGCTGTAATGATTTATGTTTTTCATTAGGAATGTGAACCCATGATTCAGTACCAAAAAAACGAACATGGCTTCCATCTAGTTTAATTTTATTCCATGCTTCTTCTAGTGTTATATCTTTTAAATCATTTGTGGGAGTGATGTTGACTATGTAATTGGCACAATTAATGTATTACTCCAAAAAATCGGGACTTAATCCCTTAGATTGGATCATACAATTTGCCATTTCGTTTAATGTGCAATTCGTTTTCTCAACAACAACAGCTTTTATAGTGTGCATGGGACAATATGTTGCTTGTATTCCTTGGTAGTGCAATGATTTGTAAATTTATTGTTTATGAATTAACCTCCTTTATATTTTCTTCACTTGTGTATTTGATATCCAATTTTTTTTTCGATAAAGGTCTTGTAGGCCAAAATCATGTCAAAAACTTCAATCTTAAGTTAAAAAATAAACCCAAGTTCATTTGGAGAAGTCATCAATGAAAATTAAGAAGTAATATATGCCAGAGAAAGAATCATAAGGAATCATACCTTACAGATCAATGTGATCAAGTTGCAAGGGGGGCAAGGCATGCCAAGAAGACCAATTGAAAAACTATCTTGATGATGTATACCAACAACACACATGGGACAAACACCATCTTTCCAAGTAATGTGATGAAGAACAATCACCATATTTTGATTATATAGTTTTTTCAATTAGTGACAGTTTAGATGACCAAATTTTTCATGCCAAATTCTGCTTAAATCATCACTATCGACAATAGAAACCAATGGAAAATGTGAAGGACAAAAGTTGTCAAATTTGTACAACCTAGTAATATAATCAACAATTCCAATTGCTAAGTCATGCTTAGGATATTTTAAATCCTTGATTACAACTTGTTGAGGTGAAAACTCTATAGTATTACCTTCACTAGAATGAGTAATCTTATAAACTAACACAAAATTTCAAGAAAGACGTGGAACAAAAAATACATCTTCGAAATGACCGTCAACTACCTGAATTGTTCCAAATCTTACAACACGAAGAGAGTTATCATCATCAAAAAAAAAATTGGGTGTTTAAATCATTTAGATTAGAAAAAAATGATTTATCCTTATCCATATTATAAGATTCCCCATAATCATCGAATCACTCATTAGAAGAAGAATAAGAAGAAGAAGCACAAGAAGAAGATGCATTGAAGGAAAAGCTAGAAGCAAAAAGTGCATGTCAATGAGAAGAAGATTTAGAAGAATAATCAAGATTTTTGTTGTACCTATTTATTTCCACTTCAAAGGATTCTATTTTCTTGAAACACTTAGATTCCACAAGGCCATCTCTCCCTCAAAAATTGCATTCCTGTTCAATATTCTTACCTTTTTATTTAGCAACTTTATTACCATTAGGTGTAGGATCTTATTGCGGAGGTTTGAGGCCCTTTCTTTGCTTATTGTTTCAAGGGCGTTACATCTTTGGTGACTTGGATTTATGCTTATGTTAATCTACTAAGGCATTAATATATGTACATGTAGTGTCGATTAGTCCAAGATGCATGAGCTTATCGTGTCTATAATCAAATAATGACTAACATATTCAATACCGAGCTTTGTATAAATTGTCCCTAGAGATTCTCTAGTGGATTTTAAAGTAGATACAAAAAAAGGACCAAGCTTGCAATCGAATATGCCACAATAGAGAATGGAGAATTATAAAATGTAGTGAAGACAATTGTGGATGAAATAACATAGTATTGGGGCAGCTTAGTACAAGATGAGTAGTTACACCAACTATATGTGGACCTTGGTGAAGTAGAAGCTCAATTGACAGGGACGTGGGGATCACTCAAGATGATACCCCCCACTTTCACAAGTCACCAAGACAACATAGCTAAAATATTTGCAGCAACATGTTAACAAGGGGCAGACAAGGCACCAACGAAGGTCAACACACTTGGATGAACTACAGGGTACAACCAAGCAATTGGTGCTCAAAGCCATGGATGAAATCATGAAGAACAAGGAAGAGTTGAGCAAAGTGCAACAGATGAGTGAAGAACATCCAACGGATTAGGAAGTGGAAGAGTGTGCAACACTCAAGGAAAATGTCAAGGAAGTCATCGATTGAGTTAGAACAAAATATGACGACTTCAAGAAAAATTTGAATGCACTAGTTGATTCCAGCTGAGATGGCTAGAGGATGAGCCACAATTTTGTGTTGGGGGATTGTTGGCAAGGGGTTGGAGCATGCAAAGTGCATTATCACCACTAATAGGAAGGACGTTGACAAATATAAAAGTAAATTGCAGCAAAGGAAGAAATCGATCTCCATTTCCTTCCCCTCTAGTCCTCTGAGTTTAATATGAAACTCGAAATATAAATCAATATAACCTCTCTATGAGGGCATATAATGATTTAAACTTTTGATTAATACGTTTCATCGAACCAAAAAATTCATAGTAGACTATTTTAGGTACTGAATAATACTTTTGATACATAGGGCATAGTCGTGGTGTGTGACTGATTGATCTACAAGTTTCACAATAGTCATTAGAATTACTTGTCCAGGGTTCTAGATATGACAACCTTCCTACAAAATGAAATGGATATCCCACAAAAATTTGTGCAAATTCGAGAGTAGTTCCAGTATTGAATGGTCCTCCTAGAAGATCCTATCCTCCACGCATCCTCATATATTTAGAAGCATGATATCCATATGACATGAAACTAGTGCACCATACTTGTGGCTACGGTGCTTTTGGTGTATTCAAATATTGGATCCTCTCAGCTATTTTTGCTAGTTTGTGATGTACTTGTTACAATTCACTAGAAGAGGATGAAGTGCCTATCCCCATTCCCATTGAGTGTAGATAGTTTTCCATGGATTCAATTTTTATTACTTGCTCCAAAGCCACCTTTGGGGAGGCTATTACCTGTTTAGATAAGGGAATCTTTATCGATGACAAAAAACCTTTAATAAACCATTCTTTGAGATGATATTCATGGATTGGGTATTCATCTTGGTTAACACATCTCTAAACCACTCTGCATATTCCTAGGATTATTCTCTAGGTCTTTGTCGAATTTATCTAAGTTCTGCAACTCCCCGCTACTCTAATTTAGGTCGTGAGAACTCATCCATGAATAAGTTCTTGGTTTCTTCCAATGTAGGAGCTGGTGTGCTTAGAACCTAAATATAAACAAGTATCACATACCATTATAAGTCCTTGCCATAGAGGGTTTTCTGGAATTATACCAATTTGGATGTTGCTAGAGTTTCCCTAACATTCCATATTGATTCACATAAAAACTATTGTTGCACTGTACAATCTTCTATGTTCCCAAAAAAATTTGGGAACCTCAACAAAGGTATTCCTAGAATTATTTCCATATTTGTTGTACTTGGTTTTGTAGCTAGTGTTGCTACTAACATAAACCCTTGGGGTCTTATTTGTACTACAAGACTTCTACTAGTTTACTAATAGCTACTATTGCTTCCTCCTACTAATGATATTCTTCGAGAACTATTACTATTACTATTTAGATGACTATACCAACACAATTGGAAAACAAGATTGTAAGAGTTTGATAACAAAATTTGTAGGTGTGTCTGGGGGTCAATCAGAGGAATTCTTGCTCCGTTGCTTCCAATTGCTTATTTAATGAGGGGTTCAATTTCTAGAGTAATTCCATTTTCTGTAGATCCTAAGAGTTCTTGATGATCCTCTTTTTCACTCAAGACCAAGTTTGGAGTTAGTTGAAACACTTCGTTACGCGGAAACTGGTTTTCATAATATTTCCTTCCACTAGTTCCTTCCCTCCAACTTCCTATTTCTGGGATGTATGGCATTTCCATCCCTTGGTATCTTAGCTTGGCACTAATTAGTTCCTCTCCTGGCTTTATCTGATGTAGATCCTCTTGAGTTTCTTCAATATCCTCCCCATTATTTATATTTTCTTCCAATTGGGCGCTTCTTTGTGCTTACCTTAATTGGTCTTTCAACCTTTTTTCTTTGATTTCTACATTAGAGGAATTTTGGGGTCTAAAATGGGCCTCCTAAGGAAAATAATAAAATAATAGTTATTAATTTTGGAGGAAGAATGAAAAAAACTACTTTTTTTGTTCGTATTTTCGACATATCTCCCTATGTTTTTATTCCAATTCCAAGTGGGAGAGCTCATTGGATGTGGAATTTAATTCCACATCCAACACGTACCCACACTGCATATTTTTGACCGACCTCGATACACCAAAAATAAGAAATACCTGAAAAAATGTGATGATGACATCATCATCACATTTTTTTCAGGTATTTCTTGTTTTTGGGGTAGCAAGGTCCTTCAATAGTATGCTATGTGGGTACACGTTTGATGGAGAATTAAATTATGAATCCAATGATCTCTCCCGCTTGAAATTTGAGTAAAAACACAGGGAGATATGTCGAAAATACAAACAAAAAAAGTAGTTTTCTTTTATGACAAATATGTCAATTCAACCATTATGGTTGACTCATTTTATTGAAATTCTATTGGTTCTTGAATTCCAACTCACAAAAACTTATTTTGGCACGTTTTCTTATAAGGCCCATTTTAGACCCCAAATTTTCTCTAATGATTTTTATTTTTCCTATTATTGATATAGACACTATTCAATTGTAGTACTTATTTTATCATCCAAATCTGCAAAAAGGATTTGATTGATAGAAGTAAATTTATTAAACAATAGAGGTATTATATAATTCAAGTGCCATGATTTATACGGTTTGTATATTTGCCAATGCATATGAAATATCACGTATAATGTAGAATGTTTCTATCCATGCACTTTATGTAGTTTCCTCTTAAGAATACATATATGCATGAATCTTATCTAGTTAAGATATACTCATGGTGTGAACGTGCGTATAACTTGGAACTTGTTGTTCTTTCCTCAAGATACATTATTGGGGGTTGTGACTATCAATGAAAAACCTGCTAATACATAAATGAAAGTATGTAATCCAATGAGCTTATTGAAATAATCAATCATGGATGTTATAAGTTTATTTCATAGCAAAGTTTATTTATTGTTTAATGTTGTCTTTCTCTCATCCCTATCTCTTTGCACCTTCAACTATTTCTTCAAATTCCTAATCTCTATGTCCATGGCCATGAGATGAAAATCCACTAAAAGCGTATTTATGCTCCTCGCTTGCATTCTCTATGCATTTTTTTTCATAAATATCCTCATGCTAGAAGCAATGATGCAAGTTCTTGTTTTTACTGAATGATATGCAATGACTACAATCCAATTATTTTCATGAAATAATTGTTATAATTTGAATTTCATGAGACCACTAAAAACATAACAATATTTGAATTCCAATTTAATCCCATCGCATTATATGAATTATATATATTATTGGCCTCTTTAGTTTAAAGACTATGATTCCATATTTTTGGTAGATGTATGGAGCTCATTCATCTTGACTTAATAATGAAAATAATAATGTTATTTATAGGAACTTCAACAAGGATACATGCAACTTCCTATCCATAATCACATAGTATAAGGGAATACATGTCAAGTCCCTGAATTCTTGGGAATTCATACATACTAATCAATTCCTTATATTGGATTCAATCCAAAAATGGAGCAGGAACCAAAAATTTCCTTTGTAACAAAATACACAGTGATTGTGGTAAGGATAAGCATATAACATCCCAATGGTTTAGGGGTTATTGTAGGTTATTTTCCAGTCTTGTTGTGTTTCCAGCAGCTGGTTCATCCAGGTAGGCTGTGCCACCCAAGATTGCTTAATCAGAATGGGTTGAGTTTCCCTCATTTGCTTGAGACCATGTCACCGCTTACATCTAAGGAAGGTTTTAAAATACATAACTCTAGCTTGTTCTCAACACCCTTGGATTGGTTGGAGGTGTTTTAAAATCATATTCCATATTGTCCCTTGTACTGGTAGAAACAAAAGCGAGGGGGGGGGGGTATATATGCCTGATGATATTGGGGGATATGGATGTTTGTTAGGTCTTGTCTGCAATTTGATCCGATGATTTGGAAATTCTCCTACTTTTCTTGATCATGTTTCTTACCATTAGGTGTAGGCGCTTGTTGCGAAGGTTTGATACCCTTTCTTTGCTTATTGTTTCAAAGGTTTTACTTCTTTGGAGACTTGGATTTATCCTTAAGTTAAGCTACTAAGGAATTATTAAATGTACCTGTAGTGCTAATTAGTACAAGATGCAAGAGCTTATCTTGTCTATAATCAAACAATGACTAAAATATTCAATACCGAGATTTGTATAAGTAGTCCCTAGAGATTCTCTATTGGATTTGAAATTAGATACAAAAACAAAATAATAAGGACCAAGCTTGAAATTGAATATGTTGCAACAAATATTGTAGAATTTGAAAAGGCAGTGCAGACAATTGTGGATGAAATAACATAGTTTTGGGGGAGCTTGGTACAAGATGAGCAGTTGCACCAACTATATGTGCAACTTGGTGAAGCATAAGTGCAATTGACAATGTCGTGGGGATCACTAAAAATGATTCCCCCACTTGCGCAAGTGAACAAGACAACAAAGCTAAAAGAGTTGTAGCAGCATGTTAACAAGGCATGTACAAGGCACTAAAGGAGTTCAACACACTTGGATGAACTGCAGGGTACAATGGAACAATTGGCTCTCAAATCCATGCATGAAATCACGAAGACCAAGGAAGAGTTGAGAAAAGTGCAACAAATGAGTGAAGAACATCCGATGGAACAAGAAGTGGAAGAGTATGCAACAATCAAGGAAAAGTTCAAGGAATTCGTCAATCAAGTCAGAATAGAATAAATGACTTCAAGACAAAGTTCAATGCACTTCAAGACAAAGTTCAATTGTAGTATTTATTTTAGCATCCAAAATAGCAAAAGAATTTGATTGATAGAATTATTATATATGTCAATAGCCATGATTTATATGGTTTCTATATTGGCCAATGCATATGAAATATCACTTATCATGTACAGTGCTTATATCCATGCACTTTATGCAGTTTTGTCTTAGGAATACATATATGCATGAATGTTAGTCAGTTAAGATATACTCACAGTGTGAATGTGCATAGAACTTGGAACATGTTGTTATTTCCTCTAGATACATTATTGGGGGTTGTGACTATCAATGGAAAACTTGATAATACATAAATAAAAGTATGTAATCCAATGAGCTTATTGAAATACTCAATCATGAATGTTATAAGTTAAATTCACAGCAAAGTTGATCTATTGTTTAATATTGTTTTTCTCTCAACCCTAGCTCTCTGCACCCTTCAACTATTTCTTCAAATTCCTAATCTCTATGTCCATGGTAATGAGATGAAAATCCACTAAAATAATATTTATGCTCCTCGCTTGCATTCTCTATGCATTTTTTTTGTCATAGATATCCCCATGTTGGAAGCGATGATGCAAGTTCTTGTTTTTACTAAATGATATGTAATGACTACAATCCATTTATTTTTAAGAAATAATTGTTATAATTTCACTTTCATGAGACCACCAAAAACATAACAATCTTTGAATTCCATGTTAATCCCATTGCATTATATGAATTAGATATATTATTGGCCTCTTTAGTTTAATGACTATGATTCCATATTTTGGTAAAAGTATGGAGCTCGTTCATCTTGACTTAGTAATGAAATTAGGAATGTTATTTATAGGAACTTCAACAAGGAGACATGGAACTTCCTATCCATACTTTCATAGTATAATGGAATACATGTCAAATCCCCAAAGTCTTGGGACTTCATACATACTAATCAATTCCTTATATTGGATTCAATACAAAAATGGAGCAAGAACCAAAATTTTTCTTTGTAACGAAATACACAGCTCTAGTGGTAAGGATGAGCATATAAAATCCCAATGGTTTGCAGGGGTGTCAAAAGCTCATTATCCAATCTTGTTGTGTTTCTTGCAGCTGGTTCGTTTAGGTAAGTTCACAGTAGGTTGGGCCTCCCAAGATTGCTTAGTCAGAATGGGTTGGGTTTCCCTGATGTGCTTGAGCACATCTAACTACTTACAACTAAGGAAGGATTGAAAATCCATATCTCTAACTTATTCTCAACACCCTTGGATTGGTTGGAGGTGTTCTAAAAGTATATTCCATATTGGCCCTTGCAGTGGTAGAAACAAAAGGGGGGCGTATGTATGCCTGATGATATTGGGGGATATGGATGTTAGTGAGGTCTTGTCTACAATTTGATCCAATTATTTGGACATTCTCCTACTTTTCTTGATCATGTTTCCAGTGATGTCCACCTTTTCTTCCTCCCTCAATCATTTTCAATTGTCTGTTGTAGATTTCTTTGTTCCTTTCCCTACCTTGCCCCTTGTTTTTGGTGCTCTTTTTATTTCCTTTCTTTCTCTCTTTGGATCCTATATTGCCTTCATTTTTCAGGTTCTAGAATCCTTGCTGCTTTATTCTCCTTTTCCAATTCCTTTTTCTTTTTTTTTTAAATATTACATCTATTTTTTTCTTATATTTTGTCTCAACCAATAGTTTGATGTAGTCTTATGAAGTAAGTATCTATGAAATACTGCTTAATAAAATATAATGTGTTCTTCTTGTCAATTTTGGAACTACCATTCTCTCCCTTTGTAGGATTAATAATTAACTAAGTACCAGTGCTCCTACCTCATTCAATGTGAGGATCGTCTTTGAGTAGTGCTTCATCCACATTGTCTTCTTTATCTTTCGCTTCATTGTTTGCACTATGTTCTTATACACTCCCTTCATAGACATAATAATGGGAAAGTTGATTGTTGACAATAGATGGTAGTGAAGGTGTGTTAATTCTTTCATTATTGGTGTCTATGATATATGTCTATTCATATTCATCTTTCCTTCCTATAACTCCTCAGTTTGTGATAGTTGAGTTGGAATTGTTGGTTTCTTAGTGTTGCTTCCTATAGGTTCACCAACATCAACCACATTCAGATTAGTAGCGCCATTATGATTTTTCTCTGCATAATATGCAAGTGTTTCATATGATCCAGCAACTTTGTTTTTATTCGTAGATAGTTCATGAACATGCTTTAGAGAAACTATATGTCTTTCATTTGATACAACAACCTCATTATTATTGACAACTAGTTCATGGTCATATTGAGTAGCATTGACATATTTAGCATTGTCACCCAATGTCTAGCAGTGTCTATTAGACAGGTATAAAATGTTGTCTACAACATCTGCATATTCATTTTCATCGGCATCAAAGGCTTGGCTACAAATAGTATCATGGAGAAGAGCATTAGGATTAAGTGGCTAGATTCTAGTCCACTTAAATCCAACCTTGATATTTGAGGGTGTGAGAGCCCTTTAAAATATTTACTTGCACTTTTGGTTAATTCAAACCTATTGATATCCATACCTAGGTTATTTTCCATCCATGTCACTCTCTCAAACTTGAAGAAACACTTGAAAGGCCCAAACACACTAACATCGAAAGGTTTCAACTTGTGAGTAGTATGTGAAGCAAGGTCAACAAGTCAATTACCAATTTGTTTACCTCAATATTTTGTACAACCTTGTGGCTACCATGTCCATTGAAAATCAACAAGTGGTTATTTTTAGGTGAAATACCACCATGTATAGATCTTGCAAAGTGACAAATCCAATTCAAAAAAAAATCTTTAGTCATTCATGCATGCATATGTGTATCCATGCATGATCTTGGTTCGCAGTTCTAGATATAGTTTTTCAGATGTCTCTATCCCTTGAACAGATAAAACATAGGGTTTGATGCACCAATTGAATTTACACAACAAATAATGGTTATCCAATTTCTACTCCTAGGCAAACATTTTGGCACATTCTTGCTCCCTCTCTTAGAAACTACCCACATGCCATAATTTCTCCTTGCTTGTAAACCTATTTCATCACAGTTTCATATATGTTTTGGTATGTAGGCATGTTTCTCATATACAATGGATATTGTGTCATAGAACTTGGAGACAACTACAGGACATAGATTTATAACCATTTCTATATCAAGTCCCTCTTTAGTTCATAACACAAGTTCTGGATGCCGTTTTTTGAACCCTAACCACCATGATTTCTTGGGGAATCCATCTCTGAATGGATTTGGCCTGCCTTGAATTATGTCAACAATAGTGTATTTTAGATGTATTAATTCCATCCCATGACCCATTCTAACCATCTCCTTGCACCAAAAAAACACTTCTTCCTCCCCTTATGTAGTCATCACTATAAGTGTCCCTTTCTGCTTCGTATGAACATGACCATTTATCCAAAAATGCACTAACGTGGGTGAAATCCCATGTTTTTTGGTAGTTGCTATGATATAACATCCATTGAATTCTAGATCATTAATTGCATTCATTGTATCCTCTTGAGTCCATCCTCTGATGAAATTTATATTCTTGGTTTAACTTAAATCTTGCACCGAGGTTTTCTATGGAACAACACCATCACCCAATGTCTCATTATGCTCATCAACATCCCTAATATGATTGTTGTTACCAACAATGTAGGTGGGTATTCATATGAGGAAGTGCATTGTAGTTGTTCACCCCCTGTAACTTTCCTCCTTGAACTCCTTATACGAGCAATGTGATTGACTCATGGCATGACTGTAAAGACCTGTAGAGTAATGGCACACTCCTGTACACATGCATGATCCATTTCAATGTCATTTCAACAATTGTCATAGTGTTGGTTTATCTTCATTATCTACATGAAGCTAATGTAACTTGCATTTTTTTTTCACAAAGTAAATTATGTAACCCTAATTGCATGTTCATAGTATTATGGTATATTCATTATTTGCATGGAGCAATTGTAATCTAAGTTTATGTTTGTTCACAAAGAAATTATGTAACCCTACTTGTATGATGGGAATTGAGATTTTAAAGTGGCATGAAATTACAAGTTTTATGAACTTATAGTCAAAATCGGCGTTGAATATTTTATATGCTTATATATGTGAATGATGTGTTTACATGTAGTTTTCTAATCATTTTATAATCAAAAGAATGAATTTGTTAATGTAGGTTGCATATGATTTCATATATACTCTAACATATCCTCATATATACTCTAACAAGAATGGAGCAAAAAATACTCTTAACATCAATTGAGAGTAATGTAGATCATATAGACTGTTAATACCTTATCTGAAAAAAATCTCTGATGGACTTCTTGTTCATAGTGAGTATAATGATTTTGAAAAACCATTCTCTATTGGCAGTGTTGCTAATGAGTATGAAATTATGGAATGCAAATATGGTAGATTGTGGGATGTTTGTTTCATTTTATATATTGTGTTCTTGGATTTTATGGGAGAGTGGCATTGGCATGGATCATAAGCTCAAATTTGTGAATGAGTATGTAGGATTGATTTTAATCTAATCCAATGGTTAAGAGACGATCTTAGTCGATCGCTATGCTTCTAATCAATTTAATTCTTGATTTAAATAAGTTAATGGGTTGGGTATAATTTATTGCATTGGGAGGGTTGAGTAGTTGAATTTTCTTGTGGGATAAGTTGTCCTCCAAGATACTATAATCTGCATAGGTGGGTATGTATGTTGTGCAGGTGTGGATGTGTGCCAAGATGGGTTGGGATGGCATTTTTGTATGTCTTCTTCATAGGTCATTCGTTGGGTCTAGAGTTATTGAGGATATATTCTTGTAGATTGTATTATGTAAGTGTTTGTAATGTTTGATAACATCTCCAAGATTCTCCTTATGAGAACATAGATGGATCTATCAATTATCTATAGTAGTATTTAAAATATTTTTGATTGGATTCTGGTTTTATTTAATTAAGTTAATGCTAACATTTACTAGTGTTTACATGGTTTTGTATTGGTAGGTTCATGGGATGGATTATATGACCACTATTGGTCCCCACAATCCCTCCCCTATAAATGTCTAAATACTAACATTGACACTTCAACAACCACTAATGGGAAATATTTTATTACTTAAAATCATTAAAACATCTCCTTATTATACAACCATTATTATGGTCACATTTCATGATTTAGTTTGAGAAGTATGATCCCATTCTTAGGGGGATTTAACCATGTTCATATAGTTATAATTAATTTAATATTTCAAGAAAAATTGGTATCCTTTACTATGATCTTGCTAAACCATATTTTCTAGCTACAAAATTATTAATGTGTAAAAATATTCACACATAAACCTTATCCATCTTCTTCAACATAATCATTTTAGATTTTATATATACATAATAAATACAATTGTGTTACTATGTTCAAGTTACAAAGCTACCATTTACATGGTTGATTAAGAAAAAGAGGTTAAAAACGTTTAAAAACCAATGTTATGGTCAGATTTCATGTTTTAGATGGGAATTTTGATCTTATATTTTCGTAAATAAGGATTTAATCATGTTCAAACACTTGTCACTAATTGAATATTCCAAATAAGAATGATAATCTTTATCACTAACCTTGTTAAACCATATTTTCATACTAATCTTACT
>LPNX010488610.1:1985-32748 GCA_001517045.1 Pseudotsuga menziesii | reverse complement strand
ATATATATATATGAAAAATATTTTATTCAATTAGAATAACATAGACTATCCAAAAGGACTTACACAAGGTTGTCTGTTAGGAATTACATACGGCTTCTATTGATAATGTCATACATGCATAAGGCTTGTATTCATCTTGTATTCCTATTTTCCTTTACATTTTTCATCCATTTCATCAAAATCCAAAGGTTTCCATTTTAAGTATATATTATCAATTTTTTTCAAAAAACCAGTGATCTAGATCTACACATACTACTCCATAACATGTACATCTATGTATTATTGTACCTCTATCAAACCTAGATCCATGTCTAAATCCATTTTAGATTAACATCCACTTCTGCATTTAGTTCCTTGTAAATGTGAGAAAAAGAGATGTTCTCAAAAGTATTTTGCAAATCGCATTTTGTTGACACAAGATGTTGAAGATGAGGAGTTTCAATATGTATTTGCTTCCTTTCCCAATCCACTACCATCTTTGAATCTCCAAAATGTTTCAATTTGTTTACACCTTTGATGTGGGCCACCTTGAGGACATCCCATACTACTGCAAGCTTAGTCTTGTTGTTGGTTCCTTGTCTTGGAGCATACTTAATGACAATATTGGAATATTATATCAAGAAAATAAATCCTCCAACACCTTCAAGAGGAGGTGTTCCTTGAATACCACCATCTAAGAATTCCCACTGGAAACTCTTATCTATACTTGGAGGAACAATTACATGTTCGGTGGGTTTTAGATCTGGTTAATAGTCCTGATACTTCTGCACCACCAATGCAATTGTTACTTCCATAGGGATCCATATTTCCTTAAATATAACATAGTTTCGATCTCCCCATATTCTATAAACAAACAACATTGGGAAGGAAGAAAACATACCTACCACTAATCCTTTCCATAAATTTTGAGCACTTTTTTCTAGTGTAATGTTCATCTTACTTATATTCATGTCACTCAACTTTTTTCCAGTAAATTCCCAGATGAAATATACATAAGGGAAAAAAATCAAAAGATAAGCATTGGATTCATCCTCATAATTACACAGAGCACGCATACTTGGTCCCTACCAGCCTATTTTTTTCAAATTTTCCCACGATAAAATTTTATTTCATAAGGAAATACAAATGGTTAACTTTGCCTTTAAATGTCTTTAATACTTCCATATAGCTTCCCACCACCAATCATTTTCCCCTCTAAAGGATTCTTCAATGGTCGCCTCATACCAAACCTTTGTCGAATCATATCCATTGGTTGTATTCTTGGTCCAAGGAAACCTATCCAAGTGAACATAACTCAATACAAACTTGTTTACATATCTATTCCAAACTTCTTCTTCCTCTCCAAATAGTTCTAGGAATTGTGAGGATCAACTTCCTAAACCATTCTTCCACTGAAGAATGAGGGAAATATTTAGAACATAAGACTCTTCCCCATAACGATGTGGTGTTTTCAGTGAGCCTCCAAAGTGAATTTGCTTCCAAATATTTGCAAAACATTACCGTATTCTTTACCCCCCAACCTCCCAACCCTTTTGGAAGGGCTGGAGTTGTCCATTTTATAAGAGGGTTTTCTTTGTTTGCTCGCTTGTTGTCCAAAGGAAGGAGAAACACTTCTTTCGATTTTTCATTAGTATCCCTTTCGAACTATATGAAATAGAGTCCTAGTACACTAAAATGATCTACAACACTACCTTGAACAAGACCAATTTCCCCCCTCTTGAAATGAATCGGTTGGCCCAAAAAGAAATTATGGCCCTTATTTTATTATATAACTAGATCTATACCTGAAATGAATATGCATTTGGTTTCAATATAAAATACAGATATTTAAAGCCTTCTGAAAGAGGGATCAAGGAAAATGGGATCACCTCTCGCGTTCTAACCATAAAATATTATGTAAATAGATTGTGTGACAAGCTGGATTTTTCTATATTTATCTGCATCCATGTTGCCTTTTTATAGACCTCCAAGATAGAGGCACGCACTCACATATTTTCAATTATTCCTTCTACGATCAATAGAACATCACCCACAAAAAGAATATCAGTTAACTCTTTCGATTCAGAGATATTCACCCCTTTAAATACTCACGTATCCTTTGATTTGTGGATCAACCCACTTAGATCATCTGCCACCAATAGAAAAAGGAAAGGAAAAGAGGGAATCCTTTCCTAATACCTTGATATGATCAGAAGAAAGGCGACAATGATCCATTTATAATAACTGTAAAGGCGACAAGATGAATTCACGCCATTATCCAAGTAACCACATCCAATGACATTCCTATATGAATCAAAATCAATCATATGAATGTCCAACTTACCCAGTCATATGCTTTGGAGAGGTCCAATTTTAGGGAAAAAGCATATTGTTTGTCTTTTTTAATCGAGCGAATAGCCTCCTATGCGAGGGATACAACATCATGAATTTGTTTATTGAATAATAACCCAAATTGTTCCTCTGAAATGATTTCAATTAGAATGGGTTTCATCCTTTGTGCAATCATTTTTTATATTATTTTACACACCATATTACAACATGAAATATATTTGAAATCCTTGAAAGTCGTTGCCTTTTTCTTCTTCTAAATCAGTGTGAGAAAGGTTGAATTGATATCCCCTCGAACCTTTCCAGTACATTGAGATTCTCAAATAACCTTTAGGAGATCAATCTTTACTAATTCATAGAATCCCATAAAAAATTCCACCATAAAACCATGGTAATGCCTTAACTAGCAATCCATATTTATTAATAATATGGCTTATATACATCGAAGGCGTATATCAACCATGGTCACACATTTAAAAGTGGTTGATATACACATTCAACGTATATAATCCATATTATTAATATATATGTCTTTCTAGTTGACGGACAGCATGTGGGGAAGGAATGGTGTATTATTATTATTATTATTATTATTATTATTATTATTATTATTTAAAAAAAAATTTAAAAAAATTATAAATGGAAACATAGAAATAATTAATATAAATAAAGAAATAATGATAATAATAATATAAGTTCAAACCAACTTTTGGCATGGTTGACTTTAATCCATTCTTAATGTTAAACCAAGTTAGACTTTGAACCATGGTTGAACATTATTTAGGAACAGTGAAATTTAGTGCATCATAGTTGACATAGACAATGGTTGATGTTGACCATGGTTGACATAACTAGGAGAAGATGAACGACCATTATTTGACCATATTAAGAAACCACATACACAATTTATAAAAGTGGTTGAGTGACTTTAATCCATGGTTGACTTCAATACATAGTTGACTTTCAAGCAAGGTTGAATTCAATCCATAGTTGATTTTTAAGGAGTTGATTTTTAAGGAAGGTTGACTTTGAATGATGGTCGACTTCAATTCATAGTTTACTTTAGACCATAGTTGACTTTAAAACAACGATGACTTTGAACCATGGTTGACTTCAATGCATAGAAAATGATAGTTCATGGTTGACTTCACTCCAAGATTGACTTCAATCTAAGGTTGAATTCAAACCATGGTTGTCTTCAGACCAAGGTTAGCTTCAATCCAATGTAGTCTTTTATTAATGGTTTACTTTAATCCAAAGTTGAATTCAATCAAAGGTTTTCTTCAATTCATGGTTGAATTCAATCCAAGGTGTCTTCAATCCAATGGTTAACATCAATCCATTAATAATATTAATAATAATGACTTTAATCCATGGTTGACTTCAATCTAAGGTTGACTTCAATCCAAGATTGAATTAAAATCTAAGGATTACTTTAATCCAAGGTTGAATTTAATAGTAACTTCAATTCCAGGTCAACTCTATTCCATGGATGACTTCAATAAAAGGTCACCTTAAATCCATTGTTGACTTCAGTACATGGTCGACTTCAACATTCACTGGAATCAAAGGTTCATTTCAATCCATGGCCACCTTCAATCCAGGGTTGACTTCAATCAATGGTCAACTTCAATCCAATGTTGAATTCAATCGATAATTGACTTCAATCAAAGGTGACTTCAATCCAAGGGTGATTTCAATATATTGTTTCCTTTTGAGTAGGGTTGATCTCAATTTATAGTTAACTTTTAGGAAATGTCGACTTCAATCAAGGGTTGGCATCAATCCATAGGTGGCTTCAATATTATGTACACTTTAATCCATGGTTGACTTAAATTCAAGGTTGACTTCAATCCATGGTTAACTTCACTCCATAGTGTTATTCTTTGAGAAAATATGAATATAATTAAACTTTAAAACTTTAATTAACAATTATAGTGCAAATATATCTCATCAATAATCCAAAGACATAAATAAATCAAGCCATAGAACAAATTATGTACCCTAGGAAAACCCTCCACTAATTCAGAGGATTAAAAATGCAACAAACAATATTAGGGTATGATTGATAATTGACAGATAATGATTACACCACAATATCAGATTGCTTAATCAGAGAGCACAAGATAGGAGAGATCAAATAGAACATTGTACTAGTCTTTCCAAGTGCATAACACTTTAATAACAAGCTAGAAACCAACATATAATGAATGTAGCTAATGGTTTCATGCTTCAGTGACTTGTAAACACTATGAACATTGTTACATCTTCAACCTTGTGCCCCCATAAACTTGGTGCTAAGTTGTCACTTCATAATTATTTCCCACATTGACGCATATGCCCCCTCCATTAATTCACTAAATTTAATTGTCTCTAACTGAGTTGTTAACTGATTGAACTAAACTGAACTAAATGGAACTACTTGTAACTGAATGGAACTGAATGTAACTAAACAAAACTAAATGTAACTCAACATAAATTAATGTAACTGAATAGAACTAGTGCTTCTCCATTAGTGTCATCTTCAAGAACCACTTTGCATAAATTGAGTTAATTCCTTAATTGAATGAAACTTGTTTATCACAACTAAGACTCAACTGATGTCTTATTAATTCGAGTTCACTTGGAGGCATGCATGGGAAATTCGAATTCTCTCTCTATCTGTGTGCTCATATTAATTACCTCTACATGGTCCATATGTGTTTCATTAATCAATCATATATATCATATCATAATCATAAGAATTATTCCGAACCTATGATCATATGTATTACCTAGGGTAATATAGTCATATGATGTTGATGTTTGTCCTACCTTCAACCCAAGTTCAGTCCCTTCCCTTGCATGCAACAAATCCCAAGATATCATCCCGATAGAGAAAGGCTCAGTCGATGGCACCTGCGATGCAGATGTTGTCTCACCCGAGATATCTTTCAATTTGGTAACTTTCAGAACCAGGTTTTCTCAGTTGGGTGGGGGAATTTCACATCCCTTGGTATTCTACCAAGGTGCTCGATGAAGACTGGTGGGTGGGGTCTTGATACTTACTATACATAGTTAGTCTATGATATGACCTGTCCTTTTGCATGCATTATAAAAACAAACCCAATACATTCACAAAATCCATGTGGAAAATACATATAAGCTCGGTCGTAAGAAAATACACAAACATGCATTCACAATAACATATGTATATTAATTAAGTACGTTCATCATTCACACATTTAACACAAAATATAATGTGGAAACCCATCAGGGAAAAACCACAAAGGTGCTCTTCATCCGGCATGACAATTATATGGCACCTTTGGTCTGCACACTAAGTTGCAAAATTTGTTCTAGATCTTTCTTTCTTATCTATACATAATTATTTATCCTCTCATGCTCTCTGATATTCTATTCACTACTCTCCTTCTTATATATTTTGATGATCTGTACACAGTATGGATCAACTCAACTTTCTTCTACACTCCTGTGCACTCAGTTGTAAGTTCTTCAACTCTTCTCTACAGCTCAACAACTCAACAGGATAACAACAATACAAATCAGAATATCACTAAATGACCAGACACTACTAAGACTAACATCAATAGAATTTATGGAGGCTAACCCACATACATCTTGGGTTCCTCCCTTTATAGGTTCCTACATGTCGCTTTCAGTCAACTTCATATAGTTAGTAGACAGGTTGTCTTTCCTATTCTATTGACACATGATAGTAGGCACTAACGACCTGACTACAAAGATGATTTCATATGTGTGGATCCTGCTGAATCTAGCTGAATTTGTACCCATGATATTTCTGAGCTATCATTTTCTAACCATTGTGCCACTGCACGTCTTCTGACATGGTTAACTCCGTCGCATCCTTACTTGTTGCATCCTTTCCTTCTGTTGCAAACTTTTTTATTTCATGAATTCTCTTTTTCTTATGCTCTTATATCTTTCTTCTTTTTTTCCTCTTCTGTCACATCTTCCTTTCTTACTAATTCTTCTTTCTTATCCTTCCTTCCTTCCTTCCTTGGTTGCTTCAGTCTTAACTCCTTTTACTTCTTGTGACCTGGATCTTTTCTTAGGAAAATTTCTAACTCAATTATACCTATATTTCCCTACGACCAACATGCCCCCAACACTCACATGTGACTTGTTCTGATCCATTCAAATCTATTCCTCCATTTCCTTACTTGTGCCAACTTGACCTTGAATATATTGCAATATTTACAACACTTTCTCTGCTTCTTGCCGCACATCTTCCTTTGTTTTCTGCATATTCTCCACAAGGTCAAAACGGAGGCGTTCCAACGCTATGAACCTTGTTTCTTCTATTGCCCATTGTAATCTCTATTGTATAAGATGAATAATTCCTATAACTTTTTCAACTTCCTCTTGCAATTATTCAACCTTATCTTATCATTGTTGTTGTTGCATGTGCAACACCATTACTTGCTGTACGATTTCTTCATTTATGTTGCCTTAGCCATCTTCTGTGCTAAGGGTAACTGATTCAACTCGTTCTTTAGCAGAGTTACTTATGTATCAGCTGTGTGCATCTCCTCTGCAAATATCTCGAGTTATGTGTCTTCCATCAAATCATCCCAAGCCTGAGAGACTTAGTCAACAACTTTAGCACATAGTGCCTCTGCCTCTTCTATATTCTTCGTAGCTTCTGGTGCTAATTTTTTTTCTTTATTATATCGAATAAAATTACTGTTTCAGATCAGTAGGATGGACAAGATCGAAAATCCCATCAACATCACCAATTCTCATATATGAAGATAGGATCCAAAATGCGTGATGAGGCATCTATCCTTTTCCACTTCCTTATCACAGGAATACCATGATGCTCAACTTATTCTTCATCGGCAATGAAATTTGGCATGGTATCATCTTCTATTTTCTAGTAATGGTAAAATCTGCCATCTCATCGACATCTTCTTCTTCTTCGACGATGAAATATTCCATCTCATCGACATTTTACTTTGGTTGTCAGAATTTTCCATTTCATCTTCTTCATTAAAACATCATACCCACTATGTCTTGAGTGTTGACATTATCCTATGGACATGGGTTCACTTCGCAGATATTTCGACACCAATTGACTCAAACTCCCTAAACATCAACCTTGACATGTTTTACCTTATCCAACAACACTTGTGAAAAAGATGCAGTCTCACCCGATATGTCTAAGGGGGGGCTGCATGAACCAAGTTTATGTGGAGGGAAGAGGAATTTCACACTATCAGTTATTCTATCGTAATAATGACCAGAAATCTAGGGTTACTCTCATACCATTATCCATATCGACATATCATTATAGGCTACACTCGTACCTACTTAGGTCAACTCAGGCATGTAATCATCATAATTAACATTTAGATTAATAAAGATATCAACATATAGAAACCCAATAAACCCTGCAAGATTCTGCATCATTCAGATTAAACTATGAAAACACAAAGGTCACATCATAATAGGCTTCGAATGATTCACCATTTAATTTATCACGCAACATTATAGACAATAAACAAAATTATGTCACCAACAGAGTCTTCATATCATTAATCCCATAAATACATCGCAAAAATATAGAACATCCCTTGGTCGATTAGCCTTAGACCAGAAAATACATTCGTTCCTCTGAACTAGATCAGATCTCTACATCATGATATCCAAGATTACATTTCTAACTCTACTTATAGGCTTACTAAGTCATTACAAAATGGTCCACTTGACCAATATCCTAACTAATTTGACCAAAACTCCCTAAATTGTTGGTTTCTCCTTTTGTGGAAGGAGTTGGCTTTGTGCACCCTAACCCCTTTCCAACAGACCCCCAACACAAACTTGTGGCTCATCCTTGAGCCACTTCAACTATAAATCATTGGTTCATTCAACTTTGTCTTAAATTTTTCATATCTAATTTTGATTTGATTGATGGCTTCCTTGACCTTCGCTCAGATTGTTGCGCACTGCTCCACTTCCTATTATGTTGGGTGCTCCTCATTCATCTATTACATTGTGGTTAATATTTCCTTGGTCATCGCAATTTCCTCCATGGATTTTAATTCCAATTTCTCTTCGACACCCTACAGTTTATCCATTTGTGTTGACCTCCTCGGTTGCCTTATACATGCCTTACTGACGCGCTGCTGCAACTCTTTGAGATTCGATGCCTTGGTCACCTATACAAGTGGGGGCATCATTTTCATTGATCCCAATAGTGTTTTCAATTGCCCCTCTACTTCACTAAGTTGTGCCTACAAATGGTGCAACTTCTCATCTTGCACCAAACTCTACCAAAACCATGTGATTTCCTCTATAATCGGTTGGATTGTCTTTTCACTCTCCACAATTTAAGTTGTGGTATATTTAATTGCTCATCTTCATTCTATGATATTTTTTAGTGGTGTGCTAGGTACTGCTCAAGCCTGCAAATCCTCATTTTATTTCCTCGGTTCGGTGATGATTCTCCCCAGTCGCAACACTTTTTCTTTCACAAACATTTATGGAATAATGTCTAGGATCTCTTTGTAGGCCATTGAGTCCGCCCTCTCAAGTATTTTCCTGTCCTAAAATGTTGTTCATTTCTCTACTATGATTGCATCCTTTTCCAACTTTAGTTGATGAAGGTCCACTTCAACGCTCTCTACTTGTTGTTCTGATCGAACCAATTGATCATGAACTGTCGGCTCACTGACTCTTATTTCCTCTCTTGCTGTGAGTTGTACTCATATCAACATGTGCATTGGGAGTTCATTGAGGTCAAATCCGATCAAGTTGAATCCTTTCAGTCTAGCATCGTTGTCCTTGTTGCCTATTATTATTGCTTGTGGTAAAATTTGTACCATTCACACTTTCTTTCCCATGTGCACCTCGGTTTCTATTTGTAGGGCACCGTATTGTGGTATATTTCTCTCCAGTACTACATTTTTTAGTGTTTGTAGCAACCCCGTCATTTGAATGAAATATCTTGTGGCGTGTTGCATTACCTTTGTTTGGTTTTCATTGGTCGTCATAGTGTTTGCAGCCAATACTTTTCTTACTTGGTTGTCAGAGAGCCTTGTGGTGTTAATCCTGTCGCCTTGCTCGAATCGATGCTTTGTTCATGCCTCTTATTGTTGTTTGTCCAACTCTGAGTCTATTGGAGTTGCAGACGATGCCTATCCTAAATCCTCCTCTGACTCTTTTGGTTTATCCTGCTCAATCGGAATTTCTAGCGGTGGTCCATTTTTTGGGTCTGAAAGATCCTCTGTACTTACTAAAACTTTCCATTCTAGTGGCTACTCGTCGATGATGGCATCTTGATATTCGTCAATTTTATTGTATTGTTTCATTAGCCATTGTTGGTCTGCATCTTCTCGTTCCTAAATGTGTATGGCATGCATTCCTATTGTGAATTGCGCGAACTTGTGGTACTTCTTCCTAGCTGCATCTATGAGTCATGGTATCTTCACACCTTCATCTCGCAATGCATCCAAATATAGGTAAAATTGGATATTATTCTTGGTTTTCCTTCCCTTGTTATTGAGTGCCCATAGGTTCTTATATTGTGCCCCTCTACAAATGTTGATCGCTCCAACCTCAATTCTCTAATAGTATGTTGGTTCCATCTAACCAACCAGTGTGATGTGTATCAACAACTAAGAGTAAGTGAATGGTTTTTCCACCTCCTGTGCCAATACAACATCCTCCATCAGCTCGTTCAACAAAAATAAGGACAAATTCATCTGAACGCTCGTTGCGCACTGCTTTGCGCAGTCGATAACCCCTTATGTGCACTGATTTTGTTTTTTATTCCACACGACCTTTACTACCAGCAACTTTGTTTCAATTTTTTCTACCTAGTCGTTTAGAGTATCAATGACGTACCTTTGTTTATCTTATATGACGCCATACTTCTTCCTCAGCCTCACAGCCAACTTCTTACCGTTGTCCTTCCCTCTAAAGTATTTGGATGAGTTGAACCCTGCTTTGGGTAAGCTGGTGATTTGTGATATCAAATCGACCATTATTGGTACCTTTTTCTTGAACCATAGGTACCCAGCCTAAAAACATTCTAATAATTGTTTTACGCATGCATTAAGATCTAGGGATCACCCAAAGTGTAGCATGTGGATAATCGAAAGCAGCCCAAACCATTGTAGTACCAGTGCCCATTATTTTTATTCTCTGGTGATTGGTCCCCTGTCCCCATGTGTTATCTCCTCATATGTGCCCTCTATGCATTATGGGTATGACATAATTTCATGGTCGCTATATTGCAATTTCTGCAACTTTGGAACGATGTCCATCGTCACATGGACTCCTTTAGGGGTCACCGACATCTTAATAGAATTTTTTTTTTAATTCATGCATACTGCTGGTGTGTCGGCCTTCTGTAATGATACATACCCTGAGATATCATCTACCATCATCTCTTTCTTCCTTGTGTATTCATCCATTGTCGTAGATGATGGTTCAACTTTTGCCTCTACTTCCCTTGTTGAAATTTGATTTATCTTTGTCCTTCAGTATGAAGTGATTAGGAAATTCCCACTCCTTTTATTCCTAACCGTTCACACTTATACCGTTCCAATTTCTATGTTTTCTTCCTTGATCGTTGCTCTTTCTCTTGGTAACCCTTTCATACTAGTACTCGAGATCAACTGTGTCGCGGTGTCTTCACTAATTCTATTCAATCTTACGCTTCACTTTTATCTTATACTTATCTTTGCTCTGATTCATCTTCTCAAACCACACAATGGGTCTAACCATGCCCCTTGGCCCATTTTTATAGCCTTCGATATTTTTGTGCGAAATATTTGGACTGTCATTGCTAAATCCCTCAGATATTGACTAAATCATGTGTCGATTCTGCAAATCTAACTGCCAAATCAGTTAATAAATGCGTGTCTTTTCCACTTGTGTCATTTCTCTTTTGGTGTAATTGTTACATTTATTGTGTGATTTGACCATTGCACACCTCGTTCGATGTTGCCAAGCATCAAAATTGGTTGTGATTCACCTTTTCTTATTCTTCTATTATCTTTTGGCAAACTTCCCTTCTAAACATTTCCATTTTTTTTTTTTGTTAGCATTGATGCTGTATCTGGCTATCCTAATAAGGATTTAGCCAAATTCCATTCAGTATTTTTGGTAACAATAATCCATCTAACTATTGCAATTGTACCATGCCTCCATCGGTGATGAAATGAATTACGTAGGGACCTAACCAATGCATCTGTAACTTATGTGGTTTCTTCGCTAACTTGTGGTTGTAGAGGAGAACCATATCTCCATGCAGGAAGTGCTTCACCTTTACATGGTGATCATGCCATGCCTTCAATCATTCCTTCTCTAATTCCTAGTGAAATCCTGCAATGAAACGATCTTCTTCAAGATATAACAGCTGCGCCAACCTTTCCTTAATCACGCCTTTGTCACTGATGCCTATTGTTGCTGCAATGCACAAGATAGGAATGATATATTCCATGGGAATCACTACTTCTTGTTTGTAAACTAACTTAAATGGCATATTTCATGTCAATCCTTTACACGTCGTCTTGTAGGCCCACATTATCGCAGGGATTTTTAGATCCCAATTGTCATGATTTGTGTTGCATACCTTCGTCAACTCATTTTCCAATACCTTGTTGAACATCTGGACCGCTCCATTTGCTTGTGGGTGATATGAAGTCATTTTCTTGTGCTGAATATGAAATTCCTTATTCATCGCTCTAATTGTTTGGTTGACAAAGTGAGCCCCTGGTGGCTCATTCGTATCTTGTGACATCCAAATCTAGTAACCACATTGTTGAATAGGAACCTCACTGTTGTTACAAATGTACAATCCTTTATTGGTGTTGCTTCAGCCCATCGCATTGATGTTATATCTTGCACCCGTTCATTTCCTTAGAGGATTGATGGGTCCTAAAAATTGCACTTCCCATTTATCAAATGGTTGTAGTGCTATCTGAGGTACTAATGACATCTCATCTCTCTACGATGGTTTTCCCGTCCTTTAGCACACGTCGCAGCTTTTAGCATAGTCTGCAACATCTTCATGCATTATCGGCCACCATAAGCCAGCTCCAAGTATCTTCCTATGGGTTGCGCAACCTCCATAGTGTCCTCTTGTAATCACGCCATGTGCCTCTACCAATACTCTTTCCTGCTCATTTGGAAGAACACATCGACGCAGAATTTCATCTGGCCCCATCTTGTATAGTTGTCCTGCAATTAGTTGGAAGTCAGTGGCTCTAAAAACCAATTGCTTATTCTGAATTGTGGTGAAATCCTCGAGGGCTTTTCCTTTCACCAAAAATTAAATATTTTGTTCATAATGGTCATTGACCATCCTGACTCTAAACAACCATGCATCAGAAAATCCATCCTCAATGTTGCTCGGTTCTTCTCCTGTCTCGATCCTTGATAGGTGATTGGGTCCTGCATTCAATCGTTCTAGTTTCACAATGATATTGAAATCAAACTCTTGGAATAGTAGAAACCATCGACAGATATTCCCCCCCAACACAGTCTTATTGACTAGGTACTTCAATGTTGAGTTATCCGTAAACATTTTGAAATGTCCTCCAAATAGGTAGTGGAAGAATTTTTCTAATGCACACATCGTCACCAATCCTTCTATTTCAATTGTCGTGTAGTTTCTTTATGCCATAGAAAACTATCGACTTGCAAATGCAATCAGGTGGTTGATTGCTCCTTCCTCTGGTTGAGCCAAGATTACCCCTAATGTGACTGACGAAGCATCGACATGAACATGGAACTCTTATTCCAATATGGAAAACCCAGTATCGGTGTTGCAACCAAATTTTTCTTAAGAGTCTCAAGGCTTCTCTAGAACTCGTCATTCCATTCAAACTTCACATCTTTCTTCAATAACCTCTGCATTGGCGCAATGATCGTTGTGTATCCTCTTATGAACTTTCGGTAGTACCCTGTGTAGCCCAGTGTTTCCCTTTGTTGTTTTACTATCATGGGTGTTATTAAGTCGATGATTACCACAATCTTGGTAGGATATACCAACATGCCATCCTTACATACAATGTGTCCCAATAAAATCCCAAATGGAGCGCAAATACACACTTCTTCATATTTAATGAAATATGATGTTGTCGAGACCTTTCTAGCATCAACCGAAGATTCATAGTGTGATATTTTACCAAGCCATATATGGTCCAATCATCCATGTAGGCTTATAGAAATTTATGAATGTAGTCCTTGAATGCAGCAACAACTATCCCTGAAAAATCATAGACTCTGTTATGAAAGCAAAAATGGAATCATCGTGTACTGAAAACATCCCCACTCTGTTATGAAAGTGGTTTTGTGTCTATCCTGCTTTGTAATATTTATCTAATGATAGCCTAAAAAATTGTCTATAAATGAATAGATTTCTTGTCCTCCAATTCCTTCCAGTACTTTTTCATTAAATGGTGTTGGGAGTGCATCATGAAGACTTGTGTCATTTAGCTTCCTTAAATCGACACAGATCTTGATTTCCCTTGTCCTCTTGTCCTGAACCACCATTAGACTGATCCATTCTGACTCTCCAGTAGGTTCTATAATGCGAGCATCTATCATTCATTCTAATTCTTCTTTAATTCAGTCTTCGTACCTTGGATTCAACCTGTATGGTCGTTTCTTGAATGGTTTTGCATCAAGTTTAAGCGGAATCTTCATTTCACCGAAATCACCTAAAATACCTTTCATATCAGAGAAATTAGTTGGGAATAAGTCTTGAAATTGATGTAGTAGATCAATGATTTTCCCCATTTTTGAATCGTTCCAGTAATCTCCAATGCTAGAAAACTTCGGGTCCTCTATTGTCCCAATATTGACCTTTTTTAGTTTTGGAGGTAGCTTGAATTCATCGCCCAAAAAAATTAGTGCTACAATTTTAGAGCTTCCCTTCAATTCTGGAATGTCGACAAATATCATATTGTCTTTGTCATTGGGTTCTCCTGATACATTGTAACATATAATCATCATATGTGGTGTCATCGTTCACCGTGGTTCTGTTGGTAACTCAGTCGAAACTATTTCCAACAATTTGGCATGGATGTCCTGTAGTGAATTATGGATGAATGGATTGTCATTCACAAAACTGAAAGTATGACTAAAGTTTACAATCAACTCTTCCCATGTTGTAGTTTCCCTTCGCAATTCTGCAAAAACATACCATCGTCGTGGTATTTCATCTAGTGTATGAACAAACGTGTGGACCCATTCTTCCTTTGGTATTAGTACCCATGCAGTTTAGCATGCAACTAGATGATCATTGGGATTGTTACTTCAATCATATTTCTTCCCTTAGTATGATTCGTCTTATCTGAATTGAAATTTTATTAGTCATTGAAATCCTTTCCATTCTGCCATCAAGGCCTTGTGTGTGTCCCACCATTTTACCGAAGTAGCCTTCAGTGCTTATTCCAACGCCAACAAGCTTTGAGGCTCTGATACTTTGTCTTTGAATTTGAATTCGCTAATAAAAATTGTCAAATTAGGTATTCCTTTGTACGTCGAAAACTTGATGAATTTCTTCGCTACCCACTACAGCAACTGAGTGATTCATCCACATTTCCTTATCGATACTTCATGTAACTTGTTCTATCAATTCTCTACCACATTGTCAGAATTCGATGATGTAGAGCTATTACTTTGCCATCTGAGCTCTCCATCCGTAGTGGGATTGATGTAATCTTCA
This sequence comes from Pseudotsuga menziesii, assembly GCA_001517045.1. NCBI lineage: Eukaryota > Viridiplantae > Streptophyta > Pinopsida > Pinales > Pinaceae > Pseudotsuga > Pseudotsuga menziesii. The sequence goes on along the minus strand of LPNX010488610.1, from coordinate 17,714 downwards.
GAAATATTATAAGCATTATCGAATCCTCCTGCAAATTCATCTTTTATTGGTTTGACATATCTTTTCCATTCCAGGGGATCCAATGGGGAAATGATATGCATGTCACGATCCTTAAAGTTCATTACCCTTTTCATGAAATTGATAACCACCAAATTTTTGTTTGCCCAACCAAATCCTAACAACGCAGGGTATGAGCTGATCTCATCAAATATTTCGATAACATTGAATTCTTTGTATGTATTCAATCCTTCCAATTCGACAGGTAGATGAGGTACTCTATCAATTGGAGACACCTTGGCCTGATTTGTCAGTCGCAGCTATATAGGGGACCAAACTAAATACAGTTTTCCCATCATTTTCCATGCTTGCTTTGTTAGGATATTTACATTCGATCCTAAATACAAGATGACAGAATCCACATCATAGTCACCCATCTAGACATTCATCCTCATTTCCATTCCCGTTTTATTCTTGTGTAATGAATTCACTGGGTGGTCATGTCGTCCTTCCTCGTATCGATACAACAATATTTATATCTCTGCTAGTGCATCTGGATCTTTTTCTAATGTCACACAACTCTCTAGAAAACTTTTCAAAGTACTAACCTTTCTTGAATATCTCAACAACTTGGTTGAATTGAAGACTTGTGGCATATCATAGACCGGTAACTTACCAGTGTCCTTGTTCAGCATGTCTCTTGTCTCGAAGAAGGTTTATTTCTTACTGTTTGCCTCAAATTGCACCTTCTTTGAATCCATCAGTTGGATATTTACCATTGGTTCATCAACTCCTGTCGTATCTCCTCCTCGGGTTACTACTCCATCCTACGTTGGTTGAGTTCTTGGTTCAATTGATATCTTCCTTATATTCAGTCCTGGATTTTGGTTCTGAGTTGCGTTATGATTCTGTTGCAGTTGCGGAGCATTATTTGCTTTCCACTTCCTAATCAACTGTGGGAATTCCATAACAGTATGATCTGCAACACTGCAATAGGTACACTAATCATGTTCCAATGCTACGTAATTAAACATTTTACTAGTCCATGACCTTGTCCCATAGCTCCTCCATAAGCAAATCCTCCATTTCCACCTCCTCAGAATCCTCCTTATTTTTGGTATGTTTGTTGGTTATATTGTAGTTGGTTGAATTGTTGTTGCTACTGATTTAACTGTGGTTGAGTATACTACAGTTGCGGCTAGTTGTACTGTAGCTAACTATATTATGGTTGCAGATCGTTATACTGCACCTCTGGATGTGGTTGCGGTCTTTCCACTGGTCGTTGCTCCTCTCCATTCATAAAATATGTATCCATAGTCCTTTCTTGGAGAAAATCATACACTCTATAGTACTTTTCTTTGTGTCCAACCGATCAACAAAATTTGCAGAAAAGGTTCATTGGTTTCGACACAACCTTCTAAAGGTATACACATTCCTTGGACCGATGTCATCTAGTTCGAAAAATCCGGCACCATGGAAATCCTTCTTAACTCATTGGGTTCGAAGCTCCAACCTATAAATATTCATGAAAGTTTGGGCATTGATCCTTGTGATGTCCCTCAAATCGACATCAACTGCACCATACCTATTCGTGAACTTCTTTTCCCTTCTTAACATCTTGAAATTGAATAGTGAGTCCTGCCAATTCTTACTAGATTTGACTCATGCCAATCCTTGTTTCTCCAACTAGTGAAGCTTCCAATTTCATCATGATTTCCAGAGCTTTTTCCCTAGATGCAATATTCTATTGCATCAAGAACATCCGTATGTGTAGTACAAAAGTTGCAATAGATCATTCTTTATGTTACACATCACTCATTCCAAAACTTCGTAAGAGACCACACTCTTCCAAAACTTCCATCATATTCTCATCATAACTTCCATCCATCTACCCCATATCATTCCATCCAACCCCTCACTTTCGTAGTAACCCTAGCGTCCGCACACAAGGGATTTACTCGTTGGAATTAATTCTTAGTATTCATTTTTCGCATATGAGAATATTAATACATAGTTGCAATGACACTAGAAATATTCCTCTCGGTCCATTAAAGAATTATCTTTTGCATCGCTATAGTATTTAACTATGTCGACAACAGACTCAGTAATGTATGCTTCTAGGATGTTGTATATCCACACATCGAGAGTCCTTAACGCTTTGTTGTTCACTCTTCACGACTACTGAATTAGTTATGGGGCACATCGATTAGGTTCGCCTCCTTGGAAATTATTCTTCTGGAAATTAAGTTGCGTCAACAACTCATACAGTATAATCGAAAATAGAGAAAATAATATCTTGTGAATATCCAAGTAGATATACCTTCCCAACCAATCATATTTCATCAACCTCATGCTATGGTTTTCTTCTACCATAAATTCTCGGGCCTTCTTATCGAACCAATCTTAGATTTTCTCCTTCATTGGATGCCACAACATGTCCTCTTATTCTTCACACTATAGTCCCATAAACAAAACCATTTGTTAACACTATCCCATCAATAGGGGTTCACTTTGTAAATATGTCGACACCCATTGACTCAAAATCCCTAAACATCGGTTCGGACAGGTTTTACCCTATCCAGCAACACCTGTGAAGCAGATGCAGTCTCACCCGATATGTCTGAGGGAGGGCTGTAGGAACATTGTTTCCACAGAGGGAAGATGGATTTCACACTATCGTTTATTCTATCACAAGATTGACCAAAAATATTGGCCATATTGGAATATTGGCCACATGATCCATCACGTGGATCACCTTTCTGACTCGTCATATGGAAACTGCCATGGAATCTTCCACTTTCCTCTATGATATCATTATAATCATGACCGAAGTGAATTAAAAGAACACCATCAAATTCTTGCAATTTTTTCAATTTAATGCACTCCAGTTGTCCTATTAGAAATTATTGGAATCCAACTATCATTTTTACAACGTCTCTATTTCTTGTGATAGTGTCGCGCTCCTTGTGACCTATTTTCTTCCCTTCACCAGATATTTCCTTTCCACAGTGCCACACTCCTTACAACTTGTTTACTCTTTTCACAAATATTCTTTTCTTTCAATAGAGTGTGTCTTCGCCCTGAATTTTTGGTCTGCACCAGACACCGAGTCTGCGAGACGTAATATTTTCTTGCGGCAGACTAGAATTCTATGAACAAATATCAATATAAATTTTTTTTCGGTCCTTTCTATGAGACCAAGTTACAACTATCATGGTACGGCTTCAATCAAATTCCATTCACCAGCCCTCAGACTTTTGTCTCATCCAAATTTTGCAATTTTACTGCTCCTCCATCAGTGATCTTCATGACAATATACAATCCTAACCAATGTGTTTGCAACTTCCCTAGATGCTTGAGAAATTTCCTTTCATACATAAGAACAAGTCCTCTAACCTCAAATTTCTTTCTCTTAATGTGTCAATCATGCCAGTATTTTTGTCTTTGTTTTTCCATACTTTGATGAAATCCTGCTACAAAACATTCTTCCTCTAGTTGCAAAAGTTGTGACAATCTTTCTTCCGCAACATTGAGATTCGTCATCTTTGTGATTGCACCAATCCTTAATCTTGGGACAATATACTCCATAGAAATCACAACTTCCTATCGATATACAAATCCAAATGGGGTTTGGCCTGTAAATTTCTTACAAGTCATGTGATATGCCCATAATACCGCTGAAATTTTCTAATCCCAGTCATATATTTGAACATTTAAAACTTGTGTCAACACATTCTCCATAATTTTGATAAAGGCTTCGAAAAATCCATTAGCTTAAGGGTGATTAGATGTTTTCCTTCTATGCTAAATCTGGAATTCCTCCATGAGGTTTGCAATCAATTGGTTGACAAAGTGTGTACCTTGGTCACTTATTAAAATATTTGGACATCCAAATCGTGTCATGACGTTCTCACATAAAAACTTCACAGCATTCACAACAGTACAATCCTTTATTGGCGTTTCTTTGGCCCATCTAGTTAAGTAATCAATTACAGTAATAACATAGCATGCACCAATGCATTTTCCTGTCAGACTAATGGGACATACGAATTCCATAGACCATTTATTGAATGCCTGTAAATTTATTTGAGGTGCTAATGGTATTTCATCCTGCTATGATGGATTTCTAATAATTTAACAAACATCACAGTTGCGACAATAATCTTGGGCATCTGCATGCATGGTAGGACACCATAATACTGCATGCATGGTAGGCCACCATAATCCTGCATGCATGGTAAGCCACCATAATCATCGCTCGTGCTCCAAAACACAGCAACGAAGAATCTCATTAAGCCCATTTTATACAATTGTCCAACAATCAGCTGGAAATCCACAACTCATGTAACCAACTATTTCTTCTACACCAGGGTGAACTCATCTAGCATATAACCTGTACTAAAAAATTGTATCATATCTCTATATTAATCATCAAAAATGGTTATGGAAAATAGTTGCGCATAAGGGATATTATCATCCAGGTTAGTAGTCTCTTCACCACTTTCTATCCTTGAAATATGGTATGGTCCCAAATTCAATCGATTGTGTTTAACAATTATCTCAAAATCAAATTCCTGGAAGAGGAGAAGCCACCAGCAGATATCCCCCCCCAACACTGGCTTATTAACAAGTTATTTCAATGTATAATCGTTAGTATACATATTAAAATGTCCACCTAATGAATAATATCTGAATTTCTGCAGTGCTTATACCATTGCTAAACACTCTATTTTTGTCGTGGTATAACTTTTTCTCTATAGTAGACAACTTCCTTCTAGCGAAGGAAATGGGATGATCGATCAATCCTTCATTAGGATGCGTCAATACCACGTCAAGCATGACAGATGACACATCAACTTGAACATGAAACTCCTTTTTTCAGTCTGTAAATAGAATTATTGGCGTAGTAGCCCTCTTGTTTTTCAACATGTCCAAACTCTCTTGACATCTCTATGTCCATTGAAACTTAACATCTTTTTTCAAAATCTTTTCGTTTGGAACAAACACCTCCACATATCCTTTAATAAATTTTCTGTAGTATTTGGTGTGTCCCAGTGTTGGTCTCAACTATTTGAATATAGTAGGTGGTGGTAGATCGAGAATGATCACAATTTTGTCCAAATCGACCAAAATTCAATCGGGACATACCACATGACCTAACAGAACTCCAAATGGGGTGCAAAAGATACATTTTCTCAAATTCAACCAAATTTGATACTAGAGATAGCAATCCAGCATCATTCTAAGGATCTCCATATGGCTTTTTATAAGCCAAGTACTGTCCAATCATCAAAGTAGACTTCAATAAATTTATGTATAAAATATTTAAAGGCAACTACAACAATTCTAGAAAAAATCACAGGAGCATTCTTAAGTCCAAAGGGAATTACCATATACTCCCCACTATGTCACAAAGTTAGTCTTGTGTCAGTATTCCTTTGCAATATTGATCTAATGGTATCCAAAAATCCCATCAGTGAACGAATACATTTCCTATCCTCTGAAACTCTCTAGTACTTAATATGTAAATGGGTCATGTAAGCAAGCATCATTCAATATTCCCAGGTCAACAGAAATTCTTACTTTTCTTGAGGTCTTCGTGTCCTGGACTACTATTGGACTAATCCATTTCGATTCTTCAACAGGTTCTATAACACCTACCTCCAACATTCGGTCTAATTCATCCTTACCCTTTTCTTTGTATCATGGATTCAAATGGTAGGGTCATTTCTTAACCAGTTTTGTGTTGGGATTTAAAGGTGCTTTCATTTCACCGAGATCTCTAATTATTCCCTTCATCTCTAAAAATATGGTAGGGAACATATCCTAGAACTCATGCAATAACTCAGTGATCTTCCCTACAGTTTCTTCATCCCAATAATCTTCAATATTGGAGAACTTTGGATTGTCATTTGAACCAATATTAACTTTCTTAATTTTAAGTGGACTTAGGAATTGGTCACTAGAAATACCAAAACCCTCCACTGAGCACATACCTTCTTACTCGGTTATATTCATGTCAAGCAAGTCATAATAATTTAGTTCTCTCATCACATTGTCGCACTCCATCCAATGGTTGATTGGTGTGCTGCATTGATGGAAATTTGTCGTTGTGATAGGGATTTCCTCAAATATATTCTCTTTGATTACTTATAAGGAAGCATCAATTGTTGGGTGATCATCTGCAAACTTGAAGGTATGTGTGAAACTAGTGGCTATCTCTTCAAACTCAATAGTTCCTCGTCGCATTTCAACAGATGTATACCAATTCCTTGGTACCATGTCTAGTGTATGTTTGACGTTATGAACCCATTCTTGTCATAGATAGTCCTGCCATGTGTTTCGACAATGCTCAATATGTTCAATAGGATTTGACAATCCTGTATACTTACGATTAGTATAACTGATCTCTTATCCAAATATAATCTCCAACAAACTTCTACATTGCGTTCATTCAGATATAGATTTTTTATGTGTACCCCATCTTCTAGAGGGCATATCTTTCAGCACAAATTCCAAGTCGAACAATCGTTGCGATTGTGTAACTTTTTTTTCAAATTCTTCTAGAAAATATGCAAGGTTCATTAAACCTTCATATGTAGGAATATCGCTTGCCTCAGCTCCTACTCATCCCACATACCTAGTAATTCTTATGCATCTTCTCATGGAAACTTCATGCATCTGATTCTACCAATTCTCTAGTGCTTCTTTGGAATCAAATGTACAAGAGATAACACTCCTCCAACTCATATTTCCATCAGCTATTTTATTTTGTATAGACATCTCAAGAGGCCGTGATGTTATATAGATGATCCAGGTAATTACCTTGTCCTTCATTGTTGACTAGTTCGACATATCTCTGGCCTTCCAGCAGATCAATTGGTGTGACCCCCCTCATCTCTAAATCTTCAAATGATATGATTCTTCTCTTAAAATTGATGATGTTCTTATTATCTATCGCCTAGTCAATCCCTAAAAGTGTAAGATATGAGTTTGTATCATCAACAATGTCGATCACTTCAAATTTTTCATATGTGCTTAGACCTTCTATCTCAATAGGTACTTGAGTGAGTCGACCAATGGGTAGAACCTTTGATGATTTTCTAATCTTAATTGAATGGGAGACCAATCCAGTCGCGACTTTTTCATTTTTTCCCATGTCTTCCTTGTCAATATATTGACATCAGATCCCAAATCTAGAATGATATAGTCCATGTCATAGTCTCCTATCACCTCAATCTTCTATAACTCGTGACCAGTTTTTAATATTTTCCCAACATGGTTAACTATTTTTTCAGGTCACACTTCTTCTGGAATTTCTTCTATGAGTGTTGTCAATTCTGTGACAACATCTTTATCATGGATTAGTGCTAAACAACTTTTGAAAATTTATTTTAGCTTACTAACATTTATTGTCATTGCTTCCTCAATATTTGATCAAATATTTCAAGCATATCTCTTACTTGTCCAGATGTCGACGCTTGATTTGTGTTGATAAATCCCGGTCGGATGCCAAATAATACTTCCTTCTCTTTCAGTACATCAAACATTAATTTTTTTTGTGTTGCGGGTCTCTCTTGTAGTTTTCCATGTTGTGTGTCCTGGTCTTCTCCAGTCACAGAAACTCCTCTTATGATGACAACAATGTTTGCTTCTCTTGGCTCGGTAGAAATAATTTGAATGTTCTGGTTGTGGTTTGAATTAGGATTCTACACAGGGTTTGTATTTACCAGAGTTCGATCCTACCACTTTGCAATCAGTTGCACACATTGTTCGACAATATAATCAAATGATTTACAATACAAACACATATTTGCAAGACTTCCAAACTGTCAAGCAAATTTTCATGATTTTACATAGTTATAACATATGAATTGGCCTCTTCCTCGACCAAATCCTCCTCCTTCTTTTTGTTTTCATCTACCTTGAAAATTTATACCCCCCTAGGTTGAGGGTAGTGTTGTTGTGGTGGATATTGTTTTTGTTGGTATTGCGACTAGGGGAATTGTGGTTGTTGACATTGTGTTGGTGGATATTGAGCATGGTGGTACTGAGCTTGCACTTCTCCATCTTGCATCTGCTCACCATTCTTCATCAAGTAGGTATCCACCGTCTTCTCTTTCAGTAACTGAAATTCTCTGCAATCTTTCTCATCGTGTCCTACAGATTTACAAAATATGCAACACAAGCTCATTGGTGTACTTACAATATTTTGTAAATACAAACATTATTTCAAGTGATGGCCTCTAGTTTGACATATTCTACACCAAAGCATCCCTTGGGTGTTTATCGGGTTCGGTGCTCCTACTGCGACATAGTTCATGAGTGTCGAACAATTATCTTTGTGGTGTCCATCTGTTATAGATCTTGTACACCATAGTTCTTCTCTAAATTCCTTTCATTTCTTGATGTCATGGAGTTGCACTGTAATATTGGCCAATTGTGATTGAATCTGCATTATTCCTGCATCAGTTTCTCCAATCGGGGAGGATTCTAGCTTCATTGTTATTTCCATATCTTATGTGTGCGACACAATCTTCTGTTGTATCAATGGAATCTGGATGCGCAGAAACAAGTCAGAAATGAAAATTCCTTGTGTTGTACATCTAACATCTAGAAGCTTAATTTTTCCATTAATGTATTGAATCTCTCGTCAAAGTCCCAAACAGAATTTGTAGGTAGCTGCTTTATTTATTTAATCTTTGTAATGCACTGCGACTCAAACTTCAAATTTCTAAACTCATATATCATTATGATTATAATATGGTCGAGTATTTTTTGCACAACTCCTACTAGAACTAAAGAAAACTTCATGTACCAATCTAGCACACAACCTTGCAGAGTTGTGACCATATGTGATTTCATTATGTCCTCATATTGGACCTATCGCATAGTCCATATGGCTTCATAGAGAAACCAATGTTTCTTTGGGTCTTCCAACCCATTTCCATTGAATATTGGAAACTTAATGTATGTTCGAGTCATTATGTTGGCTCCTAATACAATTGGGAAAAATATGACGGTATTCAGACTCCCTTGTCTACTATTCTCAGCATTAGTACTATTTATATTTACAAGCCTACTTGGAGACAAGTTTATAAATCTTACCTATAGTGATGTATGTGGTGTTGTAGGTATATCGTACTCATTCTTTGGTCTTGATTCTTATTATTACTCTTCTCCTTCATATATTGGTTGATATTCTTCTTCTTTGTTGCAAGAGCCTTCGTCTAAGTGCGACACAAGTTCGTAGTCCCATCCTCTAGTAGTACTACAACTTCCTCTTCCTGTGATAGTTTTTCTTCTCTTTCCTGACGTAAATATTCTTCCACTTCTTAAATAACAAGCCTCTATTTCAGTTCCAATATCTCTAGGGAACATATAACCCTATTTTGCGCCATTCTTCACACAGTTTTGTTGTGACATACCCTCCTTTCTGTGCATATCTTTCAACTATCACATTTGTAAGATTCATTTTTCACATACGAGCATCTTTATCCAAGTTTTCAAAGACGACAAATATCTTCCACGGGGTCATTGGAAAAAGTTTCGCTTCACCTCACTATATGAGGTTATTTTGTCAACAAAAAACTCAATAATATATACTTGCAAAATGATCCACCCAGAAATCAACATCCCTTGACATAGGGTTGGTTACACTTTTCAGTCACTGAATCAACTGAGGATTCCACTCCTTCGATTCTCCTCCTTGAAAGTTTCCTTGTTGGGTTTCCAACTTTGACAACCACTCATGCAACACAATAAGAAATTTGGAAAATAAAATTTTGTGAATACTCGTATATAGATATCGACCCAACCACTCTATTGGATTCCATCGAAATCCTTTATTATCTTCTTGTGCAAAATCTAATGCTTTGAAATCCAACCAATCGTGTATTTCTTCCTTCATCGAATACCACAACATATCCCTCACCAAAACTATTAAGGTCCCAACAACTAAACCATTTGTTTGCATTTGTCCTACCTTTGACCCAAGTTCAGTCCCTTCCCTTGTGTGCAACAAAGCCCAAGATATCGACCCGATAGATACAGGCTTAGTTGGTAGCACCTGTGACGTAGATGAAATCTCACCCAAGATATCTTTCTATTGGGTAACTGCCAAAACCATGTTTCTACAGTTGGGTGGGGGAATTTCACGTCCCTTGGTCTTCTACCAAGGTGCTCGATGGAGTCCAGTGGGTGGGTTCTTGCTACTTACTATACACAGTTAATATACGATATGACTTGTCCTTTTACATGCATTATAACATCAAACCTAATGCAACATAGATATATTCACAATAACCATGTGGAAAACACATATAAGATCTGTTGGAAGCAACTACACAAACATGCATTCATAATAACATATATAAATGACTTAATCAAATTCACCATTCACACATTTAACATAGAATATAACATGGAAACCCATCTAGGAAAAACCACAAATGTGCTCTTCATCTAGCATGAGAAATATATATTGGCACCTTTGGTCTGCACACTAAGTTGCAGACTATGTTATAGATCTTTCTTTCTTATATTTACAGGCGTCTTTATCCTCTCATGGTCTCTGATATTCTATTCACTACTCTCCCTCTTCTAAGATTTTCTGATTATCCACACATAGCTTGGATTGGTTCAACGTCATCTATGACTTATACTAATGATCCGCACACAACCTGAATAAACTAAACTTTCTTCTACACTCCTGCGCACTCAATTGCAGGTTCTTCAACTCTTATCTATGGATCAACAAATCAAAATGATAAAAATAATACAAATCAGACTATCACTAAATGACAATACACTACTAATACTAACATCAATATACCTTCTAGAGTCTAACCTGCATACATCTTGGGTTCCTCCCTTTCTAGGTTCCTACACGTCACTTTCAACCTAATTCATATAGTTAGCAGACAGTTTGTCTTTCCTTTTCTATTGACACATGACAATAGGCATTAATGGCCTTACAAAGATGATTTCATATGTGTGGCTCCCACTAACTCTATCCGAATTCATACCCACGAGCTTTCCAATCTGTCACTTTCTAGTCATTGTGTCACTGCATGTCTTCTAACATGGTTAACTCTATAGCATCCTTCCTTGTCGCATCCTTTCCTTTTGTCTCAATTCATATTCCTTCATGAACTCTCTTCTGTCATGAACTTTATTCTTTCATGATGTTAGAACAATAATCCACCACTTAGTACCTTTTTCTAAATCCTTAGTCATTTTTATTGCCATTTATGCAATGATATGCTATGGTTTGGACTTAGGGAAGTCAATCCAACATAATAACTAGATATTTTGATGCTTTCACACCTACATGAGCGCTCCAACTCATTCAAAATCCACATGTGTGCCCTCATTTATTTTTGATACGCTCTGATTCCTTGAATTGGGGAGTTGTGGTTGATTAGGAGTGCTAGGGTGGTTTAGCCCAATTTTTAGATTGTTGGAGCATTTAATGCCCACCTAGAGCCTCTCACTCACCTTATGTTTCACACCCATGCATTCCAAGGAGTCATTACTACTCTAGAACACCTCACCCATGTCCACACCTCCATTCATGACCATTTGGGTTGAGTTGGAGTGAGTTTGGCCCACCTAGGAGGATTGAGGCCAATTTGACCAATTTCACATGTACACTCATTTTGGGATTCTTAATCCTCACAAATTGCCCCAGATGTAATATAAACCTATTCTAAACATATTCACATGTTAGACAGGTAACTAATATCCAACTTATGTTCACACTGTGTATGCAAAATTGTTCCTCTTTCATGTTTTTTTTTCTGGTTTTTGCAAGTAATTCAATTTGTGAGATTATATAAGACTCCTGAACCTTGATTTAGATCAAAATTATCACAAAGTATCAGATATGAGTGGATTTTAGTGAGTTGCAAATCAATCTTGAGTGTTTGAGCTCCATTTTTAAGAGAATTTCCAGATAAAATTGAGTGTTGTTTGCAGGAATTTCATCAAATTTCTCACCATTAGCGCAAGAAAAAATGGAAGAAAGCCAAATATTACTTACCCCATTCAATTTTTTCAATTGGAAGGAAGAAATGGTTATTCAATTGAGATCTAAGGGTCTCTATAGAGTTACCATGGGCATGAAGTGGAGCCAAACTCTGTTGTAGAGAAAGATAATTACTTCAATAGACTTGATGAATCCTATGAATTGCTATGCCTGAGTATTTTAAGAGAGCTGTTATTTCATATAGATAGTTTGAAAACCCCAAATGAAGTCTGGTTCAGACTAGAATCACTCTTTGGGAAAACTAATTAATTGAGAGGACATCAACTTGAAAACGAGCTCATAAGCATGACCCCAACGCATTTTTAAAATATCCAAGACTTTTTCATGAAGTTCAAGTCTCTAGTGCTTTAGCTGAAGAAATGTGGAATTGAGAAGAAAGACGATCAGTTGATATTGTCCATCCTTTCGAAGCTAGGCCTGGAATTTTCATTGTTTGTAAGCGCCTTTCATTCCAACAATTTGACACTTCAAAATTTGAAAATGCCAACACTAGACAGATTCATGGATTCCCTCACCTAGGAGAAAGAGAAGCTAGTTGAAATGGGCACCATCAAAGATAAGGATCAATCTTTGTCCACGGGTTTTTTGAATGCCTCCAATGGAAAGCAGAAAGCAAAGAATTCGAAGCAGTCATACAAGAGGAAACTTGGTAAACCAAAACCGGTGATGGGGGTTTGAATCCTTCTAAGGAGAAGGGAAAGAAAGAGAAAGAAAAATCCAAATGCACATATTGCCACAAGGGATTGCATACATAGAGATCTTGCATGAAGAAAACCATTTATTAGATGGTGCAGCTGCTAGAGAAAAACATCCCTGTCCCAGATGGCGCAAAGAAGAAAGATGGCACCTCAAGTTCAGACAACAAAGAAAAATGCCATGCCTTGCTAGCAGGTACTTCTAATTCTTCAACCTTCATTATTGATTCAGGGGCATCTAGACATATGGTTTCCACCAAAGAGCTTGTCTCCTCTATGCATTCGAATAGTGACCCAATAGTTTGAATGGGAGATGACTCTGAAATCCAGACCAAAGGAGTTGGTAGGATTGATTTGGAGCATGGTTATTTCAGTGATGTGCTCTATGTACCATATTTGATAGAAAATTTGTTTTCAGTCTATAAAATGACTCATACAGGAGAAGCCAAGAGAGTAACATTTACTCCTAACTTGGTAGAGATTGCAGAAATATCATCCAACCAAGTTGTGGAAATTGGGTATGTAGACCACCAAGAGAGGATGTACAAGTTCTCAAATTTTCTCCCTAGTTCCGGTGGCCAAGCGCTTCTTTCTCATGCCAATGAGATCTCCAATATATGACATGAAATAGTAGGACACATGAACTGAAAGTATCTCCATGAGCTGCATAAGGATGAGATAGTGGAAGGGATTCCTTTAATCAAATCTTCAAATGGAGCTTGCATTGGATGTGTAGTTGGGAAGCATCCAGAGCACAACTATGACAAGGGGAAGGAAAGGAGAGCCTCACAAACTCTTGGATTGGTACATTCAGACTTGATTGTTCCTCTACCCACTCCTTCCTATGGTGGCTCAAGGTATGTACTCACCTTCATTGATGACTACTTGAGATTATGTTAGGTGTACTTCCTAAATTTGAAATCTGAAGTATTTGAGAAATTGAAGATTTGGAAGGCCTTGGTGGAGAATCAAAGTGTACATAGGATAAAAATAATTAGGACTGACAATGGGAAATAATATCTCAACAAAATTCTGCAGCATATTTGTGATGAATGTGGAATGCAAATGCAACATTCAACTCCCTACACACCACAGCAAAATGGTGTGGCATAGAGGGAAAATAGATCTCTCAAAGAGATGGCCACATACATGATTGAGGAAAGGGATCTAAGTCCAAAGATATGGGATGAGGCTATTAATTGTGCTACATATATACAGAACATATAATTACACAAATCATTCAAAAGAAAAAATCCCTACGAGGCATGGTTTGGCCATAAACCAAATGTCTCAAATTTCAGAATTTTTGGATCAAGAACATGGGCTCGAATTCCTTCATAAAAGAGGAAGACTTTGCAGCCACAGAGAAAGGATTGCATCATGTTTGGATATGGTGAGGACACAAAAGTTTATAATCTCTTAGACACATCCACACTCAGTACTTTCATTGAGAGGAGTGTGCAATTCGAAGAGGAACCAATACCATATTTTGAGCTTGCACCGGGGGAATGCGCTTCCCCCCAACACCTTGATGAAGTAAGTGGTGATTCAAGCTCTGTATTTTCTGATAATTATGATAATTATATAGCTTTATATGACATTTTTGTAGATGAGTCACCATCAAGGCCCAAATGGGCTGAAAAAATCATACAAGCTACAGGGGAATTGGTAGGCAATCCCCAAGAGCCTAGGAAGACAAGATCTCAATCTAACAATGCTTCCTATGCAAGTGAAAGTGATCTTGATGAGAAATGTTATATGATGATTGGATCTGATCCACAGTAATTTCAGGAGGATTTTCATTATCCAATATGGAAATCAGCAATGGAAGAAGAATTCAATTCTCTTCAAGAGAATGAAGCATGGGAATCGGTTCCCCTTCCTCCCAAGAGGAAGCTTGTCCAATGCAAGTGGATCTTTCGAACCAAAATTGTTGCAAGTGGTTCAGATATTAAGTACAATGCCATATTGGTTGCTAAGGGCTACTCTCAAGTCCAAGGTGTGGGCTATACCGAAACCTTTGCACCAGTTGCAAAGATGGATTCAATAAGACCATTTCTAGCAATTGCAACTAGTAAAGCTTGGTAAGTGCACCATATGGATGTCAAGAGTGCATTCTTACATGGTGAAATACAGCAGGAGATATACATACAAAAGTGTGAAGGTTTCTGTCACATACCCCAATTTTGTAAAATTATGTAATTTGTTTTATTATTTTCTGAAACATTATGTTAAAATTAATCCTAAGTAGGGATTGATGACCCAGCAGAGTCAACAGTTATGGAGTGTAATTGAGAATATTTTATTAATAATAAATAAATTATGGAGACAAAAGCATGGGAGAGCTGTTAAAAGAGGTTACTGGTCAAACTGGGTGTTGAAACTAGGTGGAGAGGCAAAGGACAAGTGGCAGCATCCTCAAGCACTTCCTAAGTTGCAGGTGGCAACTTCCCTATATTTGGGGTCATGATTCCCCAAGAAAGTGGAATGTGGGCAGGTGGCTCATTAAATGACAGTTATCCCAATTAAGACCTAGGCAATCTTTAAAAGTACTCAAAGAAGAGAGCTCAGGCTGCTCAGTTTTTACTCCAGGAAGATTTCATTCAGCTGAATGTGATTTAGGAGTTTCATTTGAGGAAAAGGGAAGATAGTAAGGAAGTGATTGTGAGTGATTGTTTGCAGGAACTTGATGCTAATTACAGCTAGTTGAGATGAGGGAACTGTCTCAAAATTCTGAATTAATATAGAGTTGAAAGACTGTATCTGTTTTGTTGCACCTAGTTCCAATCCAGGGAGACCAGAGCAAGCTCGGGGGTCCTGAGAAGTCGCTGTTTGAGCGCTTTCCAGGAATTTGGTAGGGAGGAACGGCCTCCCATTGCTGTTGTTGTCCACAGCATTTAACAGGTTTTTTATTCATATCTTTATAACTTTCTGTGTATAAATAGATAAATATTATGATTGTTTAAATGTCTGAAAAAAAATTGTTAA